>CM038677.1:154034845-154618699 GCA_021605205.1 Aegilops longissima
CAACACACACTCACACGCCAAGTGCTCAACCTACACGCACGCCGCACACACCAGGCCTCGGCTCCCGATACATACACAAACCAGTGATTCTACAAGACGGGTTGGAGTCTTGTCGGCTCAGCAATTTGTGTTTATCCTGACCTTTTCCTATGTGAACTGACATGAGGGAACCACAAGGAATGTGGTCAGTTTAACTAGTCAACATGGTGCCACGGAGACTATTTGGCCGGTCAACAGAGTGCAGTCTGATGCTGAACGATGAGCAAGTGACCGTATATAGTGACCGTAATGAGCGTATTCTGAAGTTCGGTGACCATATTACGCTTTTCTCTCTGTAGGCCCTCCAAAACTACATCTCTACACGCTCTCGCATGTTACATCTAACAAGTATGCAATACAGCACTACTACTACACTCTAACACAATAAATCATATGTGTTTTTATTTTTACTAGATATCATATTGTTACTTAATTATTAAGTTTGCATTGTCGGTGTACAAAAAGAGGGGCACACTTTTTGTACCCCTTACCTGTGCACGGGCAGTCAGAGCCGCGCCCACCACTCACACCAAGCAGAATAGGGAGGTGAGCAAGGTAAGGCCGGCCCAAGACAATCAAGGCAACGCCAAGGCCAAGACTAAAGAGCAGAGGGGCAGGTTCCCCGGGAAGACCCTTTGCCGACAGTCATTTCACACTAACAGAGCAAGCCACCCTTGAGCCCACAATCCCCAACACCATCATCCACGTAAATCAGGCTCGAGGCACCTCCTCCGCAGGCATGCAGATCTTTGTGAAGACATATTCAAGATCACATGAGGATTAGAAGACGACGATCTCAAGAAGATCCTTGCCGAGGAAGGCTACTGCACTCCTGGCAAGACCTTTGCTCGGGACGATTATAGCCGCCACGGTAGAAGACCCTTGTCAGCTAATCTGCAAGGCCTCACTAAGGACGCCAGCTGACCACCGCCAAGCTCACACCAACCAAGCTTCCACCACTGCTCCCATGAAGCTGCCAGCCCAACCAGCTAGGGCGGGCACCTGTGGTGGCAACATGCAGCTCCTGTGCCAACTCATCAAGCTACCTGCATGGCGGCATGCAGATCTTCGTGAAGGCTCCACCACAAGCCACCCAGCTGCCTGCCCGCCACATGGCACCGCACGCATCATCGACGGGCGCCTGTCGGGCGAGGAGGAGTAGTGACAGACGGACGGGCTCCCATTCCCCCGAGCAAAGCAAGGGGACACTTAAGCCACGATTAAATGCGCTTTGTCCTCAGAATACGAAGCGATAAGCTCAAGGCACGTGACGCCTTTCCACTTCATGTGTGTCATCGTGGCAACCCTTTTCAACTACAAAAGGAGACCCATGTCATATCAAGGGCGATTTGGTTTTTTCGAACCACGCTGACCATAGCTAGTTCGAGAGCTCAAGAACTCTCGAAATACACCCACCAAAGCAGGACTAGGGTTTTACGATCCTCGCGCCCAAACCTGGGTAAACAATCCTTGTGCTGTCTACTAGCCCTACTCTCCTCTCAACCCTGCGCCCCGGCAACCGTAGTAGGGATTCTTGTGATCCCATAGGTGTCCTTCCACACCGACATCTTTGGCGCGCCAGGTATGGGGCGCAATTGTGAGAATCTGGTCTAGCAGTTCTTCATCGCCATGGCCCCTAAGAAGAAGACGGCCACGGCTGTCGACTCGTTGGGAGCCGAATGATCTGCACTGCGCGGATTTAGGAACGGACCGTCATGACAGGACCTGGCCACGCTCCGCGAGCATCAGCATCGCCTGTAGTCGAAGGTTCCCGACGAGCGGCATCGCTCATGCGCCAGACGACCGCTACACGCCGCCGATCCAAAGACGGAGCTGGGCCCCTCGCAGCAGCGCGGCCTCTAGGGGCGCCATTGTGCCGACTCCGGCAGCGCGACGACCTCCGTGACGCTTTACACCGTGACCATCGCAAGATTCTTCCCATGGTGTGCGCACCGAAAGCAGCGCGCCACCACGCTGGTGACCCTCGGCACCGCCGGAAGAGCCCTGGCGCGCCATCGGCATGATGAAGGGTTCAGCACGCCCCGCGCCGGTGCAATGGCACGCAGTCACCGGGTCGTGGACGGAGCCCTTTTTAAACATAGTTAGAAGTCGGCCGCTGCGATCCATGCAGCCGCCGCCGCCGCCCACGCCAGCCGAAGCTTTGGCACGCCGCACAACCGCTTCCTCAACTTCTCCTCCGCCGCCGAGAAGCTCGAACAGTGGAGGGCCAACATCCGGAGCCTCGCCGCCACAAACAAAGATGATCCGCGAACGGCGGGCCTCGGTCGGCGCCCACCGAGCCACCACATGCTAGCGCCGAGGACCGGGAGCTGCGCCACGTTCACTCTCTCCTCGCCAGCCAACCGCCGGGCGCCGTTCCACGACGACGCCAGATAACATCTCCATAGCGCTATCCGACCCATGACCCTCCGCTTACCACAGCACCAGGTCCTTCGAGCGCCAGAAGACGCCGAACTAATGCCGAAAGGCCGACGCAAGAACGCGCCGCCACCGGACAAGCGGGTGGGACCCGCTTATGGACCACTCTGGCACCGGGCCCCGCGGCCTACCTTACGAGGTGGGCTGCTCGACTTTTTAACCATGAGCTGAGGCAGTTCCAGCGGCCGCCCCACCGCACGCTCAAGCCCGACGCCGGCGAAGTATAATCGGCAAGACCCATCCGCCCAAGTTCCTCAAAGATCTACACCATCGAGATGCAGGCCGCATTGGGCTCGCAGAATGACAAGGTGCTTAACTATTTCGTCCGGCGCCAAGCCCAATGTGATGTCTTTGTTGATGCACTTGTCGGTGGACTCCATTTCTTCTTGGTCAGATCTGTGCCATGAGTTCGGTGGCGCCTTCACAGGAGGCCCCCAAGCTCATGGCCAGGCCAGTGATCTGCATATCATTCCCTAGAAGGAAGGGGAGACCCTGCGAAGTACATCCAGAGATTCAGCCGGGTAAAGACAAAGATCCCCGACGCTCATCCCATTGCTATGCGATTAGCGCTGCTCCACCGTAACGCGCGCAATGCAAGATGCGCGAGGAGCCGGGCGATGACCAAGGTTAAGGATGTGGCCGAAGTTTCACGTTTCTGGCCGATACGCATGTAATCGGGCTAAAGAGGGAAGGAAGTACCTGGCGAAGACGCCGCATAGAAACCGACTTCACTCGATGAAGATGCCGCCACCGGACGAAGAAGAGCCGCATCGCAACAGAAAACGCAAAGGCAAGGCCGTGCTTGCCGCTGAGGGATCGTACGATAATGGTGCCGCAAGAAGGTCAAGGCAGACGCCCCGCAAGGGAGATTGCACGGCATCACCGCCGGCTGCCTCGGCGGCTACCGACAAGCCAGGAAGTCCGCAAGCAATACCGCAAGATCCACCGCACCAAGGGCCACACCTCCGTGAACTGCCGACAAGTCGAAGCTGCTTGCCGAGAAGCAAAAGGCTGAGTACGGAAGGCGGGACAAGGAGAAGGACCAGGACGATGCTGAGGGATCTGGAAAGAAGGGTGGCGGCCAAGGAGGTCGCCCCGGCAAGAACAACTAGCAAGAGAGGCCCGCTCGGGGCCGCGACAAGGAACAAGAAGACGACGAGGATGATGAGTCCGTGAGCAAGGGTTCCATATTACGGAGGCTATGTGCGCCGATGGCGGCGCCGCGATACCTCTCACCGCCAGCTCAAGCAGTGGGCGCGTGAGATTACAGAGCAGAGCCTGCTCGACGCCGAAGCCGCTAAAGTGGTCCAGCACGCCTCATCTTTGACGCCAGGATCACCCCGACCGCACTATCAAGCTGGTCGGTGTTTGCCATTGTTGGTCTCGCCAACGATACGCAACCTCGTGGTGAACAAGATGTTGGCTGACGGCGGGGCCGCTCGAAGCTGATCTCGGCTGTCATGATCAAAGGTTGCAAATCCTCGATGGAGACCTCGAGGAAACGGGCACGCTTAAGGGTCAATCCGGGAGGAGCCAGCCAAGGGAAAGGTCACACTGCCCGTGACATTGGAGGAGAGTTGAACTACAGGATCGGAGAGGATCGTTTTCGACGCGGGCCGAGAACCCTTGCCCTACAACGATCCTCGGCTGCCCAGCACTAGCCAAGTTCATGGCGGCGCCACATCGCCCTACAACATGCTAAAGATGCCCGGCCGCTGACCATCATCTCCGCCCCTCCAACAAGAAGGACGACCGATTCAAGGCCGACCAACTCCATCGGAAGCAGCGGCAAAGAGCTGCCGTCAAGGCACCGCTCCCGCCAACAAGGCCCGGAGGGAAGAAGGAGCCAAGCAAGACCTCTCGCACTCCACTCCGCAAGCGCACTCTCCTCGGAGGTTGTGCTATCGCTGAGGACGTGCTGTAGAGCTCCACCGACAAGAGCACGAGATTCAGAGCCGAGCCGCCACGCATCAAGAAGGTGCCCATCATGAAGGATGGCACGGAGGGCCTTCATCAGGATCCACCGACAAAGAAATAGGAAGGCGTCACACCTTCCTCCGCGGGCAAATGTCGACGATTTGCATGGCAAGCGTCCGACATCCCCGGTGTTCCTGTGGAGGTGATTGAGCACTACTCTAGCTGTCTGCCACCACGCGCCTGCCGCTGTAAGGTCAAAAGGTGCTCCGAAAGGCAGGAGTTCATCACAGGAGATCAGAAGTTGGAAGCGGCAGGTTTGGGAGAGGGTGCTCCACCCGACGTGGTTGGCTAATCCGTTAGTGGTGCACAAGGCGAATGGAAGTGGAGGCTGTGTATTGATTACACAGATATTAATAAGGCTTGTCCTAACGACCCCTTCCTGTTGCAAGATCGACCAGATTGTTGACTCCACACCGGGTGTGATCTGTTATCATTCCTCGACGCCTACTCAGGCTACCACCAAATCTTCATGACAAGAGAGGATGAAGATAAGACAACATTCATCACCCCATGTGGCGACGATTGCTTTTTACGGATGCCTTCGGCTGAAGAGTGCTGGCTCAATGTTTGCAAGAGCAGTCCAAATTGGTTTTGAACCTCAGCTCCATAGAAATATGGAGGCCTACATGGATGACATAGTGGTCAAAACCAAGGACGGGCCAACTCTTGTGCAAGATCTCGAAGAGACATTTGCTAACCAGCGCAAGATCAACGCCGCTGAACCCCGAGAAGTGCGCCTTCGCCGCTCCGTCCGCAAGCTTCTCGGTTCTTTTGTGTCGCATCGCAGGATCGAGGCAAACTCGCATAAGATCAAGGCTATTGAGCAGATCGAGGCGCCAAGCGGATCAAGGATGTGCCGGCTCACCGCCACGTTGTCGCCATGAGCCGATTCATGTCCAAGTCCGCCGAAGCGCCGCTTCTTCTTCTTAAAATCTTGAAGAAGGCAGGCCCAATAGAGTGGACCCTAGAAGCCAAGGCAGCATCGCAGGATCTCGATGAAATACCTTTCCTCCACGCCATCGGTTGGCGCCTAAACCACAAGAGCCGCTGCTGCTTATCCGGCAGCAACGAATCAAGTGGTCAAAGACCGCACCGGTGGCACGAGGGAGGTCGACGAGGAGGCAGCAATGGCGGCAGAACCAGCGGATGGCAAGCCAAAGATTCTCCGGCAGGCCTGGTGTCGACAGTATGGCGTGGCCCCCGGCAGAGTCTCGTGCCACCAAGGCAATGTCTGCGCAGTCGAGTGAAGTGGTGCCAAAGAAGAAGATGATGCAGCACCCGGTTTATTTTGTCAGCCCTCTGTGGGGCTAGGTCGAGGTATTCCGGCGTGCAAAAATTTCTCTTCGGCCTCCTTATGGCCTCGAGGAAGCTTCGCCACTACTTCCAGGCCCACGAGATTACTATCATCACCCGCCTCCCGTTGCAATGGATACTGCACAACCCGGACGCAACCGGAAGGATTGTGGAATGGGCCTTGGAGCTGTCAAGCTTCATTTTAAAGTTTGAAAGTACCTCGACAATTCAGAGCAGAGTCTTGGCAGAGTTCATTGCAGAATGGACCTCGGCGCCTGGCGAAGAAAACCAGGAGACCACTCTCCCCGGCAAGGAAGAAGACCGCGACTGGATCATGTACTTTGATGGGGCTTTCTCGCTGCAAGGCGCCAGTACCGGTTTGCTGCTCGTCGCACCCACCAGAGAACACCTCAAGTACGTGATCCAGATGCACTTCCACAGGGAGATGTCCACCAACAACACCGCTGAGTACGAGGGATTGCTTGCCGGTCTCGTGGATCGCGCGGCACTCGGGTTAAGAAGCTCATCGTCAGGGGTGACTCGCAGCTCGTTGTCAGGCAAGTCAACAAGGACTATTAGAGCCCATTGATGGAAGATTACGTAGATGAGGTGAGGAAGCTGGAGGAACACTTTGACGGTATCCAGGCGGAGCACGTCCCCCGAGCGGAGAACGACATCGCCGATTACCTGTCAAAGCGTGCCGCATTCAAGCTACCTGTGGAACCAGGTACCTTTTTGCTCCGGTTAACTCAACCATCCGTCGAACCATCAGCGGGGCAGAGCAAGCAGAGAAAATCAAGTCCCGGCAAGTACTTTCCTACCGAGCCCCCTGGGGCTGCCGGCAGGTGTGCCATGACGCCGAGTTTTCGCCTAAGAGCAGTTGGCTCCGTAGGGCCAAGCCCCCGCCATAGAGACAGCCGCCCCATGGCGGAAGAGATGCTTTTGGTCCTGCTGCCGAGCCCTGTGCTCCGCATGGGCGCAGCAAACCGCCCCATTCCTCCAAACAGGGAGCTCTCAAGGAGCAGGAAGAAGCGGAGAAAGTAGCCCGTCGGTCCACCCTGTACCAGTTCGTCGATGACGTCCTGTATTGGAGAAGGCCGAACGATGTGAAACTCAAGTGCATCCCCTGGGAGGAAGGACTGGAGCTATTGGCGGAGATACATGAGGCATATGTGGCTCCCACATAGGGTCGAGGGCCCTTGCCGGAAGGCGTTCCGCAAGGTTTCTTCTCGCCCACCGCCTCCGTGATGCGACGACACTAGTAAGCAAGTGTGAAGCGCAAGGCCCATTCAAAGAAGCTTCATCAACCAGCCCAAGCCCTTCAAACAATCCTCTCTCCCGCCATTCTTGGTCCTGGGGCTCGATATATTGGGCCTCTTTCCCCCGCTGTCGGGGTTTTGAGTACTTGTACGCTGTAATCGACAAGTTCACAAAGTGGCCGAGGTGGAAGCAAAGGAGGAAGGTGACCGCTCAGCCACCGCAAGTTCTTCAAAGGACTGGTCTGCCATTTTGGTGTGGCAAACAGAGTCATCACCGACAACGGCACGCAATTCACAAGCCACACCTTCATGTAGTACATACAAGACCTCGGGAGCAAGGTCTGTTTTGCTTCCGTGGCACATCCACAGAGCAACGGCCAAGCGGAGAGGGCAAATGCTGAAGTGTTGCGAGGCCTGAGAACGAAGACCTTCGACAAGCTGCACAAGAGCGGAAGGCGCTGGGTTGATGAGTTGCCGGCGGTTCTTTGGTCGATCAGGACGAGAGCAAATCGAGCCACTGGCCAGACACCTTTTGCCCTGGTATACGGCGCAGAAGTTGTTCTCCCCACTGAACTCATTTACGGGTCACCTCGAGTGCTCGCTTATGATGAGCTTGAGCAAGAGCCGTTGCGCCAAGATGACGCGATGCTCCTTGAGGAAGATCGTCTTCGGGCGGTTGTGAGAGCGGCACGCTACCAGCAAGCCTTGCGCCGCTACCATAGCTGCAAGGTTCATGCCCGAAGCCTTGAGGAAGGCGACCTTGTTCTTCAGCGGTTCAGTCGGCCAAGAATTCCAACAAGTTGACGCTAAAGTGGAAGGCCCTTATCGGGTAATACGAGTCACCAGCCTCGGCGTAGTCCGCTGAGACCGAAGATGCCGCCCCAAAGGAGCAACTCCTCGAACATCGAGCATCTTCGCAAGTTTTACCCATAAGGCGCAGCTTGTTGGCCTCCCGGCAAGCCACCTTTTGTACAATCTTTGCCGCAAGGCATGTAACCCTTGTACAAAGCCAAAGCGTAGACCCTGAGCATAAATAAATGAAGTTGGCGCCCTAAGTTATAGCATGCATGCTAGGTCAAGTCTCTTCCTTGGTTAGGGGTTGATAGTACTTAGCGGCGACTCAACCCCTAGCCTAGAGGTCGAAAAGGTTCATCTGCTCCTTTCCTCGTCCTCCTTTGGTTCAAGGGGCACATGAGCACTTCGCTGAGCTACTCGGAAAGAAGGAAACGGATCGGCGCTTCCGACCCCGGCAAACCAGAGTTGCCGGGCTGTAAGCACAAGGATCCAACCGCTGCAAGATGAGATTGCCGGGCTGTAGATCTAGATAAGTCTTTTATCCTCTCGCATGCATTTCGAACCAGACGGGGTATGTGAAACCTCGCTTTTATCTCTAGGCTGTCGCGGCTCCCCTTTTTCCTATACCTAAGGATTATTTCCTGGGTCCGGATTTGGTCGTAGCCGCGACGGCAAGGGGCTGGGACGAGGAGCTTGAAGCCCACTTCATCCCTGCCTCCGCCAAGAGCGCGAGAATGGTCGAGTGGAGTGGGGGGACGGCAGAGCCTGTTGCCGGGCGAAAAACATTTATCTTAAACAATAACAAGGATTCGCTCCTTGTCGCGGGATTTACCCGCGAACGAAAAACCTGGCAAGCATCCCTTTTTCATTAAAAACATCCCATACAGGTACAGTTCGTGCGAGATGAAAAACATGAACAAGAGGATTACAAGTTTTAGATTTAACAAAGGCCCGCAGGCTTACAAACTAAAAAAGAGATAAGATGCCCGTAATCCCTTTCTTGTCCCTCTCCTCAGGAGGCAGGTTAAGGAGGCGAAAGGGCAAAAGGGGCACCTAGGCGAGCTACGAGCAGCAGAAAGCACCAAGAGAACACCTCGGTAGCTGGCCACGGGCGGGCCGGTGATGACGGTGCCGGGAAAGGAGCTGGAAGACGAGGCGGCAGGACCGGCAATACGCGATGAAGGCGTTGGTGACCGCATACTACGAGTTGACGGCCTTGCCGCCCGCCCACTTCCTCTTCCGCAGCCTCCCGACGCCAGCCGCCCAAGGAGATGACCCCGAGAAGTTCAAGGAGCTGGCCCCACCCCCGGCAAACCTCTGCCGGACGAGCGGCCAGGTGCAGATGCTGCTCCTGCCACACCCGCCCAGGCGCGGGGCGTCCGACGCCTAGTCGGACTCATCCCCGCTATCCGCCCCGCTATCCTTCTCATCACTTTCACTCGAGGAAGAGATTCCATCGTCAGAATCTCCATCGGAGGAGCTCTCCATGCAGCACTTCAGGCGAGTCCCGAACTCTCCGAAGACCTTGACGGAGAGTAGGCCGTCCTCCATTAATTTGAAGTAGAGGACGAGCCCCACTGTCAGGCTGTGGATGCGAGCGAACGTCTTCCACCCACGACGGAGGTACATGACTCGAGGAGCCGAGAAGTCAACATCGACCCGTGTGCCCTCGTTCCCGCAACCCCTCATGTGCAATCTGAGGGATTGGGGCCGGTCACGCTCCATCTCCCAAGCAAACGGGGCGGGAAGATGAAGAGGGTGACGCGGAGGCCGGCGCAGCCTGATGAAGAACTCGCGGGGCTGGTCTCCGACATGGCCTTCCATCGGGAAAGGCATCATTGGCGGGGGCTAAGCTGGCACGCCGCCCCGTCCTCCTCTTCCCCGAGCACTGCGACCTCTGCCCCAGCCTCGCCCACGGCCTCGCCCCTCCCTCCCTCAAGGTCTGCCCACCACGCTGGGCTGGGAGGAGGAGGGACGTGTTGTTGAGCAGCGACCCGCGCCGCCACCGTTGAAGGACCAGGATTCCCTTTCTCCATGGCGAGTGAAAGGAAGAAGCAGAAGCAAGAGGAGATAGATGACAGAAGGGTGCCGGATGCCATCCCCCCTTGCCCCTCCTTATAAAGGAGCGGGGTCGGGGCTCGGCCTCCCTATTCGGCCAATCCAGCCACCAGAGGCGCGCGGAATTGGGACCGACCCACTGCCCCAACCAGCGACGGCCCGGTTTCCCGCCCTCGCCGCTTGCTACTCCAAGTGCATGGGGCACGCGTGGCGGACGTGCAGAACCGAGGGGATAGGCAAAGCGACCTCTCCCCACTCCGTGACCATGGGGAGTGGATGCCTTGAAGACCGCGCCCGTCCTGCTCAAGAATGAGCCGCGCCCACGCCCCTCTTTACGAGGAAGGCGCGAGCCGCCTCTTTATGCGATGTGACGCATGCGGTGAAACCGCCCACGATGCCGCCCACGTCACGCACACCCCTCCACGCCACACTGCGCGTGCGGGTCGTGGGAAGCGGAGCGCGCGAAAAGTCTTACCGCGGTAAAAACTGCCCCGCCTGCCCGCGCACCATTTTGGGCCTGACCCAACAATGTGTCGCACTTATGTGTGGCCCAGGCCCGGGGGCTCCTCTCGGTGTACAAAAAGAGGGGCACACTTTTGTACCCCTTTACCTGTGCACGGGCAGTCAAAGCCGCGCTCACGACCACACCAGGAAGAACAGGGGAGGTGAGCCAAGGTAAGGCCGAAGCCCAAGACAATCAAGGCAACGCCAAGGCCAAGACCACAAAGAGGAGAGGGACGAAGCAGGTTCCCCCGGCGAGACCCTTGCCGGGACAGCTCGCCCCACACCAACAGAGCGAGCCACCTTTGAGCCCACGATCCCCAACACCATCATCCACGTGGGGCCAGGGCTCAGGAGGCACCTCCGTGATGGCATGCAGATCTTTGTGAAGACATATTCAAGATCAGATGAGGATTAGAAGACGACGATCCTCTGCAAGATCCTTGCCGAGGAAGGCTACCAGACCCCCGAAAAGACCTTTGCCGGGGACGACAGCGCACCACGGCAAGACCCTTGCCGGGCCACCCGGCAAGGCCCTCACCAAGGACACCAGCGGGACCACAGCCAGGCCCGCGACCAACCAAGCTTCCACCGCCGTTCCCATGCAGCTGCCAGCCCAGCCACTGGCGGGCACTGCTGGCAACATGCAGCCCCTGTGCCAACTCTCATCAAGCGCCTGCGTGGCGGCATGTACATCTTCATGAAGGCTCCACCACCGTGCCACCCAGTTGCCTGCCTGTCTACATGGCACCGCATGCATCACTGGCCGGGGCGCGTGTCGAAGCGAGGAGGAGCGACGACGGACGGGACGGGCCTCGCCCCATCCCCGATAAAGCAAGGGGACACCTAAGCCACGCATTAAATGCGTCTTGTCCTGTAATATGAGCGATAAGCTCACGGCACTGTACGCCTTTCCACCTCCTGTGTGTCACTGTGGCAGCCCCTTTCAACTATATAAGGAGGCCCATGGCATACTGAAGGGGGATTCGGCTCTTTCGAACCATGCGCTGACCACAGCTAGTTCGAGAGCTCAAGAACTCTCAGAAATACACCCACCAAAGCAGGGCTAGGGTTCTACGCATCCTCGCGGCCCGAACCTGGGTAAACGATCCTTGTGCTATCTACTAGCCCTGCTCTCCTCGCAACCCTGGGCCCCGGTAGCCGTAGTAGGGATTCTTTTGATCCCATTGGTGTCGTTCCACACCGACATGCATACATTAAAATTTCCTTTGAAATGTATGGCCAGTATCATCTACCGCGCGGGAAAAATCCCACCCTTTCCTGTTTAATCGGGTTTGTATCGATGGATCATGCGAAATAGCAAAACTATAGTACTATACAGTACAAGTGATGGTTCACGGGGCCGCCGTGTCGTGTACTCCTCCGTCGTAAGATTGGAGCGCTCGCTTTCATAAATGTTCTAGTCCTGTTCGCCGACATGTGGGACATCATGCTACCAGGTCCACGTGCCATACCGAAATAAAGTGCAGAGCAGCAGGGGTGAAGCACCCCAGTCATGGCGCCGGCGTAGCAATGAGCAATGAGGCGTCAAATCACAAAGCTGCGCCTTTTCAGCAGTTAAGTTGGAGGTACGAAGTAATAATGCTAAAAAAGAAGTTGGAGGGACGAAGCAACCATCATTTCACTCATTGCTGAATCTGCTTCTCCCTCATCTTCTTCAAGTTTGTTTTGATAAGATCTTCTTCAATTTAACCACGTGTTGCTTATGCCGTTGTTTTGCCTCATGTGGGACACAGATCGGCTTGGTAAAGCACTGAAACATGGGACCGCATGTTAGCAAACCACCAGGCCAATGTCCTCTAAAAATAAGAAACCTCCCCCGCCATCCGTGCGGCAAAATCACCTCCTTTTTACTAATCTTGATTCTATAATTTTTTAGATCAATACAATTGAGATTTGTATAGATAGCACACAGGAGCAAAACCAAGTGGTACGGTGAAGGGCATCCACAATGTGTATCCAAATGTGAAAATAGCTTTTGGCATCAATGGGAACCATTGTGGACAGTGCTGCCAAAGACAAAAGATGGAACCGAAGCTCCCTGATTGATTGATTGAAGGAATAGAAAAATGCAACGTATCTCCTCTTGCTCCCGTGCTTGGACGCATGTATAGTATAGAGCATAGAGTATACTCCCCTGTCCCTTCTATCACAAATCACAAAGCATTGAGGCGTCAAATCACAAAGCACGGACGAAGCAACCATCATTTCACTCTTCGCTGACTCCGCTTCTCCATCATCTTCTTCGAGAAACCACCTCACCACACTAAGCTTGACGGACGACGCTATTGTGTACTAGTAGTACTAGTACATTTATGCGTCCTTTGGTTCAACGGACTTCCTGGATGCAAATAAGGCGGTTGTCTCGGCTTGTAGGCGGCACTTGCATCTTGTGGTCTCCCTCAACGGTGTTCTCCGTCTTAATGCACTTCGTCAAACCACAACGTTCGAGATATCATCGACGTCACCGCAATGGGGAAGGAAGTCAAATAGTTACTACCTCCATTTTTTTGTACACAAGGCTAGTATATCAAAATTACAATTTGCAAAAGGCCACTAACACTAATCGAGGCAAAATTGATAGGGTTTGCCTCGTACTAGCAACCAAGGACATTAATATACCCATGCATTCCTGCGGAAGTGAGAAGGTTGGTTTGCATGGCGCTGCATTAATCAAGCGATGAGGAGTGAGATGGTTAGCTCTTTGGGCTTTGGAGAAAAAAATACGCATTAATTGACACGTCAAACGAGGATTTGTATCGATTAATCCCGCGAAGGAAAACCCCGCCTTTCATTATTAACACCAGTACTCCTAGTACGTATGTACTTATCCTGTTTGGGTCTAGGCCTTGCATTGCCATACTTCGCCACACATTTTTTGCCAAGCTTGCCTAAAGTTTTCAAAATGAAAAGTAGGTACACTTGCGCATGGCTGTTGCGGTCGCACCGCACCCTCACACGGTCACTCCTGCACGTCGCAAACCCAACCAAAGGAACGCACCCTCACTGACACGTTCTACCACATGTAAACAACCCAAACTCAGATATCCTACCGCTGACACATAATTTTTGTTCATACAATATGTTTATCCAACAGCATGTTGAGAATCGGTACGGCCTGTGCGGTGGTCTGTTGGGGAAGAAGAAGAGGTGAGGAAGAAGGGTTAGGAGACGTAGGATATTCATCGAACAGCCTGAAATGTTAGACTGACCGAAATGATGAAAGTTAGGCGACTTGCATAACAATATATGTTTTTACACAGCAAAAGATCCCTAAAAACAACAACATAAAGAAAAACTATCACTGCTCGCGGAACGAGACAATCTCGTCATCTTTGGCTGGCGGTGCGAACCAGCCGTAGCTGCCGACGTGTGTCTCCGCACCGAGGTTATCCTCAACATCCGGCTACTCGTTCACGCGGAGCGTGCGGGCGCTCTGCAAGGACGAGAGCATCGCCTGGTTCAAGTCGAGGATGTCCAGTTCCGCCTACAGGAGGGCCTCGATGGTAGCGGCATCCGTGCGCTCTGCAAGGACGAGAGCATCGCCTGGTTCAAGTCGAGGATGTCCAGTTCCGCCTACAGGAGGGCCTCGATGGTAGCGGCATCCGTGCGCTCCGTGTCGAGTTGAGCCTCCGCCGCCAGGTTCCAGTTGAGGACGTCCAGTTCCGCCTGCAGGAGGGCCTCGATGGCAGCAACATCCGCGCGCTCCGCGTCGAGTTGAGCTTCCGCCGCCCGGTTCAAGTCGAGGACGTCCAGTTCCGCTTGCAGGAGGGCCTCGATGGCAGCGGCATCCACGCGCTCCACCTCAAGTTGAGCCTCCGCCGCCCGGTTCACATCCACGATATCCGGTTCCGCTTGCAGGAGAGCCTCGATGGCAGTGGCATGCGCGCGCTCCATGTCGAGTTGAGCCTCTGCCTCCCGGTCCTCCTTTAGTATCGCTAGGTTGAACCATTGGTCCACCTGCACCATGGGGGACCCGAACGCCGGCACGAAGTCGACATCCATCATCTCATACCCATCGGGGGCCTTCTGCGCCGTGACCTCCGCCATGCACATTGGATCGGCTTCCTCCTCCTCGTAGCTTGGCTCCAGAGAATTCGGGGATTCGCCCGCCGCAAAGTGAGCTTGGGAACGGAGGTCTGTGGCATCGACCGCCGCTGTGATTTCTGCGCGGGGCTCCAGCGTCAGCATCTTGTAGTACCGACCATGGCTTTCCGGCGAACTAGGGGATGCTTGATGCGGGCTAGGGGATCTAAAGGTGGGGGGATGGGCTGGAGAGGAGGTGTGGTTTTGGGGCAGTGGCTGGCATATGCCGAGCAACGAAGGTTCTGGTGTGAATAGTGGTTCCGGTGACGACCGGTCAATCGGTTTTGACTGTACATCGCTCTTGTCGCGTTCGCGTTGCACCCCGGCACGCTGGACCCTCCACGCCGCTCACCGAATGGAACGCGCTCCGTCTTGCGTTTTTGCTCGCTTTTGGGACGACAGTTGAGAGCAAACCAACGTCCCTCCCACTCCCCCGCCCACGTCATTTATACTACCACTCCCTCCGTTTTATGCAGAGTAAATAAAAACAGAGGGAGCATACTACGGATGAGGAACCCTTGACGTGGCCGAATCCATTGAGTAACTGACATGCGGGGCCTAGCAAGCATGGGGTCCGCCAGTAAGTGAACAAAAGGAAGGGTAAGGCAGGGATACCTACGTCAGAGGATCCACTTCCACTACTACTCCCTCCTTCCATCTACAGGGCCTAATGCATTTTTCGAGGCTAACTTTGACCAAATGTTAGAGTAATAATATATGACATGCAACTTACACAAAGCATACGGTCAAATTCGTATGTGAAAGGAGCTTCCAATGATATAATTTTCACATTATACATCTCATGTACTATTAATCTTGTCAATAGTCAAAGGCAATTTAGAAAAACACATTAGAGCATGGTTAATAATATAGCCAGCCGATGGCTATAAGGAACTGCCATGTCATCTATAGCCATCATCTATATGCACTCATACAGTAGTGTGGGCTATTTCCCGCAAAAACATATATAAGGTTGGCTATTGTATTAGTACCTTTTTCCATCTCCTCTCTATCTCTTTCTTCATATTGATTGTATTTAACTAGGAATGCGTATACAGCTAGGCTCTTGCATGAGAGCTCACTCCCTTTACTTTTTCACATCTCTCTCCTCCACATAGACCCTATATAAATGGAAGGAGGGAGTACTATGAGCACTGCATACTCTACTACAGATGTTGTCAGTACTCTACTAGTACTATTTTTTAACAACTTTAGCTGATTGATCTACGAATGGAGGGATTCAAGCTTATTTTTGTTAACCGAGATGCAAACGACTAACAAACTGGATTCGAAGCCACCTATCGTAATAGTATCTGCAGGTTCTTTCTGTGGAGCCTTCAAATGCAATAGCTAGCTTCCCAACGGCCAATGCCATAGGCAAATCTCGATTTTCCAACTTATACAACTCTTTGGGGTCCAAATATGCTCGCCAGACAGGGAGCTTAAAAAAGTTACTATTGGACTGGCTATACGTGGCGAAATCCTAGTAGGAAGAGCATGCGCGAGAACAAGCACATTCACGTGGTTTAAAACAAATTGGAAACCATGTTTGTTTGAATACAAATCTAGGAGTACATACGAATCTAACAATATTGATTGGGTGTTGTTGAATGTTGATATTTTTTTCTGTAAGTTTGATCAAAGTAGAGATACTGTGACTACACATAAAACTTATATGTAAACTACTATAAAGGATCGAAGGGAGTATATTGTATGTTCAAGAGCGAAACGAACATTGAATACCCTTTATATATGATTTGTGGGTGCTATGATCACCGGTTCAAATTTTTTAATCCGCCTTACGTATCACACATGCACCCACTCATTCTCTCTCGATTTCATCTCGGGGTCCGGAGATTGATTGAAAGAGGACTAGGGTGGGTACAATACGTTTGTTTCGCTTATGAACGTATAATATACTCCCTCTGATCCCCACAGACTCGGGCCGGTCATTTCTATCATAGAACAGACCAAACCTTTATCTCCTTGCACGACAAGCAAATTGATCTCTCAACATCAATCGATCTCGTCAAGATGTGTCGGGGCATGAACCGAATGGGATGTCAAAACTAAGACGGGAAGCGACACGTAGTGGAGGCAAAGTGAAACTTTAAACGAATCGTTTGTTTGTATGCATGTCGGACAAATTACAACATTGGAAATACAAGCATGGTCTAGGCCCACATGCGAATGATACTCGGCAGAATGTTCAAATGAGGCATGTGGGAGCGACACGCTCATCATCGCTTTACACGGTGGGTTTCGGTGTGCCGAGGGTGGCGTTAGCGCTGTGGCACGACCAGCAGATCAACACCCAGCTCGTCGATGATGCACGGGGCACCGAACTGCGCGCGCGCCATGACACGTCCGCGGAGTGGTGTAGCGTGGCCAATTGCATCCCCATGACCTTAGACCATGCCGGGCTGTCTTGCTATTTTGATGACATGTGGGGTCGCATGTGAGCAAAGGGCATCTTCAACATTGCCACGACCGCAGCTGACTACCCTGGCACACCAAAAACCCTCGTCCCTCACGCCGTCACGTGGTGCTTTCCCAGCTGGCGCCAGCTTCCCGCATTCATGCCGTCCGTCCGTATGTCGTCGTTAAGAGGCTCGGTGCCCGAGGAACCAACTCCGGTGACTTAATGACGCACTCGGACGTTTGACCTCACCGGAATGCGCTACTTAAAGTGGCAACGCCCAACTAAACTCCATACCATAGTGCATTGTCCCGCTACCTGGCACCACATCCGCCATGACCGCGAGCACGAACGCTCTGCGGGAGAGCCTGTCGGGGATGAAGCTCGAGGTCGTCGCCCTAGCTCAAGTCGCCGCACAAGCGGTGGCCATGCTGGCGGCTGACGACGGAAGCACCGTCAGCCATGCATCCTACTTGCCGCCGTCCAACGTCCGGCACCGCCGAGGTCGGGGACTCCTCCGAGGATGAGTAGGGCATGGGAGGCGGCAGGGCATGGTGTGCCAATTGGCCGGTCCGTCTTCGTGTTCTACTCTTCCTTGCCGGAGACAACACCTTCACTTCACGGGTCTTGAACCCTGCCCCCGTACATGGAGATCGCAGATGGAGGACGTCGGTCGCTGCCTTAGAATAGGTTTAGGGTCGGGTTTCTTTTATTTTTCTGTCCTATAAAAGTTTCAAATGTAATGAAAATATGCCGTGTTTGTATTAATCTCGGCCGGTGTATATGAACTTTCACAATAATATAGTATATTGTAGGAGTACTAGCAAGATGCCCGTGCGTTGCACGGAACATCAAGATCTTGTGGGAGAAAAGGACGAACAAGGGAAGGCCTTATCTACAAATGTGGAGAGGAGTGCGGGTAAATTGTCGTAGTTTCCTTCCTATCCGTTAGATATAGATCGGACGACCTATGTTGCAGGATGGCAGGCACACCATCATCACCAACTCTGCTTTTTATTGAACCGACACAAAGCTAACATGTGAAGTAAAATAAACATATAGTCTACATACACAATTTATCTTAGGCACTCCAATAGTACGTCCACTACACATTCACGCATTTCACATCTTTCTACATCTACGGGAACCTACAAAAGGGTTAACTTAAATTGCCTCTCTCTCCTCCCTGATTTTCATGGTGGTGGGCCCCTCCCTCCCCCCAATCTACAATCAACAGCTCACACATTTCACATTACGTTAATTACGAATCGGGATATGTAGGTGTAGCATTACTCGCCCTAAAAACCCAACTAAGCCAACCTCCCAAAGATATCGCGCGGGAAAATACCAGCCGCTACTGCTTTAGTCGGGATTACCGGATTACTAGTAGTAGTATCGATGGATCGCGCAAAGCACCAAGTTTTTTTAGGGGGCGAAGCACCTAGTTTATTAAAAGGAAAAAAGGCGGTACACTAACAGCACCCTTGTCGCGATCGCATTGCACCCCACACATGTTCGGTCCTGCATACGGCTCACGCAAACAGAACGCGCTTTGGCTTGCCTCTTCACTGACACGTGGGACTGCACTTCGAGAAACCGACCATGCGCCAAACTCCCCGCCCACCGCATCAAAAAATCCCCAAATTCCCCCAAATCACAAATTCAACCGCCTTCGCCAACTAGCCAATAATATTCCCCAAACCCCCCTTCCCTCGTCCCCCTCCACTCCATTCACTCCGCCAAAGCCGCCCTCCCCGCCGCGCCGATACTCCGGCACCGCGGTTCATCGAGGGGACGCACGACAATCCTCTCACTCCCACAGTACGGTCTCGTAGACTGTCGTCCTCTAGCCGCGCCGCCACCGGCGGCGACGTTCTTGTGGAGGCGCACGGCGGTCAGTGCCGCCACCGCTGGCGATGTTCGTGTGGAGACACACGACGATCAGCTTCTCGCACGGTACGCGCATTCTAGACTGAGGCCCTGTGAATGTCGGTGTAGCGCTGAATGTTAGTTGATAGACACTGTTAAACTCACTGTTTGCTGAAGTAGTTTACAGTCAACAGGATCTGCTTAAGAAGCTTCCTTGCCCTGTTCTGCACTCAATCTGCTTAGCTGAGATGGCATGCCAAGCCCGATTAGTTGCTAAAATATCCTGCCATATATTTATTGTGACGTAGATTGCCAAGGTCTAGTAGCCAGTCTATTATGTGAAATAGCTGTACACCGTTTTATACTCAACCTTTGTTGCTGCGATGGCCTTCGATAGTTTGATGGCTGTGTGCTCGGCTTCATTGACTGCTGAAACAGCCTGCCATAATTTAGCACTCAAATATGTTTGCTGAATTAGCTTTAAATATATCTCGTTACTTAGATCTGCTCGTCCAAATGTCTTGCCATAGCTTTAGACATTGACCTAGGTATTTTTTCTGGACTTCATAAAAAAGCATATATGTTTTTCTTGTAATATCTAGTAGAAGAACTTATTTGTATGTCTAATAGATGGACAGGACTTGGATAACTTCTGCTCGAAGATTCTCCGCTGCATATGTCGAGGGGGTTAAAAACTTCATGAACTTTATCAGAGCTGAGTACGGTGGTCCGAAATCAGATGTGCTCTGCCCGTGTAGCAGTTGTATGAATTTAGTTACAAGACCCTAGTCAACTGTGCAAAATCATCTACACTTGTATGGGATGTTGGTCACATATACTAGATGGGTTCATCATGGTGAAGCTGTGAACGTCAATGTTACTGACTATGTGGAAGCAACATATCACCATCTTGATCTGCCTGATGCTCAGGTGGAAGAGGAGGAGGAGGTGGTGGTGGCAGAGCCAGTGAGTTTGACCAACATTGAAACAATGCTACGAAATCCGCGTGCATTTCGTGAACTTTCACCTGCAGAAGAAAAACGGTGGGCCCGCATGTTGGAACAATGCAACGTGGCTGTCACCCCAGGAAATAAGCTATCAGTATTCTTAGCTATGGCCACCTTTCTTCAGGTGAAGACGTCTGAGCGGATGACCAACAAATCATTCAATGCGATGTTGGCTGCTTTCCGCAAATCTTCCCAGACAAGCGCCCCGAGCTGCCACACACCTACAAAGAAATGAAGAATTTCCTTCGTGCATTTGGAATTGGATATGATATGATCCATGTTTGTAAGAATATTTGTGTTCTGTTCCGGAAGGATTATGCCAACTTAAGTGAATGCCCGAAATGCAAATCATCAAGATGGAAAGATGGCGATGTTGTGAAGAGGGTTCCTCATAATGTCCTGAGACATTTTCCAATTACACCAAGATTGCAGAGGTTGTTTCATGATGCTGAAACAAGATAGGATGTATTGCGGCATTATAGGAACAAGGAGTACAGAGATCAGAATGTAATGAGCCATCCATCTCATGGTAGTGAGTGGCAAAGCTTCAATCAGAAACAAAAAAAGTTTGTTGATGACCCGAGAAACATTAGACTTGGCTTAGCTTCAGATGGATTTAACCCATTTGGCCACCAGAGCACCACATATAGCATGTGCCAGTGCTTGTTATCGCTTACAACATGCCTCCAAATATCTGCACCAAAGAATCAAACTACATGATGGCCTTGCTCATCCCAGGTCCAAAAAGTCCTGGAAAAGATTTTCATTTATTCATGGAATCTCTTTTGGAGGAACTTGAACAGCTACGGAAGGGTGTTCTCACTCGAGACCTATATAGCAGCCCACCAGCTGATTTCTTTCTGCGCGCTTATAATTTGGTGCATCCATGATTATCCGGCTTTGGGCACTATGTCAGGGCGAACAACACATGGTTACAAAGCATGTGTTCGCAGTGACAGGAATCCGCTGTCATACGCAATACTTAGCAAGATCTGTTACATTGGACATTGTCGTTTCCTTGCCAAGGACAAGTCGCGTCCTACAAAATACCAAAGACATGTGTTCAATGCAAAGCATGAAAACAGTGATGCGCCAAAGAGGCTCACCACCGATGAGTTGCAAGTGGAATTAGAGAAGGTCAAGCATATTACACTAGGAAACCATCCTGGTAATGGTAGCGGGAAAAGGAAGCATGGCAAGGCAGGAGAGAGATTATTGTTTACCCGTAGGTCCACTTTGTGGGACTTGGAGTATTGGAAAGATTTGGATCTACGACATAATCTTGATGTGATGCACATCGAGAAAAATATATGTGACAGCATTGTCGGCACACTTCTTAATATTGAAGGCAAGACGAAATATACCTTAAAATCTAGGATTGATTTGACACATCTAGGTATCAGAAAGGATTTGCAGGTGCAAGATGAAGGTAAACCACGGGATATGGCACTAGCTGTGTTTGTCTCGGACAAGGTAAAAAGAAAAGAATTCTGCGAGGTCCTGTCACGTGTGAGATTCCCACATGGATTTGCTTCCAACCCTGAAAGGAGAGTCAGTGCAGATGGAAACAAGGTACAAGGGTTGAAAAATCGTGACTGCCACATCCTACTTCAAAGGGTTTTACCTGTTGTCCTTAGAGGATTGGGCCGCCCTGACTTATACAGAGCAGTTGCAGAGTTGGGACAATTCTTCAGGGAACTCTGCAGTAGAAATATCAGGATAGATTCTTTGGAGCGTCTTAGAGACAAGATACCAACTATCCTATGCGACCTTGAGAAGATATATCCTCCAGCCTTCTTTGATGTGATGGTGCATTTGGCTGTTCATCTACCTGATGAGGCACTACTTAGAGGTCCAGTATACTATGGCTAGATATACCCTATTGAAAGGCGGCTAGGCACTTTCAAGGGCTATGTCAGGAACAAAGCTAGACCTGAGGGTTCCATTGCAGAGGCCTACTGCTACAGAAGCATTGGCATTCTGCTCAAAATACATTGAAATAGCTGATCAGCTTAGCAAAGAGGTGGGTGAAGACAATCCCAGGCTTAATGTTTTCGATTATTCTGTTCGAGTTACAGTGTAGAGTCGACGAGAGGACAAACCTAACAATTTGGACAAAATGGTTTGGTATGTGCTGAATAACTATCCTGAGATACTACCTCATATCAAGTAAGTGCTAAGTACTGCAGCTTATACATCGTAATCTACTAAACTTGCAGCACATTTTTATATATTTAGATGTTTGACGCGATCACTATGTTGTGCAGCATCTACAAACACGAGTTACTGCCGCAAAATCCAAGAAACATTGACAAACTGGTTATGGCAGGATTTGCGAAATGGTTCAAGAGCCATGTAAGCTATTGAATTGCATTGTCAGTTTTTTTAATATATTGAGTACATAAGATGATCAGGTTGTCTATTTTCTAAACATAGGTTAAGAAGATGAGGGAGGATGGGCAGGCAGTTGATAATGCCCTTTACACACTAGCAATGGGTCCTGATACTCGGGTAAGACATTATGAATCTTGCGTTGTTGGAGATGTGCGCTACAACACCCTTGCACGCGATGAAGGAAGGAAGACACAAAATAGTGCCATCATGAGCACGGATACGTACGGCAGAGAGACAACTGAAATGTATGCTAACATAACAGACATTGATCAGTTGCAGTATATCTCCAGTGTCGAGGATCATTGGTGTGTGGTTATGTTGTGCTGTCATTGGTATAACTTGTTTTCCAGGATCGCAAAACCCAGAGCTGATGATTATTTCAAATCCATCAATGTCAAGGCGGCGTGCCAGACCAACGAGCCTTTTATTTTGGCAAATCAAGCAACACAAATATTTTTCTTGGAAGACACATTTGCACGTAGAAATGACTGGAGAGTATTGCAAAGGTTTGAGCAGAGGAATTCATTTAATGAAGTTGCACAATAAGATGATGCTTACATCACTCCTGATGTACAAGATTCCACACATGTTCCTAATATCTTTGAGAACCATCACGTCAATGACGCTGGCGAAAAGATTGCATGTCGTGCTATGGACATACAAGAGTTGATCAAGAAGAAGCCAACGTTCGAGCACATTGAGGATGAAGAACAAGATGACACTCTGGGGAATTACGATTCAGACTGATACACATGGTGAAGATGTTGACGCTGCTGCTGCGGATGATGATTAGATTGCTTTTGCCATATTTTCCTGTCAGAAGACGTTTTTTATCTACTATGTGAAATTGTGCTTGCTATGACAACTGAAACCTGATGAACGTGTTGTTTATTATTTTTCTATGAGAACGTCATTTGTTATGTATGTTGATTTGTGTTTGGTGATTGTATGACGAGTAAAACATGATGACATTGTTGTTTAGTTGTACTCATATTTGGCTGTGAAACTTGAATTTGTTGACATAGTTTGTTGTTGGACTGCAATTTGCTCGACGTCTTCGAATGGGAACAAAGCTGACCCGACAGGGCCTCTGCTAATTTATTTATTTATTACCAAAAGGGTCTCTGCTATTTATTTATTTATGAGCAAAAGGGGATACCCCCCGATTTCGGTTAATAGAAATCATTAGATGTTCACAACACTTCGCCCAGCCTACTACACAGGTTTCATTCATTACTAGTTTCAGCAAAGTGCTCATGTCATAGCCACTGAATACGTCACGAGTGCTACATACACTGCAAATAAAGAGACAATCATCCTACAGAGCACATCGATTTTTCCCATTATCTTCACAAGCTCTTTCATCTCCTCATTGCTGTCAAGGCCATTCAGTAGCTATTGCTTGGCCATGAGCACAGAACTGCATCTTTAACCTTCGCTCGCATCTTCCTCTTCATCGCTCCTTCGCCATTTGTCCAACACCCCAACCTGCTGGTATTGGGATTCCTCGGCTAACCAAATAATCAGCGTAGTCTCATTCCCCCACATCAGCAACTTCCCAGAAATACAAATCACACGAATCTTCCCTTTTCTGCACGAATCAAATTGGAAGATCAACAACCAAACTATTAAAAGAATCAGCAATAGAAAGCAGCAGAACAACACTTAAACATATTATTACCCCATGATTCGGGCATTTGTAGAAGACTCAGCCAGGGTTGAGGATTGTGGTTGAGACGCGATGGATGACTCTTCGTGGTTTGCAGCAGTGGCACCACACCAACGGCAGCGGGTTGCGATGAGCAACCGGCTGCGGTGCGTGTACCGGTGGGGGTGTGATGAGACCCATAGGCGATGGTACGGGTGGCAACTTGGCGCATATCTGGTTGTTGCCTGCTGAAGAGCAGGTGGATGAGCAACCAGCGGACATGGTTGCTGCGGCCAGAGGTTCTGATGCTAGGCAGAGTAAGTAGAGAAGAGGAGAAGCAAACGTTGGATATGTCAGTTTCATTAGTTGCAGAGTAGCATAGCACCATATATAGTCATAGTCTAGGTTTGGATACGAACCAGCTATAGGAGCTCGTCTCTCTTTTTTCTAAAACTCAGCAACGTCTCTTTATTGGTACACTAGCTTGTTCTGTACACCTTCTCAAGTCTTTGATTTTCTTTCTTTTTTTGCGAGGAAGGAAGGAGGACAAAATTGAGAGTTCCTGGGACTCGAACCCAAGGCCTCTCGGTTGAATACCAAGGGTGCTAGTCACTTATGTGGCGAACATTCCCTAGGAAGAGGATGGCAGATGAACGCATTTTCCTTGCAGTTTTAGTTGTGACGCAAGATCGAACGGTCGCAGTTTCGGGAATGTTACCAGGCGAACGAGCCCAGTTTTTATTTTCTTCCTATATATAAAAAATTATGCTACTTGGTGTCGGCTTAGTCAACAAACGATTGTGCCAACCTTGACCGTTGGATTGACATTCAACGTCTGTCGCGTTTCTTCAGTCTCTTCTTCCTCCAACTGCCAAAGCCAAACCAGCGCCGGCGGGATGCCTGCTCCCTCCTTCCACGACTGGCTATGCTGCCGCGCATGCATCATGGCCACATTGCACCCTAAAACTCTGCGCATCTTCCCCGACTCCTCTGCGTTCCCGTCCGGGGCCTCACCATCGTCCTCCGCCTTGGTTCGCTCGCCGCGGCGCCGCCCTCCGGTGTTGTCAACATGGTCAATGTAAGTGCATCTAGTGCCCCTTAGTGATTTTGGTGTATTGAAGACTTATAGGTTAAGTAACTAATGCGTTTTTGAGTGTACACAGGTCTATAAGTCTATTAGGAGTTTGATATTTACAGAGAAAGTCGACCCCTAAAAATGAAGTTATTCGACTGAAGACTTTGATATTCTGAAGACTTTCTGAAGACTTTGAAAGTGAAGAAATTGGTGTGACCTTGAAGACTTGGTATTCATTTGAGGAACATGAAGCGTGAAGACTTTTGTTTTCGTAGTTTCGTTTTACTCTTTCTTGAGTCATAGGAAACACCGCATCGTTAAAGGGGTCGAGGAAATACTAAGGAAAAATTTCCATGTGATGCTCAACTCAAAATCCTACACCTACCAATCCCTTCAAGTGAAGCCTTTGAAATCTCATACAGTTCAGTCAATTTCTTCAAGGATGAGACGAAGCTCTTCCGGTCGCCGAGGAATTTGTTCGACCGAGGAGTTAGGAATTCGCTAGTGCGGATTGCCTACAAAGGAGGAACATGATAGCCCCGAGGAATTTGAGATTCAAATTTCCGACCGTTCTTTGTCTGCGCCACCTGTCCCAAAATATCTTATCCACCTAACGGTTATATCATTGAAGGGCATTTATGTCTTATCATGTCGGGCTGCTCCTAGGCTATAAATAGCCGCCCCTACAACCACTAGCTGGTTGGCTGCTCCAAGAGAAACTTGACACTTGTCATTTGAGAGCAACCCATCCTCCGAGGACTTTGAGCGAAAATCATCGAGTGAGGAAAACCCAAAACCAAACCCCTACAAACCCAAAGTGATTGAGCATCATCAAGAGATTGATCCCGTGGATCCGATGCTTGTTACCTTTGAAGACTGTGCTTCTTCCAGACGGTTAGGCGCCATGGTCTAGAGCATCCAAGAGGAATTGTGGATCGCCGAGTGACCAAGTCTGTGAAGGTTTGGAAGTCGCTCAAGACTTACCAAGAGTGATTGGATGAGGTCTGTGACCTTAGTTCAAGGAGAATACGGTGAGGACTTGGTGTCCTGAGCTGCGTGCTCGCCGATCGGGTGTCCGGACTGTGTGTCCTCGAGTTTAAATACTCAGCCGCTCCAACCAGACGCATAACCGAGATGGCAGTTGGAACTGGTCTACCAAATCATTGTCTTCACCAACCTTATGGTTCTATTTCCTCAACCCTTTCATTTCCTCATTCTTGTGTTGAGTATTCGTTCATATCGTGTTTGAAGATTTTGACCAAGACTTTCTCAATTTCCTCAATTCAATTTCTTCACTGTTTGTCTTCATCTTGTGCTATCCTGTGTTTACGCTTTCTATACTCTTTGTTTGTCTTCATTTCATCATGATGACCATGCCCGCATTCTCTTATGCTTACTTCTGAGTACTTATTCCGCTGCAAGTAGTTCTTCGCTAAGGAATTTCCTCACCGCAAATTCCTCGCTGAAGAATTCATAAAATCGCCTATTCACCCTCTCTAGTTGATATAACGCACTTTCAATTGGTATCGAGCAAGGTACTCCCTTGTTACGGTGATTTTGGTTTAACCACCTGGAGTTTTAGTTATGTCGACCGCAGGTATGAAGAAAGTGACATGTCCTATCTTTGACGGTCTTGATTATCCCAAGTGGAAGGCCATGATGAGGAAGCGCCTCATGGCAATGGACAGCGAGCTGTGGACCGTCACTGAAATTGGTCTTACTGACCTATGCAAAACGGCGAAAGCAGATGATATTCGCAAGTTCACTCGTCTTGATATCATGGCGAAGGACATCATTTGTTCCTGCCTATCTAGAGATGAATTCAAGCGCATTATGCATATTTGCAATGCGAAGCTTATCTGGGACCGAATCTCGAGCGCCTATGAAGGTCATCGAACCCGTCATGATCCTTGGTTTGAGGACTTCAAGGAATCTCTCAAAACGATGACTTTCGAACCAGAATCATCATCTTCAGCATCATGTCTCATGGCAAAGGGTGTCGAGGTAACCGAATGTTCCTCATCTGAATTTAGTGACTGTGAATCTGATGATGATGGATCTGATGATGATATTGAACCTAGCTATACCAAACTTGTTTGCATTGCCACCAAACAACAACATGCCTTGGAAAAGGTTCAAAACATGCTAGATAAGAGTGATGATATGTTAGGTGAAGAAATGGATCGCACTAAAGCCCTGACTGAAAATCTTCAGAGACTTCAGTCTAGGTTTGACAGCCTTCAAGGTCATCATAACACTCTCTTGTCTGATCATGAGAAACTTTCTTATGAATTTCTTCAAAGAAAGCAAGATCTTGAGAAGCTAAGAGTGAGTTATGAAGATCTTCAGAAGGAGCGTGATTCATTACTTGCTCAACAAATCAACGTTTCTCAGGAAGAATTTGTTCCTCCATGCTTAAAGTGCATTGAACATGAATCTGATAATTCTTCACCTGAATGTTCAAATGCTTCAACTGTTACAAATTCTTCACCTGCCTCTGCTATCACTAATTCCTCATCTGAGGACATTGCTAGTATCACTGACGATGCAGGGCTGAAGGAATTGTATATGACAGCATGTACAAAAGCCTCAAAGGGCATCGACTCTTTGTGATGTGCTTAAAAGCAGATCCTCAACAGAACCCTAGGAAAGAGGGTATTGCCTTTGAAAGGAAACTCAATCTTGATGGAACATATTGGAAGCCCGAGCAAGATCCCAAAACCTCATGGGTTGATGCAAAGGGACCTCCAGTTGATCCATCTAACTTATCTGGCTTTACATGCGAATCTCCTCATTCTTCCGATGAGTCATTTGACTCAACTATAAACTGTTCAAAAATCAGAATGGTGAAGTATTTGCTAGATATGTTGGCACTAATCGCAGGAACGGTTCCCCTATGAAGAAAATCTGGGTCCCCAAGAAGTGCCTTGAAAGTCTTGGTGAATGTCCTCATGACACCACCGTGAAGAATAGGAACCCCAGATCAAATTCTTCATATGGACCAAATTCTTCATATGGATACAAGTCCTCATACGGACAAAATTCTCACGTGGATCAAATTCTCAAATGGATCAAAGTCCTCAAATGATTATCATCGTGCTAACAACTCGCTTTCGCAGCAGTAGAGC
This sequence comes from Aegilops longissima, assembly GCA_021605205.1. Classification (NCBI taxonomy): domain Eukaryota; kingdom Viridiplantae; phylum Streptophyta; class Magnoliopsida; order Poales; family Poaceae; genus Aegilops; species Aegilops longissima. Next base: position 154,062,854 of record CM038677.1, read on the forward strand.
TAAGGGCTATGAATATGTGCATTATTCTTCAAACCAATATGTTCATAAGTCCTCGAAGAATTTCTCTGCTTATTCATATGCTTACCCTAACCCCTTTTATGTGAAACGTAATGGATTGGCCTCTATGCCACCATTCTCATATGGTGCTTGCAGAGTGATGAACTCTTTGCCACCCCTTCAGATGTGGGTGGTGAAGAAAAATAACTAACCTCTTCTGCAGGGTCAGGTCTCCAGACGTGCTTTAAACGTCTGAAGAATTTGCTGGGGGCCTGACAAAATTGCCTGAAAGGACATAGGCTAATCATGATGAAATGAACTTTCATTTCACACGTCCTCATACTACTTATCTGTTATACTGTCTTATGAAATTCATCTGATGAACTTGATATCATATTCTTCACTGATGAAGTATATGAGATCGTAAGTTGCACTAATTCATCTGCAGGATGATCAACCCAAAGCCACTGAGTGGGTTCTCGATAGTGGATGTACAAATCACATGACTGGTGACAAGAATCTATTGATGGATGCTCCCTTATTACCGTCTCATCTGAAGCATATCATCTTTGCTGACAAAGGCAAAAGTCAGTGCAGGAAGTCTTCAAACGATTTTCCTCGAGGGCTTCAACTAACTTTGGTGTGAAGATCAAACACATCAGGAGTGACAATGGAACTGAGTTCAAGAATTCCGGTCTTGATGCCTATCTTGATGAACTTGGTATTACTCATGAGTTATCCACTCCCTATACTCCTCAGCAAAATGGCGTCGTGGAGCGCAAGAACAGAACTCTTGTTGAGATGGCTCGCACTATGCTTGATGAATACAAAAGCCTAGTTGTTTTTGGATTGATGCAATTGATACCGCGTGCCACATCATCAACAAAGTATATCTTCACAAATTCTTCAAGAAGACTTCCTATGAACTCCTCACTGACAAGAAACCCAATGTAAGTTATTTCAAAGTCTTCGGTGCTAAATGCTGGATTAGAGATCCTCATCACAATTCTAAATTTGCACCGAAAGCACATGAAGGTTTTATGCTTGGTTACGGAAAGGACTCGCACACCTACAGAGTCTTCAACATCGCTCTTCACAAGATTGTTGACACTGTAGATGTGCGGTTCGATGGAACTAATGGCTCGCAAAGAGAGCACCTACCTTCTGTGTTAGATGAACCAGCACCTGAGGAATCTATCAGGTTCAAGGCAACTAAGGATGTCATTCCTACTGAAGAATCTGCTGAAGAATTCATTCTCAGTGAAGAACGCCGAAGTGATGCACTCAAGATAATGTCAAGACAATGGTGCCGAGGAAAATGATCAAATTCCTCGACGACAACCAGCTCATCCCCGTGTTGCGAAGGAAGTACAAGTTCACAAGATCATCGATGACATTGAAGCGCCAGTCCTCTCACACGCCAAAGGCTTCACATTTATCTAACTTTTGTGGGCACTATGCTTTTGTCTCTATCACAGAGCCCACTAAGGTAGATGAAGCATTCTGAGCCCGAGTGGATTCAGGCCATGCAAGAAGAATTACATCAGTTCGAGCTCAACAATGTCAGGAACTGGTCAAACGTCCAGATCCTCGCAAGCATAATATCATTGGCACAAAGTGGATCTACCGCAAAAAGCAAGATGAAAATGGTCTTGTGGTGAGGAATAAGGCACGACTTGTAGCTCAAGGCTACACACAGGTTGAAGGAATTGATTTTGATGAAACTTTTGCACCTTTTGCTAGACTTGAGTCTATTCGCATATTACTCGCCTATGCTAACCATCACAATATTACTTTATATCAAATGGATGTAAAAAGTGCATTCCTCAATGGTAAGCTTGAGGAAGAAGTATATGTTGCTCAACCCCCAGGTTTTGAAGATCCAAAGAATCCCGACAAAGTCTTCAAACTGAACAAGGCCCTCTATGGTCTCAAACAAGCCCCACGGGCGTGGTATGATACATTGAAGGAATTCTTCGTGAAGAATGGCTTCACACCCGGTTCACTCGACCCTACTCTCTTTACTAAATCATATGATGGTGAACTGTTTGTGTGCCAAATATATGTTGATGATATTATCTTTGGCTGTACTGACCAACGTTATAGCAATGAATTTGCCTATATGATGAGTGAAGAATATCAAATGTCTATGATGGGAGAGTTGAAATTCTTCTTAGGTCTTCAAATTCGTCAACAACACAATGGCATATTCATATCTCAGGAGAAATACCTCAAAGATGTCCTGAAGAAATTCGGCATGCAAGATTGCAAAGGCGTCAAAATTCCTATGCCCACAAATGGCCATCTATGCACTAATGAAAATGGTATTGACTTCGATCACAAGGTATACCGCTCCATGATTGGTTCTTTATTGTACTTATGTGCATCTAGGCCAGATATAATGCTTAGTGTTTGCATGTGTGCCCGATTTCAAGCTACATCAAGGAATCACACCATAAGGTGTGAAGCATATTCTTCGATATCTAGCGCACACACCAACACTAGGATTATGGTACCCCAAGGGCTCTACTTTTGATCTCATTGGATATTCTGACTCTGACTATGTTGGTGATCGTGTGGACCGCAAGTCAACATCTGGTACTTGTCATTTCCTCGGACGATCTTTAGTCTGTTGGTCCTCGAAGAAACAGAACTGCGTATCACTGTCTATAGCGGAAGCTGAATACATTGCTGCTGGCTCGTGTTGTGCTCAATTGCTGTGGATGAAGCAAACTCTCAAGGACTACGGCATCAACGTGAAGAATGTGCCTCTCATCGTGACAATGAGAGTGCCATCAAGATTGCTCAAACCCAGTTCAGCACTCAAGACAAAGCACATTCAAATTCGTCATCATTTTCTTCGTGATCATGTGTTGAAGGGCGACATCTCCATCGAGCATGTGAAGACCAAGAACAGCTAGCCGATATCTTCACTAAGCCCTTGGATGAGAAGAGATTTAGCAAGTTGTGGTGTGAGCTAAATATCTTAGAATCTTTGAATGTTCTTTAAAAAGGACACACATCCTGACGCTTATGCAAAATTGATGACTTAGATGTGCAACACATGAAGAAACGTTTTCTTCAATCCATGAAGAATAACACTCTAAGTGTGAAGAAATTAATGAAGAATTTGATTCTCGTAACCCACGACAATTGTACGCTGTGTCTGAAATCATCATTCTTATCTGGTGGGTCACGCCACCACCAAAGTTGAAAATCTTCAATTTGAGTTTTCCTCGTTTTGAAATTCTTCAGCTTTTCAAATTCTTCAACTTTGCAGAATCTTCACTGTTTCCGTCGTTTTTCTTCATTAGCTATATATATATATATATATATATATATATATATATATATATATATATATTTGAGTTTTCTATCCTCTACAGCATTCACTTATGGCTACTTCTTCAAGTCCCTTTTTCTGCTAAGTGAATGTGATCGGACCATTCCCCCTCTATGCTATACTCAACCCAATCTATTCACAAATTCTTCATGTGTGTTCTATTTGAAACTTGTTCAAAATCTTCACTGAGTCCTTGTCAGCTGAAGAAATTGCGAACGGAACTTTAAAATTGATCTTATCCAAACTTTCGGTTTTGCCGCTCAAACCGTTCCGCATCCCACGATGCATTATTTTATTCACCCACGATCGTACACGATCTCCACTACACAGTACGTGGGTGACACATGTCGTGAGAAGGAAAATGGTCAGGGGCATGTTCGTCCTAAATCTTCGGGCGAACAGTTTTTTCACTGCCTCTATAAATACCCCTCTCCTCATCCTCACTTCTTTTACTCCGCTCGACCTCTCTCTCCCGCTCGAGCTCCTCAAACCCTAGCGCCGCCGCTACTCCATCGTCGCCGGTGAGGAAGAGCTTCACTGCCTTGACTCGTCGCCGTCGTACTTCGCTACCGGTTATGGAAATCTTCACTCCGCCGCCGCCAGTAGCCATCTTCCTCCGCCGAGTTAGGGCGTGGAAGATCTGAACAGACGAGCTTCACATCTACAACACCCAGTTCGTCGTGTTCTTCATTCAGGGTAATTAAAAGTTACTTTTACTGCCCTCGTTGATACAAATTTTACACTACAAAATCTTCAAAGGTGTTTTATTCTTCAAATCCTCACACACAAACACCTCACTAGTTATATGCTCTTGATTCGTTTCTCTAAGCAATCATTTTCTTCAAGATTCCTCAATTGTGTGGATCCTCGATCTATACAACTCGAACCTAAGACAAAGAACGCTTAGTGAAATTCTTCAAGGCTCATCTGGTCAAAATCCTCAAAACTTGTTCTTTTGAAAACCTTTTGAGAACGATATGACCTCTCCAAATTCCTCACAACTATACTCTGTTCACAGGTACTCATGTCCGCTGCTGAATCACTAGGTTCTCATCAACTTAACTCATTTTCAGCGTTCCTCGAAGAAAAGTTGCATACTTCTTCAGAGAATTCATTTGTTCAAATTCCTCAGCTGAAGAATATGGCAGAAGGAAAGAAGCCACATAAAGGAGGAAAGAGGCCTGAGGTCATGACCGCGTTAGAAATCCCTGAGGAAATATATGCTGATTATTGCACACCTGATGAAGCCGAGTTCGGCAAAGAAAACAAAAATCAGCGCAAGGTGCGATTCAAAGGATTGAACGGAGATGGGCAAGGGAATGGAGGAGTACAGATATGTAACTCCAAAGTACATGAAGAAATTAGCACTCAATCCTCCATGCCCAAGAGCTCCATTGGCACTGGCCAAGAAGTCGACCCCACCAAAGATCAAGCGTGGTGAGGACTTTCTGAAGAATGGGCCAAGCGCCAAGCCAAATTGGCAAGACAAGCCAATGAGGCGGTGAGGAAATTCAATGAGGACTCACATCTGCTGCTGCCATCGAGGCCTCTGTCAAGCCAAGAAAATCTATGGCAAAGAAGCCCGCACACAAGCCAAGTGCTTCACCAACAGTGCCCTCACGGCCAAGTTCCTCAGCTGTGCCCTCACGGCCAATTCCTCATGCTGCCCCTGCTCCTCCAAAATCCTCAGCTCCTTCAATGTCCTCAGCAGCTCCTCCCAATTCCTCAGCAGTTCCGACAAAGTCCTCAGCACCTGTGCATCTGGCCACGTGCCAAAGGACTGCTGGCTTCTCCAGTGCATCTGGTGTCTCAGCAAGTTCCTCAGCTGCACCAAAGTCTTCATCTGGCCCGACTCTGCTGAAGACTAAGGCCACAGCTGGACGAGGTCCTCAGCCAAGTCCCAAGAAGAAACAGGTCGCCTTCCAAGAGCCACTTGAAGATGATGAGGCTGATGATGATGAACTTGCCGAAATCATCAGAGATCGCCAAGAAAGGGCCGCTAGAGCCAAAGGCACATCTGTGCCACTGCTGTTGGATCCGAGGAAAATCCTCGATTACATTGATCTCTGGCACAAGGACCCAAACACCCCTATGCCTGATTTTCATCTGACCCCTGGACAAAGTCATATGCTGACCCATTTCATCACTGAAGAGAAATGGAAGTTTGAAAAGGCAAGAGAAATCAAGAAAGCTCAATACAGAAAGGAGAAGTTCCTGAAGAAAAACGTTGTCAGAATGACACCTGAGGAACTTCTCAAGGTCCAGACTGAAATTCAAGACCTCAGCAAAAACTTCGATGCTTATTATGCTGATTGGCAAGGAGCCAAGGTCAGATTCGTCAACCTGACGAAGAAATTCACCAATGTTGCTGCCCCAACGCAACATGAAATTCCTCAGGCTGGAGCCTCAGCTCAGCCGACTGAAGAACATGCCAGTGTTGGAAATATGCCCTAGAGGCAATAATAAATTAGTTATTATTATTATATTTCCTTGTTCATGATAATCGTTTATTATCCATGCTATTATTGTATTGATAGGAAACTCAAATACATGTGTGGATACATAGACAACACCATGTCCCTAGCAAGCCTCTATTGGGTAGCTCGTTGATCAATAGATGGTTACGGTTTCCTAACCATGGACATTGGATGTCATTGATAACGGGATCACATCATTAGTAGAATGATGTGATGGACAAGACCCAATCCTAAGCCTAGCACAAAGATCGTAGTTCGTATGCTAAAGCTTTTCTAATGTCAAGTATCATTTCCTTAGACCATGAGATTGTGCAACTCCGGATACCGTAGGAATGCTTTGGTGTACCAAACGTCACAACGAATCGGGTGACTATAAAGGTGCATTACAGGTATCTCCGAAAGTGTCATTGGGTTGGTACGAATCGAGATGGATTTGTCACTCCCGTAAACGGAGAGGTATCTCTGGGCCCACTTGGTAGGACATCATCATAATGTGCACAATGTGACCAAGGGGTTGATCACGGATGATGTGTTACGGAACGAGTAAAGAGACTTGCCGAAACGAGATTGAACAAGGTATCGGGATACCGACGATCGAATCTCGGGCAAGTGCAATACCGCTAGACAAAGGGAATTGTATACGGGATCGATTGAGTCCTTGACATCGTGGTTCATCCGATGAGATCATCGTGGAACATGTAGGAGCCAACATGGGTATCCAGATCCGCTGTTGGTTATTGACCGGAGAACGTCTCGGTCATGTATGCAGATGGTTCCCGAACCCGTAGGGTCTACACTTAAGGTTCGATGACGCTAGGGTTATAAAGGAAGTTTGTATGTGGTTACGAATGTTTTGAGTCCGGATGAGATCCGGACGTCACGAGGAGTTCCGGAATGGTCCGGAGGTAAAGATTTATATATGGGAAGTCCTGTTTTGGTCACCGGAAAAGTTTCGGGCGATATCGGTAATGTACCGGGACCACCGGGAGGGTCCCGGGGGTCCACCAAGTGGGGCCACCAACCCCAGAAGGTTGCGTGGGCCAAGTGTGGGAGGGAACCAGCCCCAAGGGGGCTGGTGCGCCCCCCACAAGGGGCCCAAGGCGCAAGGGAGAGTGGGAGGGGGCAAACCCTAGGGCAGATGGGCCCTAAGGCCCATCTAGTGGGCGCCTCCCTCTCCCTCCCCTCTTGGCCGCCCCCCTTGAACCCATCTAGGGCTGCCGCCCCTCTAGGGGTGGGAACCCTAGAGGGGGCGCACCCTCCTCCCCTTCCCCTATATATATGAGGCCTAGGGGCTGCCCATATCACGCGATTCAATCTCTCGTTGGTGCAGCCCTGCCTCTCCTCTTCCTCCTCTCCCTTGGTGCTTGGCGAAGCCCTGCGGGATTGCCACGCTCCTCCACCACCACCACGCCGTTGTGCTGCTGCTGGATGGAGTCTTCCTCAACCTCTCCCTATCTCCTTGCTGGATCAAGGCGTGGGAGACGTCACCGGGCTGTACGTGTGTTGAACGCGGAGGTGCCGTCCTGCTCGGCACTAGGATCTCCGTGATTTGGATCACGACAGTACGACTCCTTCAACCCCGTTCTCATGAATGCTTCCGCTTAGCGATCTACAAGGGTATGTAGATGCACTCTCCTTCCCTCGTTGCTAGTTTCTCCATAGATAGATCTTGGTGACACGAGGAAAATTTTGAATTTCTGCCACGTTCCCCAACAATGGTATCGAGCTAGGTCTATTGCGTAGATTCTTTGCACGAGTAGAACACAAAGTAGTTGTGGGCGTTGATGATGTTCAATATGCTTACCGTTACTAGTCCAATCTTGTTTGACGGTATTGTGGGAAGAAGCGGCCGGACCGACCTTACACGCATTTCTACGTGAGACAGGTTCCACCGAACGACATGCACTTGGTGCATAAGGTGGCTAGCGGTGCCGCTCTCCCACTTTAGTCGGAACGGATTCGATGAAAAGGGTCCTTATGAAGGGTAAATAGCAATTGGCATATCATGTTGTGGTTTTGCGAGGTAAGAAACGTTCTTGCTAGAAACCCATAGCAGCCACATAAAACATGCAAACAACAATTAGAGGACGTCTAACTTGTTTTTGCGGGGTATGCTATGTGATGTGATATGGCCAAGAAGAATGTGATGAATGATATGTGATGTATGAGATTGATCATGTTCTTGTAATAGGATTCACGACTTGCATGTCGATGAGTATGAAAACGGCAGGAGCCATAGGAGTTGTGTTTATTTATTGTATGACCTGCGTGTCATTAAACAACGCCATGTAATTACTTTACTTTATTGCTAACCGTAGCCATAGTAGTAGAAGTAATAGTTGGCGAGACAACTTCATGAAGACACGATGATGGAGATCATGATGATGGAGATCATGGTGTCATGCGGTGACGATGATGATCATGGAGCCCGAAGATGGAGATCAATGGAGCTATATGATATTGGCCATATCATGTCACTACTATATAATTGCATGTGATGTTTATTATGTTTATGCATCTTGTTTACTTAGAACGACGGTAGTAAATAAGATGATCCTTACAACAATTTCAAGAAGTGTTCCCCCTAAGCGTGCACCGTTGCCAAAAGTTCGTCGCTTCTAAGCACCACGTGATGATCGGGTGTGATGGATTCTTACGTTCACATACAACGGTGTTGTGAGCCTAGCATGTATGAGATATGGCCTCAAACACACGCAATACACTTAGGGTTAACTTGACGAGCCTAGCATGTACAGACATGGCCTCGGAACACGAGACCGAAAGGTCGAGCATGAGTCGTATAGTAGATCGATCAACATGAAGATGTTCACCGATGATGACTAGTCCGTCTCACGTGATGATCGGACACGGCCTAGTTGACTCGGATCATGTAATCACTTAGATGACCAGAGGGATGTCTATCAAAGTGGGAGTTCATAAGATGAACTTAATTATCTTGAACATAGTCAAAAGACCTTTTGCAAATTATGTCGTAAGCTCGCGCTTTAGTTCCACCGTTTAGATATGTTCCTAGAGAAAATATAGTTGAAAGTTGACAGTAGTGATTATACGGACAGTAGATAGCTTATGTCCTTAATGCACCGCTCAGTGTGCTGAACCCCAAACATCGTCTGTGGATGTTGCGAACATCGGACATACACGTTTTTGATAACTACATGATAGTTCAGTTAAACGGTTTAGAGTTGAGGCACCAAAGACGTTTTCGAAACGTCGCGGAACATATGAGATGTTTCGAGGGCTGAAATTGGGATTTCAAGCTCGTGCCCACGTCAAGAGGTTAAGACCTCCGACGATTTTCTTAGCCTGCAAACTAAGAGAGAAAAGCTCAATCGTTGAGTTTGTGCTCAGATTGTCTGAGTGCAATGATCACTTGAATCGAGTGGGAGTTAATCTTCCTGATGAGATAGTGATATTTCTCCAAAGTCATTGCCACCAAGCTGCTAGAGCTTCGTGATGAACTATAACATATCAGGGATAGATATGATGATCCTTGAAGTGTTCGCGATGTTTGACACCGAAAGTAGAAGTCAAGTAGGAGCATCCATTGTTGATGGTTGGTAAAACCACTAGTTTCAAGAAGGGCAAGGGCAACAAGGGATACTTCATGAAGCGGCAAAACAGTTGCTGCTCTAGTGAAGAAACCCAAGGTTGAACCCAAACCGAGACTAAGTGCTTACGTAATAAGGGGAACAGATACTGGAGCAGAACCACCCTAGATACTTGGTAGATGAGAAGGCTGACAAGGTCGATAGAAGTATATTGGATATACATTATGTTAATGTGTACTTTACTAGTACTCCTAGTAGCACCGTGGTATTAGATACGGTTCGGTTGCTAAGTGTTAGTAACTCGAAATAAAAGGCTACGGAATAAGCGGAGACTAGCTAAAGGTGAGCTGACGATATGTGTTGGAAGTGTTTCCAAGGTTGATGTGATCAAGCATCGCACGCTCCCTCTACCATCGAGATTGATGTTAAACCTAAATAATTGTTATTTGGTGCTTGCGTTGAGCATAGACATGATTGGATTATGTCTATCACAATACGGTTATTCATTTAAGGAGAATAATGGTTACTCTATTTGTTTGAATAATACCTTCAATGGTCTTGCCCCTAAAGGAATGGTTTATTGAATCTCGATCGTAGTGATACACATTTTCATGCCAAAAGATATAAGATAGTAATGATAGTACCACTTACTTGTGGCACTGCCATGTAAGTCATAAAACGCATGAAGAAGCTCCATGTTGATGGATCTTTGGACTCACTCGTTTTTGAAAAGTTTGAGACATGCGAACCATGTCTATTGGTGTATCGCATGAAGAAACTCCATGCAGATGGATCATTTGGACTCACTTGATTTTGAATCACTTGAGATATGCTAAACATACCACATGGGCAAGATGGTGAAAAGCCTCGTTTCAAGAAGAAGGAACAAGATAACAACTTGTTGGAAGTAACACATTTTGATGTGTGCAGTCCAATGAGTTGAGGCATCTGATGAATATCGTTATGTTCTTACTTCACAAATGATTTGAGTAGATGTTGAGTATATTTACTTGATGAAACACAAGTCTGAATTATTACGAGTTTGGCACAGAATTAAGACATTGTGGAAATTGTTTCACAACTAATACAGCCTGGAACACCATAGTGTGATGGTGTGTCCGAACATCATAACTGCATCCTATTGGATATGATGCATACCATGATGTCTCTTATCGAATTACCACAATAGTTTATGGGTTAGGCATTAGAGACAACCGCACTCACTTTGATAGGGCACCATGTAAATCCGTTGAGATGACACCGTATGAACTATGGTTTAGAGAAACCTAAGCTGTCATTTCTTAAAGGTTTGGGGCTGCGACGCTTATGTGAAAAAGTTTCAGGTTGATAAGCTCGAACCCAAAGCGGATAAAATGCATCTTCATAGGACACCCAAAACAGTTGGGTATACCTCCTAATTCAGATCCGAAAGCAATTGGGATTGTTTCTTGAATCGGGTCCTTTCTCGAGGAAAAGTTTGTCTCGAAAAGTTGAGTGGGAGGATGGTGGAGACTTGATGAGGTTATTGAACCGTCACTTCAACAAGTGTGTAGCAGGGCACAGGAAGTTGTTCCTGTGGCACCTACACCAATTGAAGTCGAAGCTTATGATAGTGATCATGAAGTTTTGGATCAAGTCACTACCGTACCTCGTAGGGTGACAAGGATGCGTACTACTTGAGTGGTACGCAATCCTGTCTTGAAGGTCATGTTGCTAGGCAACAATGAACCTACGAGCTATGGAGAAGCGATGGTGGGCCCAAATTCCCACAAATGGTTAGAAGCCATGAAATCCGAGATAGGATCCATGTATCAGAACAAAAGCATGGACTTTGGTGGACTTGCCCGATGATCGGCAATCCATTGAGATGAATGGATCTTTAAGAAGAAGACGGACGTGGACGGTAATATCACCGTCTATGAAGCTCGACTTGTGGAAAAGAGTTTTCACAAGTTCAAGGAGTTGACTACGATGAGATTTTCTCATCCGTAGCGATGCTTAAAGTCCGTCGGAATCATGTTAGCATAAGCTGCATTTATGAAATCTGGCAGATGGATGTCAAAAATGAGTTTCCTTACCGGCCAGTAAGGAAAGGTTGTATGTGATACAATCGAAAGGTTTTGTCGATCCTAAGGATGCTAAAAGGTATGCTAGCACCAGCGATCCTTCTAAGGACTGAAACTAGCATCTCGGAGTTGGAATGTGCACTTTGATGAGATGATCAAAGATTTTGGATTTATACAAAGTTTATGAGAAACTTGTATTTCCAAAGAAGTGAGTGGGAGCACTATAGAATTTTTGATGAGTATATGTTGTTGACATATTGATGATCAGAAATGATGTAGAATTTCTGGAAAGCATACAGGGTTATTTGAAAGATGTTTTTCAATGGAAAACCTGTATTAAGCTACTTGAACATTGAGCATATACTTTCAAATGAGCATATACCTTGACATGATCTTGAAGGTGTTCAAGATGGATCAGTCAAAGAAGAAGTTCTTGCACGAGATGTAAGGTATGAAGTTGAGACTTAAAGCTCGACCATGGCGTAAAAGAGAGAAAGGCGAAGGTCGTCCCTATGCCTTAGACGTAGGCTCTACAAGTATGCTATCTTGTGTACCACACCGAAGTGTGCCTTGCCATGAGTCGGTCAAGGGGTACAAGAATGATCCAGAATGGATCATTGGATAGCGGTCAAAATTGTCCTTGGAGTAAATAAGGACATGTTTCTCGATTATGGAGGTGATAAAGAGTTCGGCGTAAAGGGTTACGTCGATGCAAGCTTTGACACCTATGTGAATGGCTCTGAATAGCAAACCGGATACGTATAGTGGAGCAACCATTTGGAATAGTTTCAAGTGGAGCGTGGAAGCAGCATTTATAATATGACCTAGAAATTTGCAAAGCACACACGGATCTGAAAGGTTCAGACCGTTGACTAAAACCGTTGACTAAAACCTCTCTCACAAGCAAAACATGATCAAACCTCGAACTCATTGAGTCTAAATCACATGATGATGTGAACTAGTTTACTGACACTAGTAAACTCTTTGGGTGTTGGTCACATGGCGATGTGACCTATCGATGTTAATCACATGACGATGTGAACTAGATTATTGACTCTAGTGCAAGTGGGAGACTGTTGGAAATATGCCCTAGAGGCAATAATAAATTAGTTATTATTATTATATTTCCTTGTTCATGATAATCGTTTATTATCCATGCTATAATTGTATTGATAGGAAACTCAAATACATGTGTGGATACATAGACAACACCATGTCCCTAGCAAGCCTCTATTGGCTAGCTCGTTGATCAATAGATGGTTACGGTTTCCTAACCATGGACATTGGATGTCATTGATAACGGATCACATCATTAGTAGAATGATGTGATGGACAAGACCCAATCCTAAGCCTAGCACAAAGATCGTAGTTAGTATGCTAAAGCTTTTCTAATGTCAAGTATCATTTCCTAAGACCATGAGATTGTGCAACTCCGGATACCGTAGGAATGCTTTGGGTGTACCAAGCGTCACAACGCGTAACTGGGTGACTATAAAGGTGCATTACAGGTATCTCCGAAAGTGTCATTGGGTTGGTACGAATCGAGGATGGATTTGTCACTCCGTAAACGGAGAGGTATCTCTGGGCCCACTCGGTAGGACATCATCATAATGTGCACAATGTGACCAAGGGGTTGATCACGGGATGATGTGTTACGGAGCGAGTAAAGAGACTTGCGGAAGCGAGATTGAACAAGGTATCGGGATACCGACGATCGAATCTCGGGCAAGTACAATACCGCTAGACAAAGGGAATTGTATACGGGATCGATTGAGTCCTTGACATCGTGGTTCATCCGATGAGATCATCGTGGAACATGTGGGAGCCAACATGGGTATCCAGATCCGCTGTTGGTTATTGACCGGAGAACGTCTCGGTCATGTCTGCATGGTTCCCGAACCCGTAGGGTCTACACACTTAAGGTTCGATGACGCTAGGGTTATAAAGGAAGTTTGTATGTGGTTACCGAATGTTGTTCGGAGTCCCGGATGAGATCCGGACGTCACGAGGAGTTCGGAATGGTCCGGAGGTAAAGATTTATATATGGGAAGTCCTGTTTTGGTCACCGGAAAAGTTTGGGCGATATGGTAATGTCTGGGACCACCGGAGGGTCCGGGGTCCACCAAGTGGGGCCACCAACCCCGAGAAGGTTGCGTGGGCCAAGTGTGAAGGAACCAGCCCCAAGGGGCTGGTGCGCCCACAAGGGGCCCAAGGCGCAAGGGAGAGTGGGAGGGGCAAACCCTAGGGAGATGGGCCTAAGGCCCATCTAGTGGGCGCCCCTCTCGCTCCCCTCTTGGCCGCCCCTTGAACCCATCTAGGGCTGCCGCCCCTCTAGGGGTGGGAACCCAGAGAGGCGCACCTCCCCCTTCCCTATATATATGGCCTAGGGGCTGCCCATATCACGCGATTCAATCTCTCGTTGGTGCAGCCCTGCCTCTCCTCTTCCTCCTCTCCTTGGTGCTTGGCGAAGCCTGCGGGATGCCACGCCCTCCACCACCACCACGCCGTTGTGCTGCTGCTGGATGGAGTCTTCCTCAACCTATCCTCTCTCCTTGCTGGATCAAGGCGTGGGAGGCGTCACCGGGCTGTACGTGTGTTGAGCGCGGAGGTGCCGTCCGTTCGCACTAGGATCTCCGGTGATTTGGATCACGGCGAGTACGACTCCTTCAACCCCGTTCTCATGAACGCTTCCGCTTAGCGATCTACAAGGGTATGTAGATGCACTCTCCTTCCCTCGTTGCTAGTTTCTCCATAGATAGATCTTGGTGACACGAGGAAAATTTTGAATTTCTGCTCGTTCCCCAACAGCCAAGACCACCGATGAAGTTCGAAGCATGAAGAAAATGCCAGTTCGGGGCTGATGATCCCACTCCAGCCGCCTGAAGAAATTGCTGGGGCATCCACTAGTGGTGCACTGAAGAAACTGAACAAGACAGGCAAGCTGCATCGCCATGCGCTGAGGAAAATCAACCAGATTCCTCAGCTCCTCCTGCGCCAACACCAACTCCAATTCTCCCATCTGCCTCTGATGTGAAGAAGACCAAGGCGGCAGAACGAGCTGCTGTGAAGAAACGGAAAGCATCAGCTGCGTCAAATTCTTCGGCTGCGAAGAAAATGAAGCCAATGACCAGCTCCTTTGAAAATCCTATTGATGTTGTTCCAATTTCCTCAATTCCATCAAAGGACCTTGTTCCTTTTGATGAAGATTATGTGATCACAAGCGGATCTGATGAAGAAAATCATTCTGCTGCTTCGTCAGAGCAGATTGATGAAGAAATTGAAGTGGAAGCAATCCCTTCAACCCCAATCATTTCCTCGCCTATGCCTCAGTTCACAGCTGAAGAGGCCGGTGTTGAGGAACTTGAAGAAGATGTGGACATTGGAAGCATAACGCCAGTGATGAACGATGACTTTTGGGAAAGTCAGCATCCAAATTCTCCACTCTTCACCCCAATCCAACAGATACCTCAGTCCCCTGCTCCAACTGTTCAAATGGGCTCTGAAGAAACTCATCCCACTTCATCATCCATGAAGAAATTCCAGCCACTAGCGCCGATGAACTCTGCTGCCGCTGATCCTCGGATCGCACTGTTGAGGAACAAGAAATTCCTCACTGAAGAACCTGAGATTGCGATTCCTGAGGTCGTGATGCAACTCACTGACACCCCACTGCCAAAGCCAAAAGATCCCTTCTCAACAAAGCAAAAGTTCAAGGCTGAAGACTTCTTCAGCGAGCACGTATTCTTCACTGATTACAATCCATATGATTCTGCTCGCATAAGGAAGAGGCGTTTCTAGACCGCCAGTCAAGCCAATTTATATTCCTCGGTGCTCTTCAACAAAGACAAAGTCTTCGATCATGCTCATATTCCTCATGTGGACATGGAGTCTCTGCCAGGCTTTGAGCCAGTCCTCAGTGTTCTTCACGATGCGGGACTTCTGAATTTTTCTGCCGATATCTGTGGATGGAATGAAGAACTCATTCTTCAATTCTATGCAACGCTGCACATCACGGAGACATCAAGAGGCGTGAACTCATGGGTGCTAGACTGGATGTCTGAAAATACTCACTACAAGGCACCAAGAATCTGAATTGCTTCGTGCCCTACCACTCAGTCCTCCACTTGATGGTGCTCGTTGTATCTACAACGAACCAGAACTTTAAAATCACTATATGCAAGTGTTGATGAAGCCTTTGAAGCCAAGGCAGGCCCCAAGAACCAAATTCCTCGTCAAGGAATTATTGTATGTGCCTCGGACTGTCTATCGGATTCTGACGAAGACAATGAGCCCTATCAAAGGCCACGACTCAAATGATGAAGAAGTCGTTGGCATCATGAAGAATATGCTTTTCAATATCATTCATGGCGTTCCCGTCAACTTCCATGATTTCTTCATGAGGACTCTGGCAAACATTGCTATGTCACCATTTGAGCTGAAGCCTTATGCGCCTTGGATAATGAGATTCATCAGGACAAGGTCTACACTCAATTACAAGGCTGATACTCTGAACCACTGCAGCTACTTGCCCCCGATTGAAGTCCTCAAACGGACATTTACCTCGGCTGATGACAAGGGCAAGGCTACTGCTGTGATCGATGAAGGCATTCGTCCATTGGATGGACAGTTTCGCAAAGCTGCATCCTACTCCACCAATGATGACTCTGCCACACATGATTCTGTCGCAAATACTATAGCCAAGCAAAGTCCTCAAGCCACAGCACCCAGGGTGATGACTGATCGTGAGTTACTCCTCAGTCTTCATCAGAAGGTTGATCGCAATCATAAATGGGTCAAGCGTCAGTTTGTTTAAATTCTTCACAACATGACCTCAACACACAATGCTGTGAAGAAAAACCACTACTACCTCCATGAAACCTTCAAACGCACCTGGGCTGTTCTTTCTAATGTCTACAGTGCGAAAGAACTGAAGACAATGGGTCTCAAGGAAGAATTTGACTGGTCTGCACCTCCTCCGAAGAAATACAAGAAAGTCAAAGTTCCTTCCTTGGTGGCCAGCTCCTATTCTTCATCGCGTGACACTGATGAAAATGAAGATTTGGACGACACCGCGGCAGGCCCTACTACAACAACCGACCCCAACAACGCTGGCGCTCCTTCCTCAACTTGAAATTCTTTAGGGGCGTTAGTCCTCATTTTCAATCCTTTTGGTCATTCGATGACAAAGGGGGAGAAATTTGAGTTAGTCTTCAAGCGGGTCTATTATATGGGCAAATTTTTGTTAAGTTACAACTCTCGTTCTTCTGAAACTTTTATTGGATCGAGTTGTAATCTTAAACCTGATGGTGCTTTGATACTTTTTGATACACTGTGCTCTTGCACTATGCTCTGATACTAGCTCTAATTCTCTTGAGCTCTGATACTCTTGATGCATGCTTGTTCCTTATTAATGTTATCGCACGCATGCTGAATTTCATCAAGCACCATATTTCATCATGCATTTCAAATTCTTCATATTATATGTCAAATGCGTGTATGAATTACAAGATATAGGGGGAGATCTCCATGATTCAACTCTTCAAATGTGCATTGCCTCAAAAGAAAATTCCTCACTATGCACATCTTCAGGGGGAGTTCTTCTATATCTTGCAATCAAATTCCTCAATATCAGTATTTACACTTCATATGTTTATCCCCGTTGAAAACTTAACCTATCTTGTCATCAATCACCAAAAAGGGGGAGATTGTAAGTGCATCTAGTGCCCCTTAGTGATTTTGGTGTATTGAAGACTTATAGGTTAAGGAACTAATGCGTTTGTGAGTGTACACAGGTCTATAAGTCTATTAGGAGTTTGATATTTACAGAGAAAGTCGACCCCTAAAAATGAAGTTCTTCGACTAAAGACTTTGATATTCTGAAGACTTTTAGAAGACTTTGAAAGTGAAGAAATTGGTGTGACCTTGAAGACTTGGTATTCATTTGAGGAACATGAAGCGTGAAGACTTTTTTTTTCGTAGTTTCGTTTTCTCTTTCTTGAGTCATAGGAAACACCGTACTTTGTTAAAGGGGTCGAGGAAATACTAAGGAAAAATTTCCATGTGATGCTCAACTCAAAATCCTACACCCACCAATCCCTTCAAGTGAAGCCTTTGGAAATCTCATAGATTCAGTCAATTTCTTGATGATGAGACGAAGCTCTTCCGGTCATTGAGAATTTGTTCGACCGAGGAGTTAGGAATTCACCGGTCGGATTGCCTACAGTGAGGAACATGATAGCCTTGAGGAATTTGAGATTCAAATTTCCGACCGTTCTTTATCTTCTTACCTGCTGTCCCAAAATATCTTATCCACCTAACGGTTATATCATTGAAGGGCATTTATGTCTTATCATGCCGAGCTGCTCCCTAGGCTATAAATAGCCGCCCCTACAACCACTAGCTGGTTGGCTGCTCGAGAGAAACTTGACACTTGTCATTTGAGAGCAACCCATCCTCCGAGGACTTTGGCGAAAATCATCGAGTGAGGAAAACCCAAAAACCAAACCCTACAAACCCAAAGTGATTGAGCATCATGAAGAGATTGATCCTGCGTGGATCCGACGCTTGTTACCTTTGAAGACTGTGTTGGGGAGCGAGTAATTTCAAAAATTTCCTACGATCACGCAAGATCATCGTGATGGCATAGCAACGAGAGGAGAGTGTCCGCCCGTACCCTCGTGAGACCGTAAGCGAAGCGTTATAACAACGCTGTTGATGTAGTCGACGTCTTCACGATCCGACCGATCCAAGTACCGAACGACGGCACCTCCGTGTTCAGACACGTTCAGCTCGATGACGATCCCGGACTCCGATCCAGCAAAGTGTCGGGATGAGTTTCACAAGACCTGACGGCGTGGTGACGATGTTGATGCTCCACCGACGCAGAGCTTCGCCTAAGCTCATGACGATATGACTTCTCCGGCGCAGGGCCGCCTAAGCTCATGACGATATGACGAAGTGGAATATGGTGGAAGGGGCACCGCACACGGCTAAGGAAAGATCCGTAGATAAACTTGTGTGTCTTGGGGTGCCCCTGCCCCGTATATAAAGGAGACAAGGGGAGGTGGCGGCCCTATAGGAGGCGCCAAGGAGGAGTCCTACTCCCACGGGAGTAGGACTCCCCTTCCTAGTTGGACTAGGATTGGAGGAGGGAGAAGGGGAGGCGCGCCCCCCCCTTCCTTGTCCTATTCGGACTAGGGGGAGGGGCGCAGCCCACCTTGGGCTGCCCTTCCTCTTCTCCTATGGCCCATTAAGGTCCATTGACCTCCCGGGGTTCGGTAACCTCCGGTACTCAGTAAATCGATTTCACCGGAACACTTCCGCTGTCCAAATGTAGGCTTCCAATATATCAATCTTTATGTCTCGACCATTTGAGACTCCTCGTCATGTCCGTGATCTCATCAGGGACTCGAACAACCTTGGTGCATCAATACTTATAAACTCATTATGAGCTGTCATCGAAGCGTTAAGCGTGCGGACCCTACGGGTTCGAGAACTATGTAGACATGACCTAGAACCATTCTCGGTCAATAACCAATAGCGGAACCTGGATGCCCATATTGGTTCCTACATATTCTCGAAGATCTTTATCGGTCAAACCGCAACGACATACGTTGTTCCCTTTGTCATCGGTATGTTACTTACCCGAGATTCGATCGTCGGTATCAATACCTAGTTCAATCTCGTTACGGTAAGTCTCTTTACTCGTTCCGTAATACATCATCTCACAACTAACTCATTAGTTGTAATGCTTGCAAGGCTTAAGTGATGTGCATTACCGAGAAGGCTGGAGATACCTCTCCGACAATCGGATGACAAAACCTAATCTCGAAATCGCCAACCCAACAAGTACCTTTGGAGACACCTGTAGTACTCCTTTATAATCACCCGATTACGTTGTGACGTTTGGTAGTACCAAAGTGTTCCTCCGGTAAGCGGAGTTGCATAATCTCATAGTTATAGGAACATGTATGAGTCATGAAGAAAGCATTAACATACTAAGCGATCAACTGTTAAGCTAACGGAATGGGTCAAGTCAATCAGATCATTCAACTAATGATGTGACCTTGTTAATCAAATAACAACTCCTTGTTCATGGTTAGGAAACATAACCATCTTTGATTAACAAGCTAGTCTAATAGAGGCATACTAGTGACATCTTGTTTGTCTATATATTCACACATGTATTATGTTTCGGTTAATACAATTCTAGCATGAATAATAAACATTTATCATGATATAAGGAAATAAATAATAACTTTTATTATTGCCTCTAGGGCATATTTCCTTGATCTCCCACTTGCACTAGAGTCAATAATCTAGATTACATAGTAATGATCCTAACACCCATGGAGTCTTGGTGCTGATCATGTTTTGCTCGTGGAAGAGGCTTAGTCAGCGGGTGCGCAACATTCAGATCCGTATGTATTTTGCAAATCTCTATGTCTCCCACTTGGACTTGGTCCCGAATGGCATTGAAGCGTCTCTTGATGTGCTTGGTCCTCTTGTGAAACCTGGATTCCTTTGCCAAGGCAATTGCACCGATATTGTCACGAAGATCTTCATCGGTCCCGATGCACTAGGTATGACACCTAGATCGGAAATGAACTCTTTCATCCAGACTCCTTCATTCGCTGCTTCGAAGCAGCTATGTACTCCGCTTCACATGTAGATCCCGCCACGGCGCTTTGTTTAGAACTGCACCAATGACAGCTCCTCCGTTTAATAAAAATACGTATCCGGTTTGCGATTTAGAATCGTCCGGATCGGTGTCAAAACTTACATCGGCGTAACCATTTACGACTAGCTCTTTGTCACCTCCATATCGAGAAACATATCCTTAGTCCTTTTCGGTATTTCGGGATGTTCTTGACCGCTGTCCGATGATCCACTCTGGATTACTTTGGTACCTTCTGCCAAGCTTACAGCTAAGCATCGTCGGTCTGGTACACAGCATTGCATACATGATAGAGCCTATGGCTGAAGCATAGGAACATCTTTCATTTCTCTCTATCTTCTGCTGTGGTCGGGCATTGAGTCGACTCAATCTTACACCTTGTAACACAGGCAAAAACCTTTCTTTGCACGATCCATTTTGAACTTTTCAAAACTTTATCAAGGTATGTGCTTTGTGAAAGTCAATCAAGCGTCTTGATCTATCTCTATAGATCTTGATGCCCAATATGTAAGCAGCTTCACCGAGGTCTTTCATTGAAAACTTTTATTCAAGTATCCTTTTATGCTATCCAGAAATTCTATATCATTTCCAATCAATAATATGTCGTCCACATATAATATTAGAAATGCTCTGAGCTCCCACTCACTTTCTTGTAAATCTGAGCTTCTCCAAAAGTCTGTACAAACCCATATGCTTTGATCACACTATCAAAGCGTTTATTCCAACTCGAGAGGCTTGCACGGACAATAAATTGATCGTTGGAGCTTGCACACTTTGTTAGCACCTTTTGGATCGACAAAACCTTCTGGTTGCATCATATACAACTCTTCTTCTAGAAATCCATTCAAGAATGCGGTTTTACATCCATTTGCCAAATTTCATAATCATAAAATCGGCAATTGCTAACATGATTCGACAGACTTAAGCATCGCTACGGGTGAGAAAGTCTCATCGTAGTCAACCCTTGAACTTGTCGAAAACCTTTCGCGACAAGTCGAGCTTTGTAGACAGTTACATTACCATCGGCGTCAGTCTTCTTCTTAAAGATCCATTTATTTTCAATGGCTTGCCGATCATCGGGCAAGTCAACCAAAGTCCATACTTTGTTCTCATACATGGATCCCATCTCAGATTTCATGGCTTCCAGCCATTTTGCGGAATCTGGGCTCACCATCGCTTCTTCATAGTTCGTAGGTTCGCCATGGTCAAGTAACATGACTTCCAGAATAGGATTACCGTACCACTCAGTGCGGATTTTGTTCTGGTTGATCTCGAGTTCGGTGACAACTTGATCTGAAGTTTCATGATCTTCATCATTATCTTCCTCACTAAGCTGGTGTAGGTGTTACGAAACTGATTTACGTGACGAACTACTTTCAATAAGGGAGCTGGTACTATTACCTCATCAAGTTCCACTTTCCTCCCCTCACTTCTTTCGAGAGAAACTCCTTCTCTAGAAAGGATCCATTTTAGCAACGAATGTCTTGCCTTGGATCTGTGATAGAAGGTGTACCCAATTGTCTCCTTTGGGTATCCTATGAAGACACATTTCTCGATTTGGGTTCAAGCTTATCAGGTTGAAGTTTCTTTACATAAGCATCGCAACACCAAACTTTCGAAAGCGACAACTTTGGTTTCTTGCTAAACCATAGTTCATAAGGTGTCGTCTCAGCGGATTTTGACGGTGTCCTATTTAACGTGAATCGGCCGTCTCAAGAGCATAACCCCAAAATGATAGCGGTAAATCTGTAAGAGACATCATAGATCGCACCATATCCGATAAAGTGCGATTCGACGTTCGGACACACCATTGCGCTGTGGTGTTCGGGTGGCGTGAGTTGCGAAACTATTCGCTTTGTTTCAAATGTAGACCAAACTTCGTAACTCAAATATTCGCCTCCACGATCAGATCGTAGAAACTTTATTTTCTTATTACGATGATTTTCAACTTCACTCTGAAATTCTTTGAACTTTTCAAATGTTTCAGACTTATGTTTCATTAAGTAGATATACCCATATCTGCTCAAATCATCTGTGAAGGTGAGAAAATAACGATATCCGCCACGAGCTTCAACATTCATTGGACCACATACATCCGTATGTATGATTTCCAATAAATCTGTTGCTCTCTCCATAGTACCGAGAACGGAGTTTTAGTCATCTTGCCCATGAGGCACGGTTACATAAGTGCCAAGTGATTCATAATCAAGTGACTCCAAAAGTCCATCAGCATGGAGTTTCTTCATGCGTTTTACACCGATATGACCTAAGCGGCGGTGCCACAAATAAGTTGCACTATCATTATCAACTCTGCATCTTTTGGTTTCAACATTATGAATATGTGTATCACTACTATCGAGATTCATTAAAATAGACCACTCTTCAAGGGTGCATGACCATAAAGATATTATTCATATAAATAGAACAACCATTATTCTCGATTTAAATGAATAACCGTCTCGCATTAAACAAGATCCAGATATAATGTTCATGCTCAGCGGCACCAAATAACAATTATTCAGGTCTAAAACTAATCCCGAAGGTAGATGTAGAGGTAGCGTGCCGATTGCGATCACATCGACTTTGGAACCGTTTCCCAGCGCATCGTCACCTCGTCCTTTGCGGTGTTAAGCAATCCGTAGTTCTGTTTGAGTTGCAAATATTAGCAGAACCAGTATCAAATACCAGTACTCTGCGAGCTCTAGTAAGGTACACATCAATAACAAGTATATCACATATACCTTTGTTCACTTTGCCATCCTTCTTATCCGCCAAATACTTGGGGCAGTTCCGCTTCAAAGTGACCAGTCGCTTGCGGTAGAAGCACTCGATTTCAGGCTTAGGTCCAGACTTGGGTTTCTTCTCTGATCAACAACTTGTTTGCTGTTCTTCTTGAAGTTCCCCTTCTTCTTCCCTTTGCCTTTCTTCTTGAAACTAGTGGTCTTATTGACCATCAACACTTGATGCTCCTTTTGATTTCTACCTCCGCAGCTTTTAGCATTGCGAAGAGCTCGAGCATAGTCTTTACTAACCCTTGCATATTATAGTTCATCACGAAGCCTTTGTAGCTTGGTGGCGGTGATTGAAGAATTCATCAATGACACAATCATCCGGAAGATTAACTCCAGTTGATTCAAGTGATTGTAATACCCGGACATTTTGAGTATATGCTCTTGATGAGAACTATTCTCCTCCATCTTGCAGCTATAGAACTTATTGGAGACTTCATATCTCTCAATCCGGGCATTACTTTGAAATATCAACTTCAACTCTGGAACATCTCATATGCTCCATGACGTTCAAAAGCGTCGTTGAAGACCGGTTCTAAGCCGTAAAGCATGGCACTGAACTATAGAGTAGTCATCAGCTCTGCTTTGCGACGTTCACAACTTCGGCTCGGCATCTGCAGCAGAGTTGTCACCCAGCGGTGCTTCCGGGGCGTAACTTTTACGTGCAGCAATGAGGATTATCCTCGAGTTACGGACCCAGTCCGTGTAATTGCTACCATCATCTTTCAACTTTGCTTTCTCAAGGAACGCATTAAAATTCAACGGAACAACAGCACGAGCCATCTATCTACAGTAAACATAGACAAGCAAAATACTATCAGGTACTAAGTTCATGATAAATTTAAGTTCAATTAATCATATTACTAAAGAACTCCCACTTAGGCAGACATCTCTCTAGTTATCTAAGTGATCACGTGATCCAAATCAACTAAACCATAACCGATCATCACGTGAGATGGAGTAGTTTTCAATGGTGAACATCTTATGTTGATCATATCTGCTATATGATTCACGTTCGACCTTTCGGTCTCCGTGTTCCGAGGCCATATCTGTATATGCTAGGCTCGTCAAGTATAACCTGAGTATTCTGCGTGTGCAAAACTGGCTTGCACCCGTTGTAGATGGACGAGAGCTTATCACACCCGATCATCACGTGGTGTCTCGGCACGACGAACTTTGGCAGCGGTGCATACTCGGGAGAACACTACTTGATAATTTTAGTGAGAGATCATCTTATAATGCTACCGTCAATCAAAGCAAGATAAGATGCATAAAGGATAAACATCACATGCAATCAATATAAGTGATATGATATGGCCATCATCATCTTGTGCTTGTGATCTCCATCTCGAAGCACCGTCATGATTACCATCGTCACCGGCGCGACACCTTGATCTCCATCGTAGCATCGTTGTCGTCTCGCCAACTATTGCTTCTCGACTATCGCTAACGCTTAGTGATAAAGTAAAGCAATTACATGGCGTTGCATTTCATACAATAAAGCGACAACCATATGGCTCCTGCCGATTGCCGATAACTTCGGTTACAAAACATGATCATCTCATACAATAAAATATAGCATCACGTCTTGACCATATCACATCACAACATGCCCTGCAAAAACAAGTTAGGCGTCCTCTACTTTGTTGTTGCAAGTTTTACGTGGCTGCTACGGGCTGAGCAAGAACCGTTCTTACCTACGCATCAAAACCACAGCGATACTTCGTCAAATAGACTCCGTTTAACCTTCTCAAGGACCGGGCGTAGCCACACTCAGTTCAACTAAAGTGAGAGAGACAGACACCCGGGTCACCTTTAAGCAACGAGTGCTCGGGCGGTGAAACCAGTCTCGCGTAAGCGTCTGGCGTAATGTCGGTCCGGGCGCTTCATCTCACAATACCGCTGAACCAAAGTATGACATGCTGGTAGGAAGTATGACTTGTATCGCCCACAACTCACTTGTGTTCTACTCGTGCATATGACATCAACGCATAAAACCAGGCTCGGATGCCACTGTTGGGGAGCGTAGTAATTTCAAAAAAATTCCTACGATCACGCAAGATCATCGTGATGGCATAGCAACGAGAGGGGAGAGTGTCCGTCCACGTACCCTCGTAGACCGTAAGCGGAAGCGTTATAACAACGCGGTTGATGTAGTCGTACGTCTTCACGATCCGACCGATCCAAGTACCGAACGTACGGCACCTCCGTGTTCAGCACACGTTCAGCTCGATGACGATCCCCGGACTCCGATCCAGCAAAGTGTCGGGATGAGTTTCGTCAAGACGACGGCGTGGTGGCGATGTTGATGCTCCACCGGCGCGAGCTTCGCCTAAGCTCATGACGATATGACTTCTCCGCGCAGGCTTCGCCTAAGCTCATGACGATATGACGAAGTGGAATATGGTGGAAGGGGCACCGACACGGCTAAGGAAAGATCCGTAGATCAACTTGTGTGTCTTGGGGTGCCCCCTGCCCCGTATATAAAGGAGACAAGGGGAGGTGGCGGCCCTATAGGAGGCGCGCAAGGAGGAGTCCTAC
The DNA here is from genome assembly GCA_021605205.1 of Aegilops longissima. Lineage (NCBI taxonomy): Eukaryota > Viridiplantae > Streptophyta > Magnoliopsida > Poales > Poaceae > Aegilops > Aegilops longissima. Next base: position 154,088,313 of record CM038677.1, read on the forward strand.
TCCCACCGAGTAGGACTCCCCCTTCCTAGTTGGACTAGGATTGGAGGAGGAGAAGGGGAAGGCGCGCCCCTTCCTGTCCTATTCGGACTAGAGGGGGGCGCGCAGCCCACCTTGGGCTGCCCTTCCTCTTCTCCTATGGCCCATTAAGGTCCATTGACCTCCCGGGGTTCGGTAACCTCCGGTACTCGATAAAATCCGATTTCACCGGAACACTTCCGATGTCCAAATGTAGGCTTCAATATATCAATATTTATGTCTCGACCATTTGAGACTCCTCGTCATGTCCGTGATCTCATCCGGGACTCGAACAACCTTGGTGCATCAATACTTATAAACTCATTATGAAGCTGTCATCGAAGCGTTAAGCGTGCGGACCCTACGGGTTCGAGAACTATGTAGACATGACCTAGAACCATTCTCGGTCAATAACCAATAGCGGAACCTGGATGCCCATATTGGTTCCTACATATTCTCTGAAGATCTTTATCGGTCAAACCGCAACGACATCGTTGTTCCCTTTGTCATCGGTATGTTACTTACCCGAGATTCGATCGTCGGTATCCAATACCTAGTTCAATCTCGTTACGGTAAGTCTCTTTACTCGTTCCGTAATACATCATCTCACAACTAACTCATTAGTTGTAATGCTTGCAAGGCTTAAGTGATGTGCATTACCGAGAAGGCACGGAGATACCTCTCCGACAATCGGAGTGACAAAACCTAATCTCAAATCGCCAACCCAACAAGTACCTTTGGAGACACCTGTAGTACTCCTTTATAATCACCCGATTCGTTGTGACGTTTGGTAGTACCAAAGTGTTCCTCCGTAAGCGGAGTTGCATAATCTCATAGTTATAGGAACATGTATGAGTCATGAAGAAAGCATTAACATACTAAGCGATCAAGCTGTTAAGCTAACGGAATGGGTCAAGTCAATCAGATCATTCAACTAATGATGTGACCTTGTTAATCAAATAACAACTCCTTGTTCATGGTTAGGAAACATAACCATCTTTGATTAACAAGCTAGTCTAGTAGAGGCATACTAGTGACATACTGTTTGTCTATATATTCACACATGTATTATGTTTCCGGTTAATACAATTCTAGCATGAATAATAAACATTTATCATGATATAAGGAAATAAATAATAACTTTTATTATTGCCTCTAGGGCATATTTCCTTCAGACTGTGCTTCTTCCAGACGGTTAGGCGTCATGGTCTAGAGCATCCAAGAGGAATTGTGGATCGCTGAGTGACCAAGTCTGTGAAGGTTTGGAAGTCGCCTGAAGACTTACCACGAGTGATTGGACGAGGTGCATGTGACCTTAGTTCAAGGAGAATACGGTGAGGACTTGGTGTCTGAGCTGCGTGCTCAGCGATCGGGTGTCCGGGACTGTGTGTCCTCGAGTTTAAATACTCAGCCGCTCAACCAGACGTACTCATCGAGACAGCAGTTGAACTGGTCTACCAAATCATTGTCTTCACCAACCTTACTGGTTCTATTTCCTCAACCCTTTCATTTCCTCATTGCTGTGTTGAGTATTCGTTCATATCTGTGTTTGAAGATTTTGAGTGAAGACTTTCTCAATTTCCTCAGTTCAATTTCTTGATTTGTTTGTCTTCATCTTGTGCTATCCTGTGTTTACGCTTTTCTACATACTCTTTGTTTGTCTTCATTTCATCATGATGACCATGCCCGCATTCTCTTATGCTTACTTTGAGTACTTATTCCGCTGCAAGTAGTTCTTCGCTAAGGAATTTCCTCACCGGCAAATTCCTCAGTGAAGAATTCATAAAAATCGCCTATTCACCCCCCCTCTAGTCGATATAACGCACTTTCAGTCAGCAACCGAGAGGAATAAGGATATGACTGTGCATGGTGAGGATGACAGTAGGGACACAACAGCGCATGAAGTAATTTTGTTTTTTCAGGACGGAGAAGGGAAAAGGGTTGTGCGGGAGCTATGGCCCATCTAGCCCAGGCTTTTATTTCATATGTTTAGCACATGACCGGCCCAGTTTGTTTTTTTCCTTTCTGAAAATGGCTAGCCCAGCTATTTTGTTTTTTTTTGCAGAATAACCAACGTAGGCCTACTTGCTTTTCTACGCCCTGCTGGGCCGGAAATCTTTCAAGACAAGGAGGGATGCATTTTGCCCAGAAAATTGGCTATAAGTAATAATAAATGGGCTATAAATGAAAAAATACAACAAACAGGCAATTAGTTCCAAAATACTTTTTTCTTTTGGATTTTGATATTTCAAATTTCATTGTTTTTGTGCGGGTAAAATTTCATTCGATTTAAATTAAGATATGTTTAGTTTTTAAATTAATTTGAATCTGGCTAGAAATTTCGGGTTGTATGCTGTTTGGGACAGATTTGGAGGCTGACTTGTGGGTCTACTAGGTAGACGTGTACGAAAGGCTTTGCCAACTTAGTCCACAAATTATTCTAGGAGCAGTGACCGTTGGGTGTTAATCCAACGACGTGCTGCTTCTTCAATATATGATCTTCTTGCTCCGCCGCCCAAACTAGCGCCGGTGGGACTGCCTGCTCCTGCCTCCCGTGGCCGGCTGTGCTACCGCCCAGGCCGCACCGCCCCACCGTACTCCATTGCTGGCCAGGCCATTCCTCTACTCACCCACACCTCCTGTTATTTTCCGGCGACGACAGCCGGACCGGTAAACCCTCGTACTCCCCACCGCGTGGGCAACCACTGTCGAGTCTTCCCCGGCTCCGTGTCGTTCCCTTCCTAGGCCTCGCCGTTGTCCACCGCCCTGGTGCTCTCGGCGCGGCGTGGTCAACATGGTCAAGGAACGACATCCATCGGACGTGGACTGAACGTGGAGAGGCTGACAGCTGGGTCCACGGCCGCACACAAGGAAATGCCTCCTTATTACGCGCGAAATAATGATTCCTCCACCTGACATCTGGGACCCACCGGAAGGGCCTCTGTATTTCACGAAAAAACGTTCCCTCGCTGACACGTCGGACCTACCAGCTATATCTTCGCACACAAGGAAGTGCCTCCTTATTACATACAAAAAAAATGAATACTCCCCTTGCTAGCTGGGACCCAGCATAGTGGGAGGCTGACTTGGGTCTACTAAGTTGACGGGGACGGAGGGCTTTGTCAACTTAGTCAATATGAACGATTCTAGCTCCAGTGACCATCGATGTCCATCCAACGGCCGTAGTGCTTCTTCAACCTACAGTGCTCGCTCCAGCCGCCCAAAGCAGCGCCGGTCGTGCCGCCTGCTCCTGCCTCCCGTGGCCGGCTGTGCTGCCGCGGAGGCCTCAACGCCCCCTACTACTCCCACCGCTGGCCAGGCCATCCCTCCACTCACCCACACCCCCTGTTATTCTGCAGCGACGACAGCCTCACACCGAGGCCGAACCAGTGAACCCTCGTACTCCTCTCCGCGTGGGCATCCATTGCCGCGTCTTCCCCGGCTCCGTGTCGTCCCCTTCCAAGGCCTCGCCATCGTCCATCGCCCTGGTGCTCTCTGCGCGGCGTGGTCAACCTGGTCAAGGAACGACTTCCATCGGAAGAGAACTGCACGTGGAGAGGCTGACAGTTGGGTCCACGGCCGCAGCAAGGAAGTGCCTCCACCTGACATCAGGGACCCATCGGACGGGCCACCGTATTTCATGAAAAAACATTTCCCCTGACAGTTGGGACCCACCAGCTACATCTTCGCACGCAAGGAAGTGCGTCCATATTACGGGCAGAAAAATGATTCGCCCCCTGACTGCTGGGACCCACCAGCTATATAACGCCCTCGATGCGGCTATATCTCCCACATGTCGGAGCACGACTTAGAGGCATAACCGCATTGAAAGAAATGTCGCAAGTGAGGTAATCTTCACACAACCCATGTAATACATAAGGGAAAGAGGTACATAGTTGGCTTACAGTCGCCACTTCACACAGTACATAAATAAACATCCATCATTCAGATTACACTCAAGGTCCGACCACGGAACCAAAATAAAAGAAGATACCCCAAATGCTACACAGATCCCCGATCGTCCCAACTGGCTCCACTACGATCATCAGGGAAAAGACACATAGTAACGACCACGTTCCTCATCGAACTCCCACTTGAGCTCGGTTGCGCCACCTGACCGCATCGTCGGCACTGCAACTGTTTTGGTAGTATCTGTGAGTCACGGGACTCAGCAATCTCACACCCGCGAGATCAAGACTATTTAAGCTTATAGGAAGGACAGAGTTTTGAGGTGGAGCTGCTGCAAGTTTACTAGCATATATGGTGGCTACAATCGCAAAAGAGAGCGAGAAGAGAAGCAAAGCGCGGTCGTGAAGCTAGTAGCGATCAAGAAGTGATCCTGAACTACTTACGCCAAACATAACTCCAACACCGTGTTCACTTCCGGACTCCACGAGAAGAGACCATCACGGTTACACACGCGTTGATGTGTATTTTAATTGAGGTCAACTTCGGGTTTTCTACAACGGACATTAACAAATTCCCATCTGCCTCATAACCGCGGGCACGGCTTTGAAAGATAATACCTGCAGGGTGTCCCAACTTAGCCCATTATAAGCTCTCACGGTCAACGAAGGATATTCCTTCTACTGGGAAGACCCGATCAATCTCGAATCCCGGACTACAAGACATTTCGACAAGAATAAAACAAGACCAGCAAAGCCACCCGATTGTGCCGACAAATCCCGATAGGAGCTACACATATCTCGTTCTCGTGGCACACCGGATAAGCTAAGCGTCAGGTGCACCCGGCGTAATCCAAGTTGCCAAGGAATGGTCCCGCACGGTGCTCTAGTTTGGACTAACACTCGAAGGAGCACCGCCCGGGGTAAATAAAGATGACCCTCGGGCTCGCGAAACCCGGGGAAAAAGGCTTAGGTGGCAAATGGTAAAACCAATGTTGGGCCTTCTTTGGAGGAGTCTTATTCAAAGCGAACTGTCAAGGGGTCCCATAAATCACCCAACCGTAAGGAACGCGAAATCAAGGAACATAACACCGGTATGACGGAAACTAGGGTGGCAAAGTGGAACAAAACACCGGGCATAAGGCCGAGCCTTCCACCCTTTACCAAGTATATAGATGCATTAATTATAGCAGATATATATTGTGATATCCCAACAAGTAAACATGTTCCAACAAGGAACAACATCTCCATGTTCAACAAGGAACAAACTTTATCTTCACCGCAACTAGCAACGCTATAAGAGGGCTGAGCAAAGCGGTAACATAGCCAATCAACGGTTTGCTAGGAAAGGATGGTTAGGGGCTGACATGGCAATATGGGTGGCATGATATAGCAAGTGATAGGCATCGTAGCATAGGCATAGCAAAAGAGCGAGCATCTAGCATAGCAAAGATAGAAGTGATTTCGAGGGTATGGTCATCTTGCCTGCAGTGTTCTCAGAGTTGTCGAAAGCTTGATCCTCGTAAGCGTTCTCAACAGGTTCCTCGCTCACGCACTCGTCTCCGGCTCTACCCAAAGCAAGAACACAAACAAAGGAACCACAATAAATCATGGTGCAATGCACAAGCAACATGATGCAAAACATGACATGATATGCGAGATGTGATATGCAATGCGTATGCGCGCTCCGGAAGGAAAATGATGAACCAGGCATCAACTTATCAAACCAAGTATGCCACTGGAAAGATGAGATGATTTTGGTTGAAATCGATATAAAGATCACCGAAATCGGATGCACGGTTTGCAAATGACAAGCAAAACAAGAATGGCACAAATCTGCCATTAACAAAGATGATACCACTTAGCAAGCAACAATAAATTAAGCTACTGCACCCAAACGTACCAACAAAGTATATGGCAGTGATCTACTCAAGATGCTTGAAAAAAGATGAACACTGAGCTACGGCTAAATCACAACATAACAGGTCCAAACAAGCATGGCAAAAGTGCAAAAAATATATTAGGCAGGGCATGGCATAAACAGCATCAGGTAGCAATGTTCAGAGCAAGCAAACAGCATGCTACAGGAACTTATAATAGCAAAACATGGCATGGCATGAATCTACTCAAAGCATAGAACTTATAATAGACATACATGGCAAGAACAACATCATAGCATACACGGATCAACCACAACAACCTTGGCAAAATTGAATAACATGTAAACAATCTGCCAGGAAACATTTTATATTAAAAGTAGAGCTCGATTGCCTCAAAGTATGGCACTCCATAATTGCAAACAAAGGCATGGATGGATAGAGCATAACCATACGTTCAAAACATCCTTACTGAAGTATCTCAAAATACGCATGGATCTCTCGGTAGCATCAAGTGAACATGGCATGAAAATATCAGCAAAACAGGGGCTGAAATCAGCAACATCAGGAAGCCTAGTTTGCATGCTTGTGCTAGTCACCACATAGATCAAAAAAATACAAGGCATACACCCCTGTACAGATGGCATGGCCTATTACAAAACACATGTAGGACTCAAATTCATAGGGTGCACACATCAATCATGGCAAAAATGACAAAAGTGCATCTTCTGTTAAGAAACAGAAACTAACATCACATAGCCCTCTTCTAACAGCATTTCGGGCATCAAGATGAGCTCAAATGAAAATGATGCAATAATATGAAATGATCTACTCTTCGAGGCGAACAATTTGACATATTACACGCACGAAACAGAGCTACGTATGCAAAGTTATGATGCGTTGAAAATGCCACAAATCGATCACGAAATAAAACTTAGACGATTTGGGGGAAGAAGTCAACCGCTCGGGATCGATCGGATCTGGCGGGACGAAGGGGCGGGCTTGACTCTCGCCGGAGCCGGCCAGGAGGAGGAGAGGCGGGCGGGCCGGGCGGAGGCGGCCGGCGGCGGCTTGCGGCCAACGAGAGGATGGCCGGGTGGCTGGCGGGCGGCGGGCCATGATGGCGGACGGCGGCGGCACGGTCATGGCGGCGGGCCGGGCGGGCGGCGCGATCATGGAGCCAGGCTGCGCATGATGGAGGACGATCGGCGCGGCGCGCTGGCAGCGGCGGCGGCGCGGCGGGAGGGCAGCGGTCGGGCGGGCGGGTGGCGCTGGGCGGCGTGGCGTGCTGCCGCGGCGGCGGGCGACCGGACGTGTCCGTCTGCGGCCGGACGTGTCGGTGGCGGCGGAGGGAAAACGTCTAGGGTTTGCCCGGATTTTGGAGGGGAGGCTATATATAGGCATAGAGGAGCTAGGAGAGTCCAAATGAGGTGCGGTTTTACCACACGATCGTGATCGAATGACGGAGAGCATGGAAGTGACTTAGATGGGTTATTGGGCTGTTTTGAAGGGTGTTGGGCTGCAACTTAAAAGAGGCCTTTGCGAGTGCGGTTAACCGCTGGAGTACCAAACGAGCTCCAAATGACCGAAACTTGACAGGTGGTCTACGGTGGTATACCAAGGCCACTTGACAAACATCGGTCCATTCCGAGAAAGTTTAGTACCGCTCACGGAAAAACGTAAAGGGGACGCCGGGGACATAGGAGTGCCGGATTGCAAAACGGACAACGGGAAAAATGCTCGGAATCATGAGACGAACACGTATGCAAATGCGATGCACATGATGACATGGTATAAAATGCATGACATGGAAAAAATGCAAAAACAAAAGACAAAAACCCAACCACGGAGGGAATATCATATCACAATGCCGAAAATGGCAAGAGTTGGAGTTACAAATATGGAAAGTGACATCCGGGGTGTTACAACACTCCTCCACTACAAGAGGATCTCGTCCCGAGATCTAGGACTGGAAGAACTCCGGATATTCGGAACGGAGGTGATCCTCGCGCTCCCAGGTGGCTTCTCGGTCGGAATGGTGTGACCACTTCACTTTCAGGAATTTGATTGACTTGTTGCGAGTCTTGCGCTCGGTTTCTTCAAGAATAGCCACGGGGTGCTCATGATAAGAGAGATCTTCTTGGAGGTCAATTTCTTCGAAGTTGATAGTGCGTTCAGGAGTCTTGAAGCACTTGCGAAGCTGCGGCACGTGAAACACATCGTGCACGTTCGCGAAGTTGGACGGAAGCTCAAGTTGATAGGCGAGATCGCCTCTTTTGCCAATGATCTTGAAAGGACCCACGTATCTAGGGGTAAGCTTCCCTTTGATACCGGCGGCGAGTGCCTTTCATTGAGAGACGCGAGGTCGACATGGTCTCCGATTTCAAAAGCCACATCACGGTGCTTGTCATCATAATAGCTCTTCCGCACGATTGCGCGGCTTTGAGATTCTCACGAATGACTTGGCACATTTCTTCGCTTCGTGATCAAGTCGTTGCCAAGAAGTTGGCGTTCACTGTCTCGGACCAATTGAGAGGAGTCGACACTTTCGCCATAGAGAATTTCGAATGGGGCCTTGCCGAACTCGCTTGGAAGCTGTTGTTGTAGGAGAACTTCGGCATATGGAAGACAATCTTCCCACTTCATACCGAAGGAAATGACACAAGCCCCGAGCATATCTTCAAGGATTTGATTGACTCGCTCGACTTGGCCACTTGTTTGAGGATGGAAAGCTGTCTGAAACGAATGTTGCTGCCCATGGCCTTCTAAAAAGAATCCCAAAACTTGGAGGTAAAGATGCTGCCACGGTCTGAAGAGATCACTTGTGGAATGCCGTGCAAGGAGACAATCCTGGAGCTGTATATCTCTGCCAACTGAGCTGCTGTGATGGATTCTTTGATAGGAAGAAAATGAGCCACTTTAGTAAGCTTGTCAATGACAACGAAGATAGCATCATTTCCACGCTTGGACTTAGGAAATCCAGTCACGAAGTCCATTTCGATATGATCAAACTTCCATTCTGTAATAACAAGATGTTGGAGGAGACCAGCTGGTCGTTGGTGTTCTTCTTTCACTCTTCTGCAGACATCACACTCATTCACGAATTGAGCAATTTCTCGCTTCATTCGTGTCCACCAATATGACTGCTTGAGGTCATGGTACATCTTCGTACTTCCAGGATGAATGGATAGAAGCGAATTGTGTGCCTCGTTCATAATGACTTTACGTAGATCACCCTTAGGAACCACAATCCGGTCCTCGAAGAAAAGAGTATCTTTGTCATCAATGTGGAAGCACTTATACTTGGAAATGCCCTTGTCGATACCAGGTTTCACCTTTTTCACCATGGTATCCAGGAGTTGAGCCTCACGAATCTGATCTTCCAAAGTAGGAGAGACTATGAGGTTGGCAAGAAAGCCTTGAGGAACAACTTGAAGATTCAGCTTGCGGAAATCTTCACAGAGATCCGGCTGGAAGGGCTTGAGGATTAAACTGCTGCAATAAGCCTTCCTGCTCAAAGCATCTGCAATCACATTGGCCTTGCCCGGAGTATATTCAATACTCGGATTGTACTCTTGAATCATTTCGACCCATCGAGTCTGCCTGAGGTTGAGGTTGGGTTGAGTGAAGATATACTTGAGGCTCTCGTGATCGGTGAAAATGTCCACTTTCCTTCCCAACAAGAGATGTCTCCATGTTATCAATGCATGGACAACTGCCGCCAACTCAAGATCGTGAGTGGGGTAGTTCTTTTCGTTGGGCTTCAGCTGACGAGAGGTATAAGCCACAACTCTCGTTTCTTGCATTAACACAGCACCGAGACCTTGAAGAGAAGCATCACAGAAAACTTCGAATGGCTTGGATTCGTCAGGAGGAGTCAAGACAGGAGCTGTGACGAGTTTCTCTTTGAGGGTATTGAAAGCAATGTCACACTCAGGAGACCAGACATACTTCACATGCTTCTGGAGGAGGTTGGAAAGAGGCTTTGCAATCTTGGAGAAATTCTCAACGAATCTTCGGCAATAGCTTGCAAGACCAAGAAAATCATGAGCTGCTTGACATTTCGAGGAGGTTCCCAATTCACAACTGCGGACACCTTCTCGGGATTAACAGCGATGCCCTTGGCGGAGATGATATGACCAAGATAAAGCACTTCATCAAGCCAAAGTTCACATTTGGAGAACTTAGCATAGAATTGATGCTCTCTGAGCTTGTCTAGCACCAATCGCAAATGTTTCGCATGATCCTTCTTATTCTTGGAGAAGACCAAAATATCATCCAGATAGACCAAGACGAATTCATTTGTGTAGGGGTTGAAGATGAAGTTCATCATCCGAGAGAATGTTGGAGGAGCATTGACAAGGCCGAAAGACATGACAGTATATTCATAAGAACCAAAGCTTGTTCTGAATGCTGTCTTGGGAATATCTTGTTCACGAATGCGAATCTAATGATAACCCATACGAAGGTCAAGCTTGGAGAACACTTTAGCACCTTTGAGTTGCTCGAAAAGCTCATTGATGTTGGGAAGTGGATACTTGTTCTTGATAGTCTTCTTATTCAATGGACGGTAATCGACGCAAAAGTCGGTCCGTGCCATCCTTCTTCCGACAAAAGAACAGCACAACCCCAAGGAGATGAACTCGGTCCGATCAAACCCAGACGCTCTTGTTCATCGAGCTGCTTCTTCAATTCCTTCAGCTCATTAGGTCCAAGCTTGTATGGACGCTTGCAAATGGGTTGATGCGGGCTCAAGATCGATAACGAACTCAAGCGGCCGATGAGGAGGCATACCGGAAGCTCTTCGGAAAGACATCTTGATACTCACAAACGATGGAATCGAGAGATAGCATCCAATTCGCCCTTCTCATTGAGAGAAAACAACCGAATGGTTTCATCACGGCGGCATAGATGATCACATCATTAGAAGAGTGAGTCAATTGAATTTCCACGGCAGCACAATCAAGCTGAGCTTTGTGCCGAGAAAGCCGATCCATCCCGAGAATAAGATCAATATCCGAGTCACCAAGGACAATTGGTTTAGCCAGAAATCTATAGTCGCCCATATTGATACCGACATTCAGAACCAAAACTCGAGAAGTCATTTCCTTAGCCGGAGAAACAATAGACAAAGGTCTCGGCAATACTTGAGTAACCAAATCATGCATAGCCACAAAAGGTCTTGAGATGAAAGAATGCGATGCACCAAGATCAAATAAGACTTTTGCAGAATATCATTAAGCGAGAGATTACCCATTATCACATCGGAAGATTCCTCCGCTTGAGTTGCATTCATCATGTTCACCTTTGCAGACTTGGGATTATGCTTGACCTTTGCATTGCTTGGAAGATTTCACAGGAGGAGGAGGCGGAAGGCGCCTTTGGTTGAAGCATTTGTTAGCATAGTGACCTTTCACGACATTTGTTGCAAGTCACCTCGAGAGCGGACGGTGGTAAGGAGCATTTGACCTTGGAGCTTGAGAATTAGACTTGTTCGATAGCTGAGGGTTGGGCGGGTGGGAAGATCCACGACCACCTGAGTTCTTCTGGCGATAAGGCCGACGGAACGGAGGAGGAGGAAGGTAGAACTTCCGCTTAGCTGCCACTTGAGAGGAAGAAGAAGACTGAACTGCATCCCTGATTATCTTCTTAGAAGCCTCACATTTGAGCTGGGCAGCTTCTTGCTTGATGCCATGTTGTAGAATTCATCATACTTTTACGGCTCAAAAGCACAAGAGCTAATTGCAGATCTTCTCCGAGACCACCTCTGAATTGATAGATCATACTCTTTTCATCGTGGACGCCTTGCTTAGCAAAGCGAGCGAGTTTCGAACTGGATATTGTATTGATACACAGACATGTTGCCTTGCTTGAGATTGCGGAACTCCTCATGCTTGCTCTCAACAACACTTTTGAATGTGGTGAGCTCTGAAATCTCGGCGGAACTCATCCTGTAATGACACGACCTCCTCTGGAATCTTTGTATTGCTGGTACCACTCAGCAGCTTGGTCCTTGAGTTGAAACGATGCAAACTTGACAAAGTCCTCGTGGTCGACATTGCTACATTCAAAATGTTTGCAGATGTCCACAAGCCAATCGTCGGCGTCTCGTGGCCTCGACACGTAAACCGAAAGACTTGGCTGATTAGCGAGGAACCCGGCGAGAGTAGCAAAGTGCAGCTGGTTGTTGCCTTGACCTTGATTTCCTTGACTGCCTTGCCCTTGAGTACGCTCTTGCAAGAGCTGCAAAATCATCGAGCATTGGCATTGGTGGCTGCCATGATAGCTTGCGGAGCCTCCGGAGGCGGAGGTGGAGGTGGAGGTTCGACTAACTCCCATCATTCCGTTCCGGATTCGACGCGTTAGCGGAGCCATCTGAAGAGGGTGACATCCGTTAGCACTTGATAGACAGATAGTCAAGTTGAATCAACGGATAGAAATTGCAACATATAGTCTTCACAAAAAACATTCGAACAAGAATGAACGAATGAATTCAAAAGTTAACATCACACGTCCATTAAGGTGAGAAGCCACTTGATTAAGGTTGATGAAAAAAAATAACAAGGTACGACTGGAACAAATAAGTGGTAAGGATTACCCAATCACAAACCAAATATCTGCGGGAAGAAATGCTAAGAGCTACTTGAATCCCACCTATAAACTCCGAAACTTTCGGTTATGCAATCTGGTGTTGGGGATCTGGGGACACAAAATATATCACCCAAACTAACAATACCTAGATCCAGTTGTATCCATCCGTCAACACATAACCAAGAAACCTTCGAAATCGTGTACCTCGACCTTGAAAAGCATCCGTTATCTGAGTCATGGCAATACTCGAGCTCGCCTGAAGATTGGGTTATCGGGTTATCTCACCAAGAACTGCACAAAAGAGATTTCGATGTCGGCAAAACTCAGGTATTCCAGAATCTGCAACGATAAAATTGTGACGACAACACCTCGGAGCTCAACTCCCGGGACACCGCCACAACCCCTAAATGTCGAGGCACCAAGAACAATGTTCTCGCCACAAAACCATCGAATGATTCCAAGATACCAGCGTGATCCTAATTTTTTTAGTGAAATTTGAGGAGAGGAGAGTCAAAACTTCTCGTCGGAGACCTCACCAGAGCTGACGAAGGGACTGGGGAGTAAAAAGAATCCTACTCTCCGATATATATAATCCTAAGACTCAAAACATTTTTCCGTTCTAGACTCAACAACATGACAAACAATCAAGTAGGGGCTCCTAAGTCGGGAAGGCTCGATTACCAACTTATAGCGCCTCGATGCGGCTATATCTCCCACGTGTCGAAGCACGACTTAGAGGCATAACCGCATTGAAAGCAATGTCGCAAGTGAGGTAATCTTCACACAACCCATGTAATACATAAGGAAAGAGGTACATAGTTGGCTTACAATCGCCACTTCACACAAGTACATAAATAAACATCCATCATTCAGATTACACTCAAGGTCCGACTACGGAACAAAATAAAAGAAGATACCCCAAATGCTACACAGATCCCCGATCGTCCCAACTGGCTCCACTCACGATCATCGGGAAAAGACACATAGTAACGACCACGTTCCTCATCGAACTCCCACTTGAGCTCGGTTGCGCCACCTGACCGCATCGTCGGCACTGCAACTGTTTTGGTAGTATCTATGAGTCACGGGGACTCAGCAATCTCACACCCGCGAGATCAAGACTATTTAAGCTTATAGGAAGGACAGAGTTTTGAGGTGGAGCTGCTGCAAGCGACTAGCATATATGGTGGCTACAATCGCAAAAGAGAGCGAGAAGAGAAGCAAAGCGCGGTCGTGAAGCTAGTAGCGATCAAGAAGTGATCCTGAACTACTTACGTCAAACATAACTCCAACACCGTGTTCACTTCCCGGACTCCGCCGAGAAGAGACCATCAGTTACACACGCGTTGATGTGTATTTTAATTGAGGTCAACTTCGGTTTTCTACAACCGACATTAACAAATTCCCATCGCCTCATAACCATGAGCACGGCTTTGAAAGATAATACCCTGCAGGGTGTCCCAACTTAGCCCATTATAAGCTCTCACGGTCAACGAAGGATATTCCTTCTACCGGGAAGACCCGATCAATCTCGGAATCCCGGACTACAAGACATTTCGACAGCAATAAAACAAGACCAGCAAAGCCACCCGACTGTGCCGACAAATCCCGATAGGAGCTACACATATCTCGTTCTCAGGGCACACCGGATAAGCTAAGCGTACAGGTACCGACGTAATCCAAGTTGCCAAGGAATGGTCCCGCACGGTGCTCTAGTTTGGACTAACACTCGAAGGAGCACTGGCCCGGGGGGGTAAATAAAGATGACCCTCGGGCTCGCGAAAACCCGGGGGAAAAAGGCTTAGGTGGCAAATGGTAAAACCAATGTTGGGCCTTGCTGGAGGAGTCTTATTCAAAGCGAACTGTCAAGGGGGTCCCATAAATCACCCAACCGTGTAAGGAACGCGAAATCAAGGAACATAACACCGGTATGACGGAAACTAGGGTGGCAAGAGTGGAACAAAACACCAGGCATAAGGCCGAGCCTTCCACCCTTTACCAAGTATATAGATGCATTAATTATAGCAGATATATATTGTGATATCCCCAACAAGTAAACATGTTCCAACAAGGAACAACATCTCCATGTTCCAACAAGGAACAAACTTTATCTTCACCTGCAACTAGCAACGCTATAAGAGGGGCTGAGCAAAGCGGTAACATAGCCAATCAACGGTTTGCTAGGAAAGGATGGTTAGGGGCTGACATGGCAATATGGGTGGCATGATATAGCAAGTGATAGGCATCGTAGCATAGGCATAGCAAAAGAGCGAGCATCTAGCATAGCAAAGATAGAAGTGATTTCGAGGGTATGGTCATCTTGCCTGCAGTGTTCTCAGAGTTGTCGAAAGCTTGATCCTCGTAAGCGTTCTCAACAGGTTCCTCGTTCACGTACTCGTCTCCCGGCTCTACCCAAAGCAAGAACACAAACAAAGGAACCGCAATAAATCACGGTGCAATGCACAAGCGACATGATGCAAAACATGACATGATATGCGAGATGTGATATGCAATGCGTATGCGCGCTCCGGAAGGAAAATGATGAACCAGGCATCAACTTATCAAACCAAGTATGCCACTGGAAAGATGAGATGATTTCGGTTGAAATCGATACAAAGATCACCGGAAACGGATGCACGGTTTGCAAATGACAAGCAAAACAAGAATGGCGCAAATCTGCCATTAACAGCATGATACCACTTAGCAAGCAACAATAAATTAAGCTACTGCACCCAAACGTACCAACAAAGTATATGGCAGTGATCTACTCAAGATGCTTGACAAAAGATGAACACTGAGCTACGGCTAAATCACAACATAACAGGTCCAAACAAGCATGGGAAAAGTGCAAAAAATATATCAGGCAGGGCATGGCATTGTCAGGACCCCGATCCTAAGTCACACCGATCTAGCATGTAACACATCATATCACTTTGCGGCCTCACGCACGGTATTCCCACGGGTGTCGCCTTACCATGGCCCGGGACCGTTTGCGTCTATTGGCTCACGTATATGATAATGTCGCTAGCATCCATATGACAAAGAACCCGGGCCGACATGGCTAGTCGTGAACCCAAAGCGGCGCTAACCTATGGGGACAGGCATACATGAATCACATCGAACATGTCGGTCATCAACGATATATTCGGGCTGTAGCTTTGGGCTAACAGGACTCCGGTATTCCGGCTGTAGCAGGCTAGGCAGGACTCGAATAACACCGCGTGACATTTCCCAAGGGATGATATAGGGACGAAGTGAAACACATGCCGCCAGTCAAGTGTCCAAGCAAGAGTCTGGGCTAGCAGACTCGGTGAACCGGGCTGAAGCGGACTACTATCGCCGGAGGCACGAGACTACATTTCCCCATATGAGAGGCTGCCAAGGATAAACAACTAGTTTGTCGGATCCCACACATACCAAGCATTTCAAACATACACACAATATGCTCAATATGTGTAAATACGACGTGGCATCACAACATAACTCTACGACTCAGATATTATTCATTAGGCTCCAAGAGCGAGATATTACAAACATGGGTCTCATGACCCAACACTCGTGAGCATACAAGTCAAAGCACAAGCGAAGCTAAACATGTCCGAGTAGACATGATATAAATGAAAAGAGGCCGAGAAGCCCGACTATCTACGAGATCTGCCGAGGGCACAAGATCGTAGCTGAGGTAACAAGCTAAACGTCAAGTCCAAGCGGAACTACTAGCGAGACCGACTCTCTCGCAAAACATAAAATAAGCAAACGTGAGTACAATTGTACTCAGCAAGACTTACATCGATCTAACTACATATGCATCATTATCAAAAGGGGTGGTGGAGTTTGACCGCAGCAAGCCAGCTTTGACTCGGTGGCTATCCTGAACTACGACTGCAAGTAACTCTTTTGAGGTGGCGCACACGAGTCCACATATTCACCATGGCAATACACCACTATGGACCCGCTCCAGTCTCCCTACGAGAACGCCATCCATAGCACTCACGCTTATCTTGCGCATTTTAGAGTATCCACTTTCACTTGTCTATGAACTGATATAGGCAACCCAGAAGTCCTTCTCCGTGGACACGGCTATTCAATAGATCATATTAAACCCTGCAGGGTGTACTTCTTCACACACGCTCACCACTTACCGCCGTTTACGACATGTACTCGGCAACCTTCAAGCGGAAGCCCAACGTGGGTGTCGGCCACGGCCTACCTAAACACTCAAGTCTCTAGTCCAGGTTTATCGCCAATTCGGGTTCCATCCGCAGGAGTCCGCCGAGGTTTCCCATACAGCCCGAACGATGTGTGCAGGGTTCCCGAGATACCAAACGGCACTCGGTACACCAACCCACAGTGCCTACCGCAACACAACCCACCCCTAAGGTCAGCGTATGCGTGCCCCAAAGATGCTACAAACACCAGAAACTACTTGCAACTCCCGGACTGAGGACAAGGGTGGTCAAGAAGCCGAGAGGGTCCATTGGTTTCGGGCCCAATGCGTGGTAGTAACTGTTTCATGGATCACAAACACAGAACTCAGTTCCTGAGGACGGTTTCAATGAGACAACCCACCATGTACTCCTACATGGCCTCTCACCGCTACCTTTACCAAATCGTGTTCACACACTTAGCTCACACACAATAGGACATGTTCATAACAATTCCAATTCATTCCCGATGAATCAGACCCGACTCAACTCTAAGCAGTAGCAGGCATGACAAACAAGCATAAATGAGTAGGCACAACATGGCTCAAACAATTCCTACTCATGCTAGTGGGTTTCATCTAATTCTTGTGGAATGACAGTCATGCAAAGGATCAAGGGGTTCAGCTACCGCAGCAAGTAACACATGAGTCGTTGTTGTCCTAATGCAGTAAAATAGAGCAGGAGCGAGAGAGTGGGATTGTATCGAATGAACAAGGGGTTTTGCTTGCACGGCACTTCAAGATAATATAGTTCTTCATCGGTGTCATCGAACAATCGTCTTTAACGTCGTCTCGAGAGAGGGCAATTACCGCAAACAAAAGAGAACACAATCAATGCAATGCACATATATGATGCATGAGCATGTTAAGGAACTGAATTCACCTAATGCAACAGTAATCCAAGTTAGTTGAAGTGGAATTCAAACAAGGTTGAACTCCAACCCCAAATGCTATTCCATAAAATACCCTAATCATGATTCATCCTATTCAGTGAGGTTAACTTGTTCAAACATGCATGATCATGGCATAAACAGATTCTTCATATTTTTCTGATCATTTTTCATATATAAATTATTTCCATCCGAGTTACGGTTGAATTTATATGATTTTTAGAAGTTTGGGGTATTTTCTGAAATTTCCTGAATTAAATTAAATCCAGAAAAAGATTAATGACATCAGCATAGCGTCACTGTGACGTCATCAGGTCAGCTGGGCGCCCCAGGTCAAACCTGACCTGTGGGTCCCGCGTGTCAGTGGCACAACTAGTTAACCCAGTTATTTAGCCTTAAGTTAATTCTAACTAACTATTTGTGGGGCCGGGGCCCACTAGTCAGCGACTAACTAGCTAACTAACCTAGGTTAATTAGTGTTAAGCTAATACTAACTAAAATGTCGGGGTGGCCCACACATCTGTGGACGACGGGAAGGTCAACCCATGGTCAAACCCGCCAACTCGCCGGAGTTGACTGCTGCTCGCCGCCGGGCGGAGCCAGAGACGCAGCGGAGGTGCGGAGTTTCCTCCCCACACCAAATGGCCGCATGAGGGCGTCTATGTGACGCGGGCGCCGTCGCGCCGAGTGGTGGCAACGGCTGGGCCTAAGATGGCGGAGTCGCCACCGGCGCCGACGTGGTGGTGGCGGAGCTCGGGCGAGCTCGGGTCGACGCCACGGTGGCCGGGAGGCTCAGGCGAGGCACCCACGGATCTGTGCAGGCAACAGGGAGGAGGTGAGCACGACAGCCGGGCCACTAGGTGGCCGGAGGCACGTCGGCGGCGGTCACGGGCGGCGGCGGGTTTCGGTCACGATGGAAATGGTGGCTAGAGGGGGAGAACGAGTCGGGAAGAGGGGAAACGACTGGGGCTTCTGGGGTCGATTGAGGCCTAGCGGCTCGGGGGAGACGCCGGAGGCGGCGAGCGGGCGCCGGCGATCTCGGGCGGCCGGAGATGGGGAAGACGGCGTGGGCGGCGATGCAGGGCTCCCGGCTCATGTGGCTCGGTGGGGAGGAGGACAGGAACTAGGCGGAGCTCGTGGGCATGTTGGGGAGGAGAGAGGGTGGCGGTGGCCGCGAGGGCAGCGAGGGGCGGCGACGGCGGCGCTCGGTCCGGGCGAGAGAGAGGGAGCAGAGGAGGAAATGGGGTCCAGGGAGAGAGGGAAGAGGACGAGGGGGGTTCGGGGAGGCGCGTGGCGTCTCCGGGCGTCGAGGGGTAGCCAGGCAGGCGAGCAGGGAGGAGGTGGCGAGCTCGGCGCGGTCGCCGTGTCCCTCCTCTGCCTACTGGCAGAGGTAGGCGACGAGCGGCGTGGCGGTTGGTGGGCTGGGCCACCAACTGGGCCAGCGAGGGGAGGGGGAGAAGACTGGGCCGGTTCGGACGCCAGATAGGTGGGCTGCCAGGTAAGCGCCAGGTAGTCCTTCTCTCTCTCTTTCTTTATTTCTGTTTTCTATTTTCTGTTTTGTTTTAGTTTAGTAAAATACTAAACCATTTAAATAAATCCTGAAAAAAATTATGGGCATTAACTGAATTATTACAGAGGCCCTTAACTATTTTCAAAATTGTTGGAGCATTTAAAATATTAATAGTATTTAAATGCCCCAATTCAAATACAATATGGTTTACTCAAAAATCCAAAAATGTCTTGGAAAAATATCCATCACCTCTGGATATGGTTTTCACCTTTTTCCATTAATCATGAATATTTTTGCAAACCAATTTGGGTTTTTGAAAAATATTTTGAAGTTGAACCTATTTGAATTGTTTTAGTGCTAGGGCTTGGTCATCCCCATTTCAATTTCATGAAAATTAACATGATGCCATGAATGCCTTAATGCAACTAATGTCAAACAATTCTAGGGCTGTGACAACTCACCCCCACTAAACAACAATCTCGCCCCGAGATTCAAGACGTGAGGTAAGAGGAAAAGGGAAGTCACAAACTATCACAATCTTCATGATCCATTTGCCCTCCTCGAAAATGTTGATTCATTCCATCATCTTGGTCTTGACGTCCTTGTTTTCGAGGTCTTCACTCGACACGACAATAGAAAGAAAGGGGAAACCCTACATGATTCGACCTTCACGAAGATCAAGTAAACATGATCAACTCACGGTCTGAGACGGTGACACATCTCGAGTTGAGACACAAAATACATCGAGAGGGATGGAAGAACAACAACGGGGTTTGATTGGTGGCAACAATTCCACGCTTAGGGAGATGGTGGATGGTGTCAAGGTGGCGAGGAAATATTTATCATGATCCCGTAACGGGACATCTCGAAAAGGGTGACGCAAAGAACTATTCCCTTAAGTGGCAAAAAGAATTACTTTTGAATTAGAGATCATTGAGACTCTCCATACCAGCCTAAGGCAATTCACAACGATCATTTGGTGGGATGCAAAGGAATGGTACACCCGGACTAGAATGGATGATGTGTACTACCTTGTTGAAGACAACGCAATGGATGATTTTGCTTATCATCGAAGATGGGGGGGGGACCCATGGTAAGTCCACTTTTGAAGATAAACCTGGACAAGAATTGCTAAGAAGACAGTCTATAGCGAGATAGCACAAGGACGGTGCAAGCTGGGAACGAAATGCAACTGTTCAATGTTCCAACCATCATATCCGCCGAGATTCAGATCTGGTTGGTGTTAGGATATTTCAGACTCAGACGTCGAAAAGGAAAGGTTGCAACACAATTTGACGAGATAACGCTATAGATTCTCGGAAGTGAACTAAGGTAGCAAGCTCCAAAACATGAGCGGTTCTGCTATAAACAGTGAACACGTTGTCCTGCATAAACATGGCCACGTAGTAGTCTTATGATAAAACACTACCAAGTTCGGTGGGGAACCATAATCGAGGATATTGAAGTCCTTGCATAAGGCATGCTCTTAAGAAGGAACTTCCTCTCCTTGAACAAATCAATCGGTGGCTTGGTGTGCTAGGGACACATGTAGAGCGAAGGTTGCAAGTCTCCGAACCACGAATACTTCGCACGATGCATGACTGAATTGGGATGATTCCGGAGGAGGCAAAACAAACCTTTCTAAAATTCACGGCGGCAACTTGCATCAGATGCACATGAATTCGAGAAAGTCACTACTTTCATCCAAACATATGCTTCATGAACGAAACACGAAGAAATGCTTACACAAGTTACCAACACTAGGTTGATGTTCAACATGACTCATGGGGGAGACAAAATGCTACTGATGGGCTCAACAGCAACTCATCGGAATTTCCATATCACTGGACTTCCACCATCATGTGAACACGGTGATAGCATTGGTCAGACCAAAGATGTAATGGGGTATGCTCGAGGGATCAATCTCGAGTAAGACAACATCACGAATATCGTTGGTTCTGATTTGACTTGACAATGGCCCATACTCAAGTCAACGAATTTGATAAGACAATAGGCCCAGCAACTGATCACAGGGACCAATCGGTGAAGATATCATCTTTCTTCAACACACACTACACAAGAATATCCCTTGACCAAACTAAGTTAGGCAAGCTTTTATCTTCCAACTCTCCAAGTTGTTGTCTAGCTTAACCAACTAGCTTAGGGGTATCCAACACAGATTCTTGGAGAAAGGGTGGTTCACAAGAAACCGACTTGATCACGGGCTCAACATAACAGTCAGGGAACAACCCGGTAACACTTCCAAGAAGATAATTGGAAAGTCACGAACCACCGATATGTTACTAAGCTCGAGAACAATCTTGCTTTTCAGGGCAAGATGATATGATCAAATGAGTGAGGACTTGACACAACCCTAACTCATCAATCGAAGTGTGCACCAGAAATAAGGACTAAGTAGCACGATCAATCTTAGGACGATGATTCAATAACCAACACGCTAAGAATGAGAGTATTGTCCATTAACTACCAAGCAACAAGTTGCTCGGAGTATTGATTTCACACATCACAATTCACTTGTCGGCATTCCGGTTGCATCAACACGGGACCGAGAAATGAACAATGATGGTGAGAAGTATCACTGCATCAAGAATTCCTAGGAGGTTGTGCAATTCCCATGACATTCTTGACATAAGATGGCAATACTTCAGGGTAGAACAGAATCAAAAGCTGAATTGGCATTTTGATCTGCGGGATACAACTACTTTGACCCAATCCTAGAAATGGATGAGGTACTGGAGTTTGTTTCTCCTAGTCATTCCAGAATAGAATGGCTTGACGGACCACAAGGATAAAATGCATCGATGAACACAAATGCACACATACCCTTGGCTATCAATTGATAGATGATGGTCGGGATACAACTAAAGAGAGCAACTCAAAGGAACATATAATTTTCTGAGTTGTGGATGCATCGATTAGTATGTCGAGCAAAGTTCAACATTTCTTCCGGATAATCCATGCAGAGAAGGTAGAACTGGCAGAGTCACAATATGGATGGAGAACTCCTCAAGAGCACTCTTATTGTGATCTTTTGGCTCAAAAGAACTTCTGCCATAAGCGGTTCGTAGTATTTGGAAGAAGGAAATACCACGGACCTTGAGGACTATCGCAAGGTTACTAATATCCTAAAGGCACTAGCAAATACTAACAACATGAAGTAGGATGAATCTCGGGTTCAGCAACCCAGGAGTAGAATGCCTACTACTAAACGGCATCACGGGATGCTTCCGAAAATGATGGCCAGAATCATCACACTTGGGATACAAAAGCATTGCTAAATTGCTAGGTGACTTCCTAAACATCTAGGGTCATAATAATAGTTCCAACATATATGTCGAGGCAATAAAGTACCTCAAATTACCGATTAGTGTGCTTATCCTGACAAAAAGGACATCGGAAACGGAAGGAAAGGATTTGCAAATGCATCAGACTATTTAGAGACCTGGGATGACTCGGACAGCATAACGGCTGTAAATGCTCAAAATGATTTGAGACATCCTGCAGAAAGGGTGGCATAACCACTCAACAACATCATAACAAGATTCTGAGATCAACAGTTATCATTCAGAAATAGTAGGAACTGAACTGGGGATTAAAACCAACAATCTTATAAGTCTATGGATTAGTAACACGTCATCCTAATAGATAGATGGGAAGCCTAGTTCTTAAACCCCGTAGAAGAGAAGAGGATGACTCAGATCAGAAGGCCATGAGGTAAGGAGTAAAAAGAGCCTTACGTTCCTTCCACAATCAATTCCTTACATAACTAAAGCATTTCTAGACACAACTTGACCAGTTTGGCTTGGTAATCCTACAGCATCAAAGCTCGATACCAACGCTGTCAGACCCGATCCTAAGTCACACCGATCTAGCATGTAACACATCATATCACTTTGCGGCCTCACGCACGGTATTCCCACGGTGTCGCCTTACCATGGCCCGGACCGTTTGCGCTTATTGGCTCACGATATGATAATGTCGCTAGCATCCATATGACAAAGAACCCGGCCGACATGGCTAGTCGTGAACCCAAAGCGGCGCTAACCTATGGGGACAGCATACATGAATCACATCGAACATGTCGGTCATCAACGATATATCGGGCTGTAGCACTGGGCTAACAGACTCCGTATTCGGGCTGTAGCAGCTAGGCAGGACTCGAATAACACCGCGTGACATTTCCCGAAGGACAGACATAGGGACGGTGAAACACATGCCGCCAGTCAAGTGTCCAAGCAGTAGTGCTGGGCTAGCAGGACTCGTGAACCGGCTATAGCGGACTACTATCGCCGGAGGCACGAGACTACATTTCCCCATATGAGAGGCTGCCAAGGATAAACAACTAGTTTGTCGGATCCCACACATACCAAGCATTTCAAACATACACACAATATGCTCAATATGTGTAAATACGACGTGGCATCACAACATAACTCTACGACTCAGATATTATTCATTAGGCTCAAGAGCGAGATATTACAAACATGGGTCTCATGACCCAACACTCGAGCATACAAGTCAAAGCACAAGCGGAAGCTAAACATGTCCGAGTACGCACAATATAAATGAAAAGAGGTGAGAAGCGACTATCTACCAGATCTGCCGAGGGCACAAGATCGTAGCTGAGGTAACAAGCTAAACGTCAAGTCCAAGCGGAACTACTAGCGAGACCGACGCTCTCTCGCAAAACATAAAATAAGCAAACGTGAGTACAATTGTACTCAGCAAGACTTACATCAGATCTAACTACATATGCATCATTATCAAAAGGGGTGGTGGAGTTTGACGCAGCAAGCCAGCTTTGACTCGGTGGCTATCCTGAACTACGACGCAAGTAACTCTTTTGAGGTGGCGCACACGAGTCCACATATTCACCATGGCAATACACCACTATGGACCCGCTCCGCCTCCCCACGAACGCCATCCATAGCACTCACGCTTATCTTGCGCATTTTAGAGTATCCACTTTCACTTGTCTATGAACCGATATAGGCAACCCAGAAGTCCTTCTCCGTGGACACGGCTATTCAATAGATCATATTAAACCCCGCAGGGTGTACTTCTTCACACACGCTCACCACTTACCGCCACATACGACATGTACTGCAACCTTCAAGCGGAAGCCCAACGTGGGTGTCGGCCACGGCCTACCTAAACACTCAAGTCTCTAGTCCAGGTTTATCGCCTATTCGGGTTCCATCAGCAGGGAGTCCGGCCAAGGTTTCCCATACAGCCCCGAACGATGTGTGCAGGGTTCCCGAGATACCAAAGGTGCCTACCGCAACACAACCCACCCCTAAGGTCAGCGCTATGCGTGCCCCAAAGATGCTACAAACACCGTAAACTACTTGCAACTCCTTGACCGAGGACAAGGGTGGTCAAGAAGCCGAGAGGGTCCATTGGTTTGGGCCCAATGCGTGGTAGTAATCTGTTTCATGGATCACAAACACGTAACTCAGTTCCCGAGGACGGTTTCAATGAGACAACCCACCATGTACTCCTACATGGCCTCTCACCGCTACCTTTACCAAATCGTGTTCACACACTTAGCTCACACACAATAGGACATGTTCATAACAATTCCAATTCATTCCCGATGAATCGGACCGACTCAACTCTAAGCAAGAGCAGGCATGACAAACAAGCATAAATGAGTAGGCACAACATGGCTCAAACAATTCCTACTCATGCTAGTGGGTTTCATCTAATTCTTGTGGAATGACAGTCATGCAAAGGATCAAGGGGTTCAGCTACCGCAGCAAGTAACACATGAGTCGTTGTTGTCCTAATGCAGTAAAATAGAGCAGGAGCGAGAGTGGGATTGTATCGGAATGAACAAGGGGTTTTGCTTGCCCGCACTTCAAGATAATATAGTTCTTCATCGGTGTCATCGAACAATCGTCGAACGTCGCTCACCGAGAGGGGCAATTACCGGCAAACAAAAGAGAACACAATCAATGCAATGCACATATATGATGCATGAGCATGTTAAGGAACTGAATTCACCTAATGCAACAGTAATCCAAGTTAGTTGAAGTGGAATTCAAACAAGGTTGAACTCCAACCCCAAATGCTATTCCATAAATTACCCTAATCATGATTCATCCTATTCAGTGAGGTTAACTTGTTCAAACATGCATGATCATGGCATAAACAGATTCTTCATATTTTTCTGATCATTTTTCATATATAAATTATTTCCATCCGAGTTACGGTTGAATTTATATGATTTTTAGAAGTTTGGGGTATTTTCTGAAATTTCCTGAATTAAATTAAATCCAGAAAAATATTAATGACATCAGCATAGCGTCACTGTGACGTCATCAGGTCAGCTGGGCGCCCCAAGTCAAACCTGACCTGTGGGTCCCCCGTGTCGATGGCATTAACTAGTTAACCCAGTTATTTAGCCTTAAGTTAATTCTAACTAACTATTTGTGGGGCCGGGGCCCACTAGTCAGCGACTAACTAGCTAACTAACCTAGGTTAATTAGTGTTAAGCTAATACTAACTAAAATGTCAGGGGGGGTGGCCCACACATCTGTGACGCACGGGGAAGGTCAACCCATGGTCAAACCCGGGCCAACTCGCCGGAGTTGACCCGCGGCTCGTCGCCGGCGGAGCCAGAGACGGCGGAGGGGTGCGGGTTTCCTCCTCCGGCGACCAAATGGCCGGCGGAGGGCGTCTATGTGACGCGGGCGTCGTCTGCCGAGTGGTGGCAACGGCTGGGCCTAAGATGGCCGGAGTCGCCACCGGCGCCGACCGTGGTGGTCGCCGAGCTCGGGCGAGCTCGGGTCGACGCTACGGTGGCCGGGAGGCTCGTGCGAGGCACCCACGGATCTGGCAGCATGGGAGGAGGTCGGAGCACGACACCGGGCCACTAGGTGGCCGGAGGCACGCCGGCGGCGGTCACGGCGGCGGCGGGTTTGGTCACGATGGAAATGGTGGCTAGAGGGGAGAACGAGTCGGGAAGAGGGGAGAACGAGTCGGGAAGAGGGGAAACGACTGGGGCTTACAGGGGTCGATTGAGGCCCAGCTGCTCGGGGAGACGCCGAGGCGGCGAGCGGCCGCCGCGATCTCGGGCGCCGGAGATGGGGAAGACGGCGTGGGGCGGCGATGGGGCTCCTGCTCATGTGGCTCGGTGGGGAGGAGGACAGAACTAGGCGGAGCTCGTGGGCATGTCGGGAGGAGAGAGGGTGGCGGTGGCCGCGAGGGCAGCGAGGGGCGGCGACGGCGGCGCCGGTCGGGCGAGAGAGGGAGCAGAGGAGGAAATGGGGTCCAGGAGAGAGGGAAGAGGACGAGGGGGTTCGGGAGGCGCGTGGCGCCTCCAAGGCCGAGGGGTAGCCAGCAAAGCAGGAGGAGGTGGCGAGCTCGGGGCGGTCGCCAGTGTCCCTCCTCTCGCCATCTTGGCAGAGGTAGGCGACGAGCGGCGTGGCGGTTGGTCGGCTGGGCCACCAACTGGGCCAGCGAGGGGACAGGGAGAAGACTGGGCCGGTTCGGACGCCAGATAGGTGGGCTGCCAGGTAAGCGCCAGGTAGTCCTTCTCTCTCTCTTTCTTTATTTCTGTTTTCTATTTTCTGTTTTGTTTTAGTTTAGTAAAATACTAAACCATTTAAATAAATCCTGAAAATAATTATGGGCATTAACTGAATTATTACAGAGGCCCTTAACTATTTTCAAAATTGTTGGAGCATTCAAAATATTAATAGTATTTAAATGCCCCAATTCAAATACAATATGGTTTACTCAAAATCCAAAATGTCTTGGAAAAATATCCATCACCTCTGGATATGGTTTTCACCTTTTTCCATTAATCATGAATATTTTTGCAAACCAATTTGGGTTTTTGAAAAATATTTTGAAGTTGAACCTATTTGAATTGTTTTAGTGCTAGGGCTTGGTCATCCCCATTTCAATTTCATGAAAATTAACATGATGCCATGAATGCCTTAATGCAACTAATGTCAAACAATTCTAGTGCTGTGACAGGCGTAAACAACATCAGGTAGCAATGTTCAGAGCAAGCAAACAACATGCTACATGAACTTATAATAGCAAAACATGGCATGGCATGAATCTACTCAAAGCATAGAACAAAAGTCCCTTACTGACCATAAGCCAAAAAGGATCAGAAAATATAGTAACACCCATGTCAATATAGCAAGTTTCGTTAATAGATTCAGCAACAGGGCATGACAAAAACAGATAACCAGTAGGCATGTTTACAAGCTCAAAGCACTCACTACAGAGTATTATATGATAAACTAAGAATACATACATCAATAAGACATGGCATAGAAGACATACATGGCAAGAACAACATCATAGCATACACGGATCAACCACAACAACCTTGGCAAAACTGAAGAACATGTAAACAATCTGCCAGGAAACATTTTATAGCAAAAGTAGAGCTCGATTGCCTCAAGCTATGGCACTCCATAATTGCAAACAAAGCCATGGATGGATAGCGCATAACCATATGTTCAAAACATCCTTACTGAAGTATCTCAAAATATGCATGGATCTCTCGGTAGCATCAAGTGAACATGGCATGAAAATATCAAGAAACAGGGCTGAAATCAGCAACATCAGAAGCCTAGTTTGCATGCTTGTGCTAGTCACCACATAGATCACAAAAATACAAGGCATACACCCCTGTAAAGATGGCATGGCATATTACAAAACACATGTAGGACTCAAATTCATAGGGTGCACACATCAATAATGGCAAAAATGACAAAAGTGCATCTTCTGTTAAGAAACAGAAACTAACATCACATAGCCCTCTTCTAACAGCATTTCGGGCATCAAGATGAGCTCAAATGAAAATGATGCAATGATATGAAATGATCTACTCTTCTAGGCAAACAATTTGACATATTACACGCACGAAACGGAGCTACGTATGAAAAGTTATGATGCGTTGAAAATGCCACAAATCGATCACCGAAATAAAACTTAGACGATTTTTTTTGGGGAAGAAGTCAACCGCCAGATCGATCGGATCTCGCCGGGACGAAGGGGCGGGCGCGGGCTGCTCGCCGGAGCCCGGCCGGAGGAGAGGAGGCGGGCCGGGCCGAGCTGCGGCCGGGGAGGCGACGGGAGGAGCGGCCACGACGAGGATGGCTGGCGGTCATGGGCGGCATCGGGCGGCGCGGCGGCGCGGGCGGCGCGGGCGGCGGCGATCATGGAGCGGGCGGCGGCCGCGGTGGAGGACGACCGGCGGAGCGTGGCAGCGGCCGGCGGCGCTTGGGAAGCGGCGCGCTAACGTGGCGGCGGCGGGCGACCGGACGTGTCCGCTGCGGCCGGACGTGTCCGGTATGCGAGGGGAAAACGCCTAGGGTTTGCCCGGATTTTGGAGGGGGGAGGCTATATATAGGCATAGAGGGAGCTAGGAGAGTCCAAATGAGGTGCGGTTTTCGCCCACACGATCGTGATCAAACGACGGAGAGCATGGAAGTGACTTAGATGGGTTATTGGGCTGTTTTGAAGGGGTGTTGGGCTGCAACTTAAAAGAGGCCTTTGAGGTGCGGTTAACCGCTGAGTACCAAACGAGCTCCAAATGACCCGAACTTGACAGTGGTCTACCGTGGTATACCAAGGCCACTTGACAAACCTCGGTCCATTCCGAGAAAGTTTAGTACCCGCTCACGGAAAAACATAAAAGGGGACGCCGGGGGACATAGGAGTGCCGGATTGCAAAACGGACAACGGGAAAATGCTCGGAATCATGGGACGAACACGTATGCAAATGCGATGCACATGATGACATGGTATAAAATGCATGACATGGACAAAATGCAAAAACGAAAGACAAAAACCCAACCACGGAGGGAATATCATATCACAATGCCGAAAATGGCAAGAGTTGGAGTTACAAATATGGAAAGTTACATCCGGGGTGTTACAAGCTACATCTTCACACACAAGGAAGTGCGTCCATATTACGGTCAAAAAAACGGTCCGCCCCCTGACTGCTGGGACCCACCAGCTACATCTTCGCACGCAAGGAAGTGCTCGATACCGACCCACCGGTCGAGCGCACGTAGCGTTGTTATTCTGGTCGCGAACGTGTACGTACATATTGGTCGATCGGTCTGTCTGCAGGCTACAACGATGAACCGTGGTCATGCAAGGAAGGGCACGTGTCATAGTAGAGGTGCGCACGTGTCGTAGTAGAGGCGTGCACGTAGCATGTACATGTACGTACAGTGGCCAGGGTGCAAGAAAGAAAATACGGCCACGTACGTCCATACGGGCGGGGTCTCGATCGCCTATTCACGCATACGTATGGCCAGGGCTCGTGTACATGGCTGGGTCGGAACGGGGAAACTACGTCATCGTCGTGTTCATCGGGAGGCAACGGAATGCATCGTGTTCATCGGGAGGCAACGGAACGCGTGCTGTTCATCGGGAGCAAACCGACTTGGACGGAACACGCGATGGAAACGAGGCCTGGCGTACTGCAGAATAGAGGAAACGGCCTTGTGTTCGACCGGCCACGGTGGAAACGGGGTCCTGTTCATCAGGAGGGGTCTGGCGTACTGCAAAACGGAGGAAACTGACCTCCTACAGTCGAAACGGAGTCCTGTTGATCACGAGGGGTGTGGCGTACTGCAAAACGGAGGAAACAGACTTGTGTTGGAGTGCTATGGTCAAAAAGGGGGTCCTGTTCATCGAGAGGGGTGTAGCGTACCGCAAAACGGGACTCCACGGGATACTGTTCATCTCCACCGTCAACCTCCTCCAGCCTCCACGGGCTCCTATTCATCCACCATCAACCTCCTCCAGCCTCCACCTGCGACTGTTCATCCACGAGCTCCTGTTCATCCAGCCTTCACCGCGCGCTCCTCCACCGGCTACTGTTCCACCAGCCCTCTCCATGTGGGTCCTATTCAACCACCCCTCCACGGGCTACTGTTCATCCAGCCCTCCACCGGCTACTGTTCAACCAGCCCTCACCAGCTACTTTTCAACCAGCCCTCCACGGGGTCCTGTTCATCCAGCCCTCCACGGGGTCTTGTTCATCCACCGGCTCGATTGATCGGGGTACTGTTCATCCAGCGGCAACGGCCTCTACTACCACGGGGTCCTGTTCATCCAACCCCCACCGGGAACTGTTCATCCAAACCCCCCAACAACACTCACTATTCATCAAGGGAAGGAGGCAGTAGTGTTCGATCGGCTTCAGTTAGCAGGAGTAGCAAAGGAATCACTCGGGTTCAGTTAAAAGCAAGGGATCGATCGATCGCCCGGGTTCAATAACGCGTAGCCTGCAGTGCAATCGCTCGGATTCAGTTAGAGCCCAACGCCTCGCTCGGGTTCAGTTAGAGTGCAATGCCTCGCATACACACGCGTACGTATGAGAGAAACGCGCATCGCTCGGCTCCCGACCACCCACTGTAACCGGGAACTCCCCCGATATTTTCCTCGCCCTCACTTCTACCACGGTTTTCTCCGTCATGGACAACCCAAATAATGTCATGCAGCTGCGTCTCCGGCCCGCCCAGGACGAAAAGCCCATTTTCTATCATGATTTTTTTTCATAGAAGTAGGAGCCCACCACATCTATGATGATACCGGGTTTTGTCGCAGTTATCGTCATAGAAGTCTCATAAGTATGACAAAAAAAATTTGTTCGGCCCAAAATGTCACGGATGTGTCTTTTTTTGTAGTGGGCCCTCGCCATCCATTTTGAGTATGATGGCGCCTCCACGCTGTTCTTCAAGATCTTCGATGAGGAAGGCCACCACCTGGAGTGCTGCCCTGGAGGAAGCCGCCAGCACAGCGTGGCAGCTGCCGTTGAGCCTGCTCCCGGTCCTGCCGATAGCTCCTCCAACAACAACGATGACTCCTGGGAGTCCAGGGACTCTCCCGAGCCTAGCGAGTCCCTGGAGTCGAGCCATGATAGCTACGTGCCTCCGAGCTCTCACCGTGCCCGGAGCACGGCAGCGGCATCCGCTCGGCATCATCGATGACCTGGACGGTGTTGGGTCGGCCTCTTGTGGCCCACTGTTGATGATGTCTATGGCGACACCCATAGTCAGGGCTCCTTGAGGTTTTTCTTCTTTTGTTCCCTGTGCGGAATCGAGACAAACCCCGTGGGGGTGTGTAAAGAACCTGTAATGATTTTGCTCCAATGTTTATTATTCCAAATATAAGGTTGCGGTTGTGTATCTTGCTTCGGC
Organism: Aegilops longissima; assembly: GCA_021605205.1. Lineage (NCBI taxonomy): Eukaryota > Viridiplantae > Streptophyta > Magnoliopsida > Poales > Poaceae > Aegilops > Aegilops longissima. The sequence continues at coordinate 154,119,514 of CM038677.1, forward strand.
ATTGTTCCCCCTTTTCGTCCTCGCGGTAGCCTAGCGCTCTACGCCGACAGGTCCCAGTCCCTAGGCAAGCTTCGGCCGTCGCTGGTATGCCAGGTCATGATGCCGTGGTCAAGGCCAGGAGGTGAGCGGCCCAAGGTCCGGTAAGAGCTCCTGAGGCGTGATGCTCAAGAGGTCCCCTTTGGCGTGCAAGCAGCTTCCTGAAGGCCGGAAAGGAAGGCGGCATTGCCAGAGCAAGGCTGCGAGAGTCAAAAATTCCAGATATCAGTGTCGCGCTAATATGAATAGGTGACTTATCTTGACGAGCCTGAGGTGATTCCTTGTGCGGCGCCCAATTCGCGTATTAGCAGCAGTGTTACTAGGTAGGGCTCACGACAGCCTTCCCTTTCCTCGCTCATCTGAATGCTTTGCATCCTCGGGTCCCGACCCTTGAGCGAGGCTCAGCCGCCGTTGGTATGCCAGCTCGCGATGCCGTGGTTAAGGCCAGGGGGTGAGGGCTGGAGAGTCAGTAGGAGCTCCTGAGACGTGATGCTCAGGAGCCCCACATTTAACGCGCAAGCGAATCGTGTGGAAAGGGGGCAGTTGGAGGGGCCACCCGTAGTTAACCTCTGAAGGTTCCTGCGAGTTAGTCCAAGGGGAGAATATAACTCTTAACTGTGTTTTCTGTCATGCCGCTGATCTTTCCGCAAGAAGATGAAGGCACTGAGGATCTGGTCAGGTGACGTGCGCGGGACGGGCCGTGAGCCAGAGCTCGATCTCTCGGTGTTGCAGGGACGGACCCGAGCACAAGCGTCGTGCCAGCATGTGTAGCCCCCATTGCGGGATGTGTAGGAGGCCGGTCAGCAACGCGGAGGCCGCGAAGGGCAACAGGCAAGAAGGTGACAACGTAAATCATCTTATGGAAGGAGGTAATGCTATTTATGATAGATGCAAGAACGATACATGCCACAGGGACAGACCCACGCGGCCTAGGGATGATGTAGCCCGAGGGGCGCCCCCAACAGAGTAAGTTAAAGACACTAAAGGATACACGTCACAGGGACAGGCCCATGCAATCTAGGGATAATGCAGCCCGAGGGGCGCCCCCAACTGAATAGACCGGAAAATGTCACCTAGCACCATTGCTGAAGAGATGTTGAAGTAGCTGAAGTTGCCCGCTGAAGAGGTAGCTCCTCACGAGCCGCCTGGGTACTGAACCTCAGGAGGCTGTCGGATCTCGGGTTTCGGCAAAACCCTTAAGGTTCAAACTCTGGGGTGCGCACGAATACCTCCCCCTACCGATCCATGTCCTAGCTTTGCTAAGATCTCAAGGACTAACTCGATGAACTCGCAACACAAAGAACACAGGATTTATACTGGTTCGGGCCACCATTGTGGTGTAATACCCTACTCAATTGTGGTGGTGGTGGATTGCCTCTCGGGCTAAGGATGAACAGTTACAAGGGGAAGAATAGCGTCCTGAGGTTGAGGTGTTCTTGTGCTCTATGTGTGGCTAAGGGTTGGCTAAAGATTAGATGCCTGAGGCTCAGTTGCCTCCTACTGTGGCGGCTAGTCCTATTTATAGAGGCCCTGGTCCTCTCCCCAAATATTGAGCGGGAAGGGAGCCAACAACGGCCAATTCGAAAGGAGCCAACTGGTACAGCTTATCCTGACAAAAGCAGTCTTCGCCTGCAAAAGGCTCTGGTAGTGACTCCGCCTTGGGCTCCATGGTGACCTCCGTCCTGCCGTCCTGCTAGGCTTGGTCTCATTGCACTGATATGGAAACCTTTGCTTGACGCCTCGATACTCCACGCCTACGCTTTTCCTTTAGCACCAAAGAGGAAACAAGGACACTGCACACGCCGGCGCCCGCCTGGTCTCGGTCATCATGGCTCACGTCACGAGAGCCTCGCGAGGTTTGCCTTGCCTTGATCTCTCCGCCCCTCGCGAGACAACCTGGTGAAGCCGCTCCCCAAGAGGTCTTGTGTCGCCCGCCTCGCGAGGCTTGGCCCCTCGCGAGGGTCTTGAGTTCTTGTTGGTGAAGATGGGCCATACGTCCCCGGCCAGAGCCACGCTGGGCAGCAGCGTGCAAGTCGGTGACCCCTGCTCCCGTAACGCCGACAAGAGCTCCTCGGCCCAAGGCGCACTCGGGCTTGGCTTCGAGGCGAAGCCAAAGGTCAAGTGCGGAGCGCCGCGGGCCCCAATAGCCCGCGGCCTTGGTCGACACGTGGCGGTTGATTGGACGTGGGCGCCTCCGCTTTCCCACGCAGCCTTGGGATCCGCCTGGCTATGCGGCCACCGCAACCTACACAGTTATTCTCCCATCGCCCGCGCCATACTTCCCTGGTTCCTCTGCTTCTCCGAGACTCTCCTCCTCTTTCCAGTCTGACCTGAGCTCTGCCCACTCCATCGTCATGGCGCCGAAACAAGCGGATAAGGGAAGAAACTCGTTTTCCGCCAACAAGACTTCGCCATCGAGCCCGCGGTTGGTCGATCGCTGGTGCTCAATGATGAGGCCATGGGCAAGGTGCGCCCCATGCTCGCCTCTTGCTTCAATGAGTGGGGAAAGACGGTCGCCTGGCCTGCGTCTCGAGCTCATATTGACAGGACAGTCACCGAGGTTCCGCTCTTCATCGACAATCTCTGGGCTGGCCTAGTTCCCCCTTTCTCTGCCTTCTTCAACGCAGTGCTCGAACATTACCACATCCACATGCTACATCTCGACCCCCAATCTGTTAGTCTTCTCGCCGTCTTCGCCTTCATTTGTGAGGCTATGGTGGGCATTGCCCCTTCCGTGGCCCTTCTCCGCCACTTCTTCTTGTTGCATCTGGTGGATCCCCGGCAGAGCTCGGGATGCGTGAGCTTCCATGCCATGGCCGAGACAGCCAGCTCGGGGATCGATTTTGACCTCCCGCCGTTCGTGGGAAGATTTCGGACGCACTGGGTGTATGTGGACGTAGGGGTGCTCAGCCCCCTGCTCTCGCCTCCATCGTGGCCTACCATCCCCAACCTCGGCTTGGTCCATGAGAAGCTCGCGAGCCCTTGCCTTGTCCCCGTCTGGCTCAGGCTGAAGAAGCTGAAAGACCTTGGTGTGACTGCGCCTATGGTGGTGAAGGAGTTCGTCAGGCGCCGAGTCGCTCCGCTCCAGCGTCATTCTCGACCGATGTGGGCCTTGCTCAACAACAAGGACCATATGAGGCTTCAGGAGTCCGGGCTCCCTCTTGAGGCACGACAGACCGTGCTTGAGGTCTTGGCGGGCATTCCGTTGCCCGACGATATGCCTGGGAAGAGTTGCTTGTTGTACCGTTGCTCGAACAAGGAGGAATTTGTGGAGCACATGCATTCCTTTGACGAGTGGGGGCTGCGCCCAGACGACCTGGTGGGACCCCGCGAGAACCCCTTCATCGTGGTTCCCCTCTTCGTTGTTGGTGCCGAGCTCACTCCGAGTGTGGAAGCAGGAGGGCGAGCACCGTCCGGAGCCGGTGGCCCTAGCACCGAGGTGCTGATGCCACCTGGGGCTCCCGAGGAGTCGTCCTCGGGAGTCCGTGATTCTTGTCCTAGGGAGGCAATTGTGGGGGCGAGGCGACGCGTGACTCCTGAGGCCAAAGCTCCTGAGACCTCGGCAGGTCGCCGCAAGATGGTGCCCGGCAACTCTCCTCAGCTCGGCGCCCCTGAGGCTATCCCTTTAAGCGCTTCTCCTACTACATCTCGTGCTGGCCGCCATGTCCAACGCTTTGGTCGGCTCTGCATGGACTTCGAGGAGCTTCGAAAGAGGAAGTGGTCCCCGAGCGGCAGCGGTGGTATCTTCGGGCCGTTGAAGCGGAGGAAGTACATCGCCATTGATGAGTAAGTACTGTATCTCTGTGGCTTCTTGAGTGCTGCCTTCCTTCCTGACGTTGGTTCTTCAGGGTCCCTTTCACCACAGCCGTCGAGTCTTCCGAGAAGCAGTCTCCTCTCTCTTCGACTCCGCCGCTGGCCTTGAGCGCCCCGAGCCCGCACGCTGCTCCTGGTGCAGGGTCGGTTGGGGAGGCGCGCTCGTCTCCATGGCGCCTTGAGCCCGCGGCCTCGCCACCCCTCCTTTGCGGCCTCGCTTGGAGCTTGGTCGGCGTGCCCAGGACCCCTCCTTTGGTCATGGACGGTGGCTGGTTGGCTTCGGTCTTCGGCTCCTCTTCAAGCAGCAGGCCCCGTATAGTTCAAGCCCCTCGCGAGGCCTGGCTGGCGCCTGGGGCAGTGCCAGCCCCCTGCTGAGAGGGGGAGCACCACTTCAGGCCTTGCCCGCAGCCCCTGTGGTGGAGGACGAGATGGGCTGTGCGCTTGAGTTTGAGCATGAACGAAGCATCGTTCGCCATGAGCTCTTCCAGGAGGCGATGGGCACGATGAACCGGCTCGACGGTGAACTCGCGGATGTCGATGCGTGCCTCAAGGCTGAGTGTCTTCAGCTGGCGGAGGAACGGCGTAAGCTGAAGGTGGCTATCAACCTTGGCCGCCATCAGCGCAATCTTGACAATGTGAAGGCCAAGGCATCTCTTAAGGTCTCTCATGAGGCTTGCTCCTGAGCTTTGGAGGAGGCTCGCGAGGCTGACCGCCATCGCGAAGCTGCGGAGAAGCGCACGTGGGAGTTCCAGCCCGGAGCGCCCCTCGAGCAAGAGGGTGGAGGCGCGCAAAGCCGCCCTTGCATCGCTGAGGGGGACGCTCGCCGAAGAAGAAGAGGTCCGGACGCGCGAGGAGGAACTAGCACTGGAAGCCATGGAGCGTAGCCTCGAGATTGAGCGACTTGAAACGAGGGAGCGTCAAGTTGCCCAAGCGTAATATGCCGTTGGTGCTCGCGATACCAAAGTCCAGGAGGAGGTCGATCGCCGGGTGGCCGAGGTTCGCGCGGGTCTTGAGGGTAGGCACGACCTGAAGTTGAAGCTTGCGGAGACGGAGTCAGCGGGTAGGGCTGCTGCCCTTAGGCCCAGGCTAGCTGAGGTGGAAAGGCGCGAGGAAGCCACGGTAGCCGCCCTGGTCATGGCGCAGGCGGAATTGGCCTCTGCCCACGCCCAGCTGCTCTCCCTCCAGAAGCGGGTTGCTGACGCCGAGTCCGTTGCGCAGCAGAACAGGGAGGAAGTGCTTCATCGGCGGACGCTGGAGCATGAGCATGCCCCCATGCTTCAGGTCCTCAGGTTCAGGGCCAATGCTGTGCTGGGCCACGTCTACGATGAGAATGCTCCGCATCCTCACTCGAATGACTACGCCAGCCACCTTCGCTTCTTCTCCGACGTGGTGACGCGCCTGGAAGCTCGATCCGATAGAGGTCGCCAACTCGTGGATGAGAGGAGCCTTGGCCTGCTCGGGCGCGCGTTCTCTCGCGTCTTCAGTCATCTTTAGAACACCTTCCCCGACTTCGACTTAAACGCCGCCATTGTCCCTGTACCGGGAGCCATCCGGGGTGACCTGGCATGGTGGGTGGAGGACAACATGGATGCGCTGGTCAGGGCCTTCGCTTCTGAGGATGACGCGGTGGTAGTCGCGACAGACGAAGGTGATGTGGTTGACGACGGCGATGTCGGGGCCGGCGAAGGTGGAGGCAACGCCAGCGGTGCGTCTGAAGATGACCTGGGGGACGCGGCGAGCGACATATCTGGCTGATCCCATGTTCCCCTATTGTTTTACCCTGTATGCCAGAACTTGGGCGTGGCCCCTGAAGATCGTAAGAGAATTTTGAGAGGAGGGGGCCTCATGTAAACAAATCGCAGTTTTTATTCTTCTATGCCAAGTTGAGTGTGCGCCTTTGTGAATCCATGAGTCTGGTGGCAAGTTTGCTGTTGCGGCTTACCTTAGCTGAGGCAAGCCCTGAACCGGATCGTGAGGTCGTGAGCTCCCGAGGAGCTCCTAAAAGATCTGTTGATTCGCCCGAGAGGGCCTCGCGAGAATCAGGTGCCGATCGTGGTTTCGACGCGCGCGGTGCGTATGCTACGCCCAGCCCCGCTCGCAAGGGGCCCGTGAGGGGGAGGCATCAAGCGTGAGCTTCGGAATAAGGCAAGAACCAGACAGCAAGAAATCGCTCGAATGAGAAAAGGCACCCCCTGCACACATCAATGAAAATTCAACTTCAACTTAAATCCAAATCCGTAAGGCAAGGCTACGTAAAAGGATCCAGCAAATGGCGCGTCCGCACCTAGTCTAGTCTTCTTGTCTTCGAGTCTTCTCACCAGCGCGGAGCTAAGTGCTGCCACTAGGACGTGGGAGGGAGCCCCCGAGGGCCGAGGGCGGCTCTCCTGAGGCTCCGAGGCGTGTACAGGCCCACTCATTATTATGTGAGAGTGTCACGAGCGGCGATCTTCATAGGCGTGAGCCTTACTTCATATCGCCAGACGAGGGCCCCGCCTTGCGCCACCCTCGACCACCATTGGGGCGACCGAAAACCTGGACGACACCAAGGGGCAAAGGGACGCCAGCGGCGCCCTCGGCAACCACGGGTCCTCTGCCGGGGGTAGGCTTTCAAAGACCTCCCGGCAGAGGGCTCATCCGGGACGCCTTGTTCAGGCGGGCGCGGGAGGGGTCCGGCTCCTGACCTCTCTCCTGCAGCCCCTAGTGCGCTCCCCCTGGGGGAAGGGGGGCCGCCAGCCACTGTGGTGACCTGATCCTCCTGCGCACCATGGTTAGCGTAAGCCTGCTCCAGAGGAACTAGTGGTACCCTATAGTTGTTGTCGCCGGCGCTATTGGTGAGGCTTCCGGATGGATCCCGAAAGGTGCCGGCTTCTAGCGCCTCCTCCTCCCAGCCCGGCTCGAGGAACGAGCCGGGGTCGTCTTCCAGCATGTACTCCTGGTCCACCATACGGGGCACGTAGGCCTCCGGGGCCGTCGCCTCGAAGACCTTGCCATAGTGCCCCACGCTCCATGTCACCCGTCCTAGTGTGTCGCCTCGAGGATGGTAGGGTTGCATCTCGCCCGGACCGTAGGTGGCGGCGCTGCGTGTTTGTGCCCAGCCGGAGGTGGCGCGGCACGAAGCGGCGACAGCCTCGCGGTGGCGCGGGCGCAAGCGGGCGTACAGCTCCGTTGGTTGCGCCGGTGTCGATGAAGCCTGGTGGTGCGCCCACGGTCACGCGGGCGCGGCGTGGTCCGCCATGCGACCCGGCCGCAGCCTGTGGCGTGAGCGGAGTACAGAAGGGTGGCACTCCTGAGGCTGCGGTGTCCAAGAGCTCGGCGACGCGCTCAAGCAGTGCATCCCGACCGCTCTCCATTAACCGGCATCGCAGTAGCTCTTGACCCACCGAGAGCGCGGCCCTCATGTTTGCCTACTCCAGCGGGGTGTGCGGCGTCGTGGCGACAACGTGGCTTGAGGCCCTCGCTGCCGCTCGCACTTGTCGTGGAGTAAGAGCAGAGGGTTAGTGACCGCGCCGCCCGTGCCCCACGGCGTTTGGCCGTGTGTGTGCTGCCTGAGGCGTGGGGTTGAGGTCTTCTTGGGAAGATGGCGCCGCCCGGGCTGGCCAGGCCACCCAGCGGTCGGTGTTGGCTTTCGAGTCACCGGACATCGGAGCCGCGGAGCGCCGAAGGATCAACGAGCTGCTCGGCTGTGACGCCCGGGTAATTGAGCTACAGTAACCCCCTCGTAACGATGCCATGTCACCCCGGTTAAGTTGTTAATCTCGCGTTAGTTCGAAACTGGTTCGAATTCAAATTCAAAATTGAGCAAACAATAAAAGTTTTCAAATATTAAAACTAAAATGTTCGGAGTGAGCCAAATAATGCATAGGTAATTGTGGTGGAGAAACCACACTTTTATAAAATGTTTAAATATTCTAAAATGAATAATACAGTAGAAATACAATTATTTAAAATCCTTTAAAAACAATAAACATTTTCTAACTAAATTGTTATAAGTATTAAACTATTGTGGCAGTGGCATAAATTTGTTAAATCTATTTAGGTGCCACTTTGGTAATTTACTAAAGCAAAAAAAGGAAACTAAAAGAAAGCAAAAATAGCAAATAAAAATAAGGAAGGGAAAGAACTCCCCGCTTCCCCCACTGGGCCTCGACCCAGCCGCCCTGGGGCACACCCCACCAGTCGGCCCAACTCCGCAAAGGCCAACCGGCCAGCCCACCCCCGCTCCCTTATCCACCCCAACTACCCGAAACCCTAACCCACCGGTACCCCACTCCTCCTCCGCCTCTCGATCCAATCTGGATCGGGGCGAACCTCCCCACTCCCTCGCCTCGCCTCCGCCGATCCGACCCCACCGACGATCGCGCCGCCTGAAGTTCTCCTCACCGACCTCCCGCAGACCACCGACGCCTCATCTCCTCCTCACGGTCGCCGCTCAACCCGACACGCCGACGCCACTAGTCGCTCTCCGGCGCCACCACGCCATTGTCGTGGTCCTCTCCGCCGCTGGCGCCCTGCTCCTGCCGCCGATGCCGCCACCGACTGCCTCCCGCCCGCCGCCTCCCCCGCTGCCCCGACCGCCGCCGAGCCCATCGCCTCGAACCCCTACGCCACCCCGAGCATCGCCTTATCTCCCTCGCTTCGCTCTGCCGCCGCTGAGGTCGCCCGCCTGCCGCCATGGCCGGAGCTTCGCCCGCGCTGCCTCACCAAGCCCCGCCCTCGCGCCACCACGCCGACGATCGTGCCTCGGCGCTTCGACACGCTTCGTTGCGGCACGCGACGACCTGTCTGCAAGCACCCCGCTGGTCTCGCTTCTTGCCCATGGCCGCGCTTCGCGCCCGCTCTCGTCCTTCTCTCCAGACACGGCCACGCTTCGACGACGCTTTTTGCCGCAGGCACAAGCCTGCGCCGCTTATGGCCCCTATCGCCGCCTCGCGCCCCATGCGCCCACGCCGGCGCCATCCGCCGCCGAGCCCTCGCTGCTGCCGCCCGCCGCCATGAGCTGGCCGGCCTTTCCCCTACTCGCCGATTCTCGGCGCCTCACGCCTCGGTGGCTCGCATGCGGGTGCCCTTCGCCAAGACGCCTGACGGGCGCACTGATCCGCTAAGGCCCAAGGGTTCTATGACAACGGGGCCCACCCTAGAACGGTTTAATAGAAATAGAAAATAATAATAATAAAATAAAAATAGAATTAATTAATTAATTAAAGAGATAATTAACTTAATTAATTTTGATTAATTAAATTAAACAACTAATGACACATTAGTTACCTAATTAACCCGATCTATTAATTAGTTAATTAAGTAGTCAATGACAAGGGGCCCACTTCCCTAATTAATACTAATTAGGTTAAATAATATGTTTAATTAAATGTGTCACCGACTGCTGGGACCCATCGTCAGTTGACCAATCAACCCTGTTGATTGTCGACGTCAAGATGACATCATGCCGATGTCATAAATCCATTTTCGAATTAATTTAAATAATTAATTAAATTCTAGAAATTAATAAAATCTTTAGAAAATCATATCTTTTAATCCGTAACTCGGATTAAAATATTTTCAACATGAAAGTTGCTCAGAACGACGAGACGATTCCAAATGCGCAACCCGTTCGTCCGCCACACACCCCTATCATATCAAACTCGCAACTTTCCCCTTCGCTCCTTCCGCTCAACACGTGAAACCCCGGGATACTTTCCTGATGTTTCCCCTTCACCCAGATCACCTCATACCGCGTTAGGGCACCCCTAGCACCGATATTTGTAATGTCATGCGCCGCTATGCATCTATTTAGTTAAGTATTTATTGTTCTTCCCTTCTTCTCTCGCTAGACACCGAGACCGACGCCAGCCGCTACTCCAAGACGACTCACGGTGTTGACAAACCTCTCTCTTGCCGTGAGCAACCAGCAAGCCCCCTTTGATCACCGTGATATCGCCTACTCTTCTCTATACCGCTTGAACTAGAGTAGTGTAGCATGTTACCGCTTTCGGTTAATCCTATACTACCGCGATAGCCTGTCCTTGCTACTCAAGTTGTTACCTTTACTCGCTATCCTACTACTTAGTATAGGATGCTAGTGTTCCATCGCTGACCCTACACTCTTGTCCGTCTCGCCATGCTATATTGATCGGGCTGTGATCACTTTGGGAGGTGATCACGGCATATACTATATACTTTACATCGTTACATTACCTCCGACATCGTTCGGAGATGGGGCTGAAAGGACAGTGGCTCCATCCCGTAGAGGTGGGCCTGGGTTCCCGACGGCCCCGATCGTTACTTTTAGGAGCGGAGCGATTGTGGCAGGTTGAGACCACCTAGAGAGAGGTGGGCCTGCCTCGTCGGGCGTCATGGATACTTAACACGCTTAACGAGATCTTGGTATTTGATCCGAGTCCGCCATTTGGTCTTTCCCACTAACCAACCACGCTGGAACAGAATGGGCACTCGACGCCGTGGTATTAGCCGGCCTTCGTGACGCGTCGCCGATCGAGCGGCGCGCCAGATTGGACCGCGAACGCTACTTCCTTTGTAATGGAGGTTGCTAGGTCTGCTCCGGCGCGTCAGAACGCAGGTGTGCTAAGGGCGATGGGCCCACCCTCGGCGCTTAGGTTTAGACCGCGGTTGACCGCCTGCTGGCCTAGGTCGGGCTGTGACGTGTTGATCTTCCGCGTCGGGCATGACCCGTAAAAGTGTGTCCAGCCAAATGGGATCAAGCGTGTTGGGTTATGTGGTGCACCCCGCAGGAAGTTAATCTATTCGAATAGCCGTGATCTTCGTAACAGGACGACTTGGAGTTGTACCTTGACCTTATGACAACTAGAACCGGATACTTAATAAACACACCCTTCGGAAGTGCGATACAACCCGTGGTCGCCTCTCTCGTGGTTACGAGGAGGGGATCGCCGGTAGGATTATTGCTATGCGATGCTACTTGAGGACTTCAGACTACTCTCGCTACATGTCGCAAGACGGAGGCTGCCAAAAGCGTAGTCTTCGGCTGGGTGATTAGCTATCCCCTCTTATTCTCGCATTCTGCAGTTCAGTCCATCGATATGGCCCTTACACATATATCCATGCATATGTAGTGTAGCTCCTTGCTTGTAGTACTTTGATGAGTACTCACGGTTGCCTTGTTCCCCTTTTCCCTATCTCTACTCGATTGCTGCGACTGCACGATGGATCCTGTGGAGATGATGCCACCGCCGATGATGACTACTACCCGGAGGTGCCTACTACTACGCAGCCCGCTAACGACTTTACACGTGGAGTAGTTAGGAGGATCCTGCAGGAGGCCTGCGCCTTCTTCGATCTCAGATCCCAGTTTGTGCTAGCCTTCTTAAGGCAAACTTGTTTAACTTATGTCCGTACTCAGATATTGTTGCTTCCGCTGACTCGCCTATGATCGAAAGCACTTGTATTCGAGCCCTCGAGGCCCCCGGCTTGTATTATGATGCTTGTATGACTTATTTATGTTTTAGAGTTGTGTTGTGTTATCTTCCCATGAGTCCTCGATCTTGATCGCATACGCTTATGCGTGCATGATTAGTGTATGATTAAATCGGGGCGCCAAGTTGGTATCGAGCCACCGCCTATAGGAATCCCCTTCCATACTCCTTGGCCGAAGTCGAGTCTAGTCATTGCAAAAATTTTACTAACATGGTTGTGTGCCTTACGGGCCCACGTCGCCATTGGGTGGTATTAGGATCTTTTACTCCTCGATCTTTACTCTGCGACTCTGAGTTCTCTTCTATTCGGGTTAATTGATTTTGTTAAAAACAAAACTAACTTTAGGTTCTCGCAAGTACTTTCTCCCGGAGAGCCACTTGTTACCGATGACCGCTTACTGCACCAGAAGATTCCGAAGATACTCTACGATGTGCTCTCGAGACTATGTGTTCATCGCGTTTGCAATTCCCTTCCACCGTCAACCCTTATGGATAACTACTTGTAGTTGTTATTCTTACATTCATCCCTAGTTGGTCTTGTTATTACAAGATACCCCGAAATTCTCTCTAATGTTCCGAGAATACTTTGTGCCTATTGCCTTGCAGTTCTTTGCTACGTGAATACCCCTACGGATAATTTCTCGCCCTTATCGAGTATCTGTTCATCCCAAGTTGTTCATGTGTTTCACAATGGTCTTCGAAATACTATTCGATCCTCCAAAAATCCTTAGTAGCGTATTGCTCTACAATACTTGTCTGCTTGCATTATGGATGCTTTCCCTATGTCTGACAATATTCGTTAGTATCCTTAGGCACCGTCATTTTGATCCTATTGATTCAACATGTGTGCTAATGCACGCAATCATCAGTTGATCCTTTTAAATTATCTTTCCGGCTCATACATCATTTTAAACATGAGCTGGATCTCGACCAATCAAATTGCCATCGATTGTATTTCTAAGGCTATTCAACTTATCCGTCTGTAATCGGAGCATTGCTTCGATCCCTTGTCTTGGAATTCATAATTCTTTGCAATTAAGCTTTGAAGTAGTCATTGTTTCTATCATCCGATCTCCTTGCATGCTTTTTCTTCTTCGGTTTAGTACCGATGCTCCCATCGATCCCTTGTGGACCATCAGCCTTTGTTGAATTTTATCCGATGTTGTCCTTCATATTGAGTAACCTTGTGAGCCTTTCCATGGGTATATAATGCCTTTGGTAAATTGTATCATCTGCTTTTAAACAATGCTCTACTTTCGAGCTTGTATTGTTTACTCCGAAGTTCGTGGTATATGTTCTAAGAAGCCCCGATGGCTTGAACCTATGCCTTCCTTATTATGTGTGAACTAGAAAGTTTTCACGAGTCATACACTCCTGGTATTTTGCCAGATAAAATTTCAACACTACAACCTCCTCGAAAGTGAGAAGTGAATGAAAGGTTATGCATTGGAGAAGTGGGAGTCAACCTTGAACTTGTGTTCATGCCCATGGACACGATGTAGATCTTATCATTAAAGCTTCTCTTAAATTAATTATTCCTTTGGTATAAGTTCATCTTATATCTAGGATCTGGCCTTTTGCAATCATGGTTCTGACCATGCTGTCCTGATCTGATATATCTGGGAATTCATTCTAGTGCCTCATCTATTTTTGGCGAGGTTGAAATATCTACTGTCACAGGTCAATGACCCAGTTTTACTTTTATCATGTTCAACCTTCGAGTATTACCCCTGGTACCTCGAAGATGTCTGGCCATTGCACCACATCTTACTAACTTTGTTGAAGTAATGTCTTTCCTTGTCGTAATCACTCTACGGGTTCTGGATTGCTGTCAACCGAGGACACCGACTATTGAAATTATTCCGCACTACAAATCAAATACCCCTAGTATTTTTACTAGGAAATTCTGAACTCAATTTGGTCATTCGTAGACTATCGGCTGCATCCTGGTCTTGCTATCTTGACTGTATACTCGTCCTTCTCCGGTGCACTAATTCTTTCACAGGTGAGCACGACTTACGCCGAGCTTTCAACATCATGTTGCTTGTCGTGAAAGGCAACCTTGGTTCCGAGCTTGCATCTTATATATTGATCCTATAACTTGCCACTTCGTCATTCCATTGCTTGTTGCCGCTGTTGTTTGATTGCATCCTCTCAAAACCTCTCGGCAAATGTGTTGGATCACCTTCAACACTTTGACTTCTTCCGAGATGTCAACTATGTTCGTGATGAGAAATACCATCCTTGCCCTTGATGATTTGTGTTATCATCGACCATTTTATTGCTTTCCCACCAAAACAAGCTTGTTCGTGTTTGGTGTTATACCTTGAGTTCCTTGCTATCCAGTAATTGTACTTCTTTACCTTGGAACATTAACATCTCTTATGCCCTCAATGTTGTGAGAATTTCACCACCTATGGGGAATTCTTGATACAAGTGATACTTGAAGGAAATATGCCCTAGAGGCAATAATAATGTTATTATTTATTTCCTTATATCATGATAAATGTTTATTATTCATGCTAGAATTGTATTAACCGGAAACATAATACATGTGTGAATACATAAACCTACAGAGTGTCACTAGTATGCCTCTACTTGACTAGCTCGTTAATCAAAGATGGTTATGTTTCCTAACCATGAACAAGGAGTTGTTATTTGATTAACGGGATCACATCATTGGTTGAATGATCTGATTGACATGACACATTCCATTAGCATAGCACCTGATCGTATAGTTTGTTGCTAGTGCTTTCTTCATGACTTATACATGTTCCTATGACTATGAGATTATGCAACTCCCTGCTTGCCCGAGGAACACTTTTGGTGCTACCAAACGTCACAACGTAATCGGGTGATTATAAAGGTACATTACAGGTGTCTCCGAAGGTACATGTTGGGTTGGCATATTTCGAGATTAGGATTTGTCACTCCGATTGTCGGAGAGGTATCTCTGGGCCCTCTCGGTAATGCACATCACATAAGCCTTGCAAGCATTGCAACTAAATGTGTTAGTTGTGAGATGATGTATTACGGAACGAGAAAAGAGACTTGCCAAGAACGAGATTGAACTAGGTATTGATACCGACGATCGAATCTCGGGCAAGTAACAAACCGATGACAAAGGGAACAACGATCTTGTTATGCGGTCCGACCGATAAAGATCTTCAGAGAATATGTAGGAACCAATATGGGCATCCAGGTCCCGCTATTGGTTATTGACCGAGAGGTGTCTCGGTCATGTCTACATAGTTCTCGAACCCGTAGGGTCCGCACGCTTAACGCTTCGATGATGCTATTATGAGTTTTATGATGTTGATGTACCAAGGTTGTTCGAGTCCCGGATGAGATCACGGACATGACGAGGAGTCTCAAATGGTCGAGACATAAAGATTGATATATTGAAGCCTATGTTTGATTCCGGAATCACTCCGGTGAAATTGGGAATTTTATCGAGTACCGGGGTTACCGAACCCCCGGGAGTCAATGGGCCTTGATGGGCCTTAAGGGAAAGAGAAAGGGGCCCTATGCTGGCAGCAGCCTTCCCCTTCCCTAGTCCTATTAGGATTAGGAGAAGGGGTGGCGCCTCTCTCCCTCTCCCTTGGTCAAACCCTAGTTGGACTAGGATTGGGGGAATCCTACTCCGGTGGGAGTAGGACTCCCAGCGCAGCCATAGGTGGCCGGCCAACCCTCCCTTCCCTCCTTTATATACAGGGCAGAGGGCACCCCATGAAACACAAGTTGATCATTGAGATCGATTCCTTAGCGTGCAAAGCGGTGCCCCTTCCACCAAACTACACCTCGAATATACTGCTGCGGAGCTTAGGCGAAGCCTGCGCCGGTGGAACATCATCATCGCCACCACGCCGTCGGTCGATTTAAACTCTCCTCAACACTCGGCTGGATCGGAGTTCGAGGGACGCCATCGAGCTGAACGTGTGCAGAACTCGGAGGTGCCGACGCTCGTACTTGGATCGTTGGATCGGGAAGAAGTACGACTACTTCTCTACGCTGCGCCAACGCTTCCGCTGTTGGTCTACGAGGGTACGAGACAACACTCTCATCTCGCTGCTATGCATCACCATGGTCTTGCGTGATCGTAGGAAAATTTTGAAATTACTACGCTCCCCAACAGTGGCATCCGAGCCTGGTTTTATGCGTTGATGTCATATGCACGAGTAGAACACAAGTGAGTTGTGGGCGATACAAGTCATACTACCTACCAAAGATGTCATACTTTGGTTCAGCGGTATTGTGAGATGAAGCGCCCGGACCGACATTACGCCAGACGCTTACGCGAGACTGGTTTCACCGCTGTGAGCACTCGTTGCTTAAAGGTGACCGCGGGTGTCTGCTCTCTCACTTTAGTTGAACTGAAGTGGCTACGCCGGTCCTTGAGAAGGTTAAAACGAGTCTATTTGACGAAGTATCGCTGTGGTTTTGATGCGAGGTAAGAACGGTTCTTGCTCAGCCCGTAGCAGCCACGTAAAACTTGCAACAACAAAATAGAGGACGCCTAACTTGTTTTTGCAGGGCATGTTGTGATGTGATATGGTCAAGACGTGATGCTATATTTTATTGTATGAGATGATCATGTTTTGTAACCGAAGTTATCGGCAATCGCAGGAGCCATATGGTTGTCGCTTATTGTATGAAATGCAACGCCATGTAATTGCTTTACTTTATCACTAAGGAGTAGCGATAGTCGAGAAGCAATAGTTGGCTAGACGACAACGATGCTACGATGGAGATCAAGGTGTCGCTACGGTGACGATGGTGATCATGACGGTGCTTCGAGATGGAGATCACAAGCACAAGATGATGATGGCCATATCATATCACTTATATTGATTGCATGTGATGTTAATCCTTTATGCATCTTATCTTGCTTTGATTGACGGTAGCATTATAAGATGATCCCTTACTAAATTATCAAGAAGTGTTCTCCCGAGTATGCACCGCTATGAAAGTTCTTCGTGCCGAGACACCACGTGATGATCGGTGTGATAGGCTCTACGCTCAAATACAACGGTGCAAAACAGTTGCACACGCAGAATACTCAGGTTATACTTGACGAGCTATGCATATAAGATATGACCTCGAACACGGAGACCGAAGGTCGAGCGTGAATCATATAGTAGATATGATCAACATATTGATGTTCACCATTGAAACTACTCCATCACACGTGATGATCGGTCATGGTGTAGTTGATATGGATCACGCAATCACTTAGAGAATTGAAGGATATTTTTCTAAGTGGGAGTTCTTAAGTAATATGATTAATTGAACTTTAATTTATCATGAACTTAGTCCCGTAGTATTTTGCAAATTATGTTGTAGATCAATAGCTCGCGTTGTTGCTTCCCTATGTTTTCATATGTGTTCCTAGAGAAAATTGTATTGAAAGATGTTAGTAGCAATGATGCGGATTGGATCCGTGATCCGAGGTTTATCCTCATTGCTGCGCAGAAGAATTATGTCCTTAATGCACCGCTAGGTGACAGACCTATTGCAGGAGCAGATGCACGTTATGAACGCTTATTAGCTCAATATGAGCGATATGACGTTATGAACGCTTGGCCAGCTCAATATGATGACTACTTGATAGTTTAGTGCACCATGCTTAACGGCTTAGAATCGGGACTTCAAAGACGTTTTGAACGTCATGGACCATATGAGATGTTCCAGAATTGAAGTTAATATTTCAAGCAAATACCCGAGTTGAGAGATATGAAGTCTCCAACAAGTTCTATAGCTAAAAATGGAGGAGAATCGCTCAACTAGTGAGCATGTGCTCAGATTGTCCGAGTACTTCAATCACTTGAATCAAGTGGGAGTTAATCTTCCGATAAGATAGTGATTGACAGAATTTTCTAGTCACCATCACTAAGTTAGTAGAACTTCGTGATGAACTATAGTATGCAAGGGATGACGAAAAAGATTCTCGAGCTCTTCGCGATGCTAAAATCGGCGAAGGTAGAAATCAAGAAAACATCAAGTGTTGATGGTTGACAAGACCACTAGTCTCAAGGAAAATGGCAAAGGGAAGAAGGGAACTTCAAAAGGAACGGCAAGCAAGTTGTTGCTCAAGTGAAGAAGCCCAAGTCTAGACCTAAGCCCGAGACTAAGTACTTTTGCTGCAATGGAACTGGTCACTTTGGAAGCGTAACTACCCCTGAATATTTGGTGGATAAGAAGGATGGCAAAGTGAACAAGGTTATATTTGATATACAGGTTATTGATGTGTGCCTTACTAGTGTTTATAGTGGCCCTGAGTATTTGATACTGCTCGGTTGCTAAGATTAGTAACTCAAACAGGAGTTACGAATAAACAGAGACTAGTTGAAGGGGAAGTGACGATGAGTGTTGGAAGTAGTTCCAAGATTGATATGATCATCATCGCACACTCCCTATACTTTCGGATTAGTGGAACCTAAATAAGTGTTATTTGGTGTTGAGCATAAATATGATTTGATCATGTTTATTGCAATACGGTTATTCATTTAAGTAAGAGAATAAATTGTTGTTCTGCTTACATGAATAAAACCTTATATGGTTACACACCCAATGAAAATGGTTCATTGGATCTCGATCATAGTGATACACATATTCATAATATTGAAACCAAAAGATGCAAAGTTAATAATGATAGTGCAACTTATTTGTGGCAATCGCCGCTTAGGTCATATTGGTGTAAAGCGCATGAAGAAAACTCCATGCTGATGGACTTTTGGAATCATTTGATGCTTGCGAACCGTGCCTTTTGGGCAAGATGACTAAAACTCCGTTCTCCGGAACAATGGAACAAGCTACTAACTTATTGGAAATAATACATACCGATGTATGCAATCCAATGAATGTTGATGCTCGTGGCAAGTATCGTTATTTTTTCTGACCTTCACAAGATGATTTGAGTAGATATGGGTATATCTACTTGATGAAACATAAGTCTGAAATAGTTGAAAGGTTCAAAGAATTTCAGAGTGAAGTGGAAAATCATCGTAACAAGAAAATAAAGTTTCTGCGATCTGATCGTGGAGATGAATATTTGAGTTACGAGTTTGGTCTTCAATGAAAACAATGTGGAATAGTTTCACAGCTCACGCCACCGGAACACCACAACGTTATGGTGTGTCCGAACGTCAGAATCGCATTTTATTATGATATGGTGCGATCTATGATGTATCTTACCGATTTACCACTATCGCTTTTGGGGTTATGCATTAGAGACAGCTGCATTCACGCTTAATAGGGCAATCATCTAAACCGCTGAGATGACACCGTATGAACTATGGTTTAGCAAAGAAACCTAAGCTGTCGTTTCTTAAAGTTTGAGTTGTGATGCTTATGTGAAAAGGTTTTCACCGATAAGCTCGAACCCAAATCGGAGAAGTGCGCCTTCATAGAATACCCAAAAGAAAATGTTGGGTACACCTTCTATCACAGATCCGAAGGCAAGTTTTTGTTAAGATGGATCCTTTCTAGAGAAGAAGTTTCTCTCGAAAGAAGTGAGTGGGAGGAAAGTAGAACTTGATGAGGTAATTGTACCTTCTCCCTTATTGGAAAGTAGTTCATCACAGAATCAGTTCCAGTGATTCCTACACCAATTAGTGAGGAAGTTAATGATGATGATCATGAAACTTCAGATCAAGTTGTTATTAAAACCTCGTGAGGTCTTCCAGAGTAAGATCCGCACCAGGTGGTACGGTAATCTTATTCTAGAAGTCATGTTACTAGACCATGATGAACCTACTAACTATGAGGAAGCGATGATGAGCCCAGATTCCGCTAAATGGCTTGAGACCATGAAATCTGAGATAGGATCCATGTATGAGAACAAAGTATGGACTTTGATTGACTTGCTCGATGATCAGCAAGCCATGTTAAATAAATGGATCTTAAAGAGGAAGACGGACACCGATAGTAGTGTTACTATCTATAAAGCTCGACTTGTCGCAAAAAGGTTTTCGACAAGTTCAAGGTGTTGACTACAATGAGATTTTCTCAATCTGTAGCGATTCTTAAAGTCTGTCCGAATCATCTTAGCAATTGCCACATTTTATGAAATCTGGCAAATGGATATCAAAACTACATTCTTTAATGGATTTATTAAAGAAGAGTTGTATATGATGCAACCGAAGGTTTTGTCAATCCTAAAGGAGCTAACAAAATGTGCAAGCTCCAATGATCCATCTATGGACTGGTGCAAGCATCTCGAGTTGAATAAACGCTTTGATAGTGTGATCAAAGATATGGTTTTATACAGACTTTGGAGAAGCCTGTATTTACAAGAAAGTGAGTGGGAGCACTACAAAGATTTCGATAAGTATATGTGAATGACATATTATTGATCGAAATAATGTAGAATTATTCTCGCAAAGCATAAAGGAGTATTTGAAAGGAGTTTTCAAAGAAGGACCTCGGTGAAGCTGTTATATATTGAGCATCAAGATCTATAGAGATAGATCAAAGACGCTTGATAAGTGTTTCAATAAATACATACCTTGACAAGATTTTGAAGTAGTTCAAAATGGAACAGTCAAAGAAAAGTTCTTGCCTGTGTTACAAGGTGTGAGATTGAGTAAGACTCAAAACCCGACCACGGCAGAAGATAGAAAGAGAATGAAAGTCATTCCCTATGCATCAGCCATAGGTTCTATAAAGTATGTCATGTTGTGTACTGATCTATTGCATACCCTACCACTAAGATTGGCAAGGAGTGCAATAGAGATCTAGGAGTAGATCAATGGACAGCGGTCAAAATTATCCTTAGTAGAATAAGGATATATTTTCGATTATGGAAGTGAAAAAGGTTCGCCGTAAAAGGTTACGCCGATGCAAGTTTTAACACTAATCTAGATGACTCGAGTCTCAATCTGGATACATATAGAAAGTGGGAGCAATTAGCTAGAGTAGCTCCGCAAGAGCATTGTAGACATAGAAATTTGCAAAATACTTACGGCTCTGAATGTGATGTAATCTGCTGACTAAAATTATCTCACAAGCAAAACATGATCACACCTTAGTACTCTTTGGGTGTTAATCACATAGCGATGTGAACTAGATTACTGAATCTAGTAAACCCTTTGGGTCTTGGTCACATGGCGATGTGAATTATGGGTGTTAATCACATGATGATGTGAACTATCGATGTTAATCACATGGTGATGTGATCTAGATTATTGACTCTAGTGCAAGTGGGAGATCAAGGAAATATGCCCTAGAGGCAATAATAATGTTATTATTTATTTCCTTATATCATGATAAATGTTTATTATTCATGCTAGAATTGTATTAACCGGAAACATAATACATGTGTGAATACATAAACCTACAGAGTGTCACTAGTATGCCTCTATTTGACTAGCTCGTTAATCAAAGATGGTTATGTTTCCTAACCATGAACAAGGAGTTGTTATTTGATTAACGGATCACATCATTGGTTGAATGATCTGATTGACATGACCCATTCCATTAGCATAGCACCTGATCGTATAGTTTGTTGCTAGTGCTTTTCTTCATGACTTATACATGTTCCTATGACTATGAGATTATGCAACTCCTGCTTGCCCGAGGAACACTTTTGGTGCTACCAAACGTCACAACGTAATCGGGTGATTATAAAGGTACATTACAGGTGTCTCCGAAGGTACATGTTGGGTTGGCATATTTCGAGATTAGGATTTGTCACTCCGATTGCTCGGAGAGGTATCTCTGGGCCCTCTCGGTAATGCACATCACATAAGCCTTGCAAGCATTGCAACTAAATGTGTTAGTTGTGAGATGATGTATTACGGAACGAGAAAAGAGACTTGCCAAGAACGAGATTGAACTAGGTATTGATACCGACGATCGAATCTCGGCAAGTAACAAACCGATGACAAAGGGAACAACGATCTTGTTATGCGGTCCGACCGATAAAGATCTTCAGAGAATATGTAGGAACCAATATGGGCATCCAGGTCCCGCTTATTGGTTATTGACCGAGAGGTGTCTCGGTCATGTTACATAGTTCTCGAACCCGTAGGGTCCGCACGCTTAACGCTTCGATGATGCTTATTATGAGTTTTATGATGTTGATGTACCAAGGTTGTTCGAGTCCCGGATGAGATCACGGACATGACGAGGAGTCTCAAATGGTCGAGACATAAAGATTGATATATTGAAGCCTATGTTTGATTCCGAATCACTCCGGTGAAATTGGGAATTTTATCGAGTACCGGGGTTACCGAACCCCCGGGAGTCAATGGGCCTTGATGGGCCTTAAGGGAAAGAGAAAGGGGCCCTATGCTGGCCGCAGCCTTCCCCCTTCCCTAGTCCTATTAGGATTAGGAGAAGGGGTGGCGCTCTCTCCCTCTCCCTTGGTCAAACCCTAGTTGGACTAGGATTGGGGGGGGGAATCCTACTCCCGGTGGGAGTAGGACTCCCAGGCGCAGCCATAGGTGGCCGGCCAACCCCTCCCCTTCCCTCCTTTATATACAGGGGCAGAGGGCACCCCATGAAACACAAGTTGATCATTGAGATCGATTCCTTAGCCGTGTGCGGTGCCCCCTTCCACCAAACTACACCTCGAATATACTGTTGCGGAGCTTAGGCGAAGCCCTGCGTCGGTGGAACATCATCATCGTCACCACGCTGTCGTGCTGACGAAACTCTCCCTCAACACTCGGCTGGATCGGAGTTCGAGGGACGTCATCGAGCTGAACGTGTGCAGAACTCGGAGGTGCCGACGCTCGGTACTTGGATCGTTGGATCGAAGAAGTACGACTACTTCCTCTACGCTGCGCCAACGCTCGCTGCTGGTCTACGAGGGTACGAGACAACACTCTCATCTCGTTGCTATGCATCACCATGGTCTTGCGTGATCGGAGGAAAATTTTTGAAATTACTACGTTCCCCAACAATACTTATCACCATCACCATTCTTTCCTGGTCACCGTGTTATTTCTAACCACTGACAAATGGACTGTGATGTGTAATTCCAAAACTTCTAGCAACCCTATTGCTTTGAAGTTAATGGTCGGTCGTTCATTCTTAGACTGCTGATTATTGAATCATCATTCCGACATTGGTCGTGCAGCCCAACCCATATTTCGGGCGCACCTTTCAACCAATGTTTAATTGTGTATGTTTTCCTCGAGCATGCTTCATTATATCATTTGATATGACAAATGTTATCTACTTATCCACATAATTGTGGAGATCCATCTTTTGGATACCTCGATGAATTATCGCTGAGTCCATCAGCCACCTCCTCATCCTCTTCTTGATTTAATGATGAACTCTTGTTTCGGAACTCGCTTCCATAGTTCATTTAATGAGAATCTTTGATGTCATCTCGTCAATTTGTGTCGCACCTTTTCTCCTCGAGCATCGTGAGTTTGAGGTATCCTGACACCAATCAGGTCTGTATCTCGGTCACATATGATGGTTGGAACATATTTCCAAGAGTCATAGCATTGGTCTTTCTATAACCCGGTAAGGTGATGTCATGCCTAGCATACCTGGCGGAGGACCTAGTGTTACAGTTTCCTTTTTAGCAAGGATAACCATTCTTCCATGAGGAAATTGTAAGACTTATTTTATAAGTTATTCCTGATGAATCCTTTGCGTATGCAAAGACCGACCCTTGCTTGAAGACCATGCCAATGTTATCTCGAAGCATGTCTGTGATACTCCTATTTTCAATAAGAGCATTTGAAGAACAATGCTAAATTTTCTTTGTCCATTATCCAAACACAGTTGTTTGGGTTATGTCATGAAATTCCTCTCCCCTTACCTAAATGGTTTTCTACATTATATCCTGTCATGAATATCATGCTATGTTCGTCCTTGGGTAGGATATACCCCTGATATATGTGTTTAAACACATTTTCCTTTCCGTTGTTTTGTTCAAACTTTCTTATAATCTACTTAACTGAGCAGTGGTAATTCCCTGCTTAGGTAAGCACCTCGTGGTACAACTCGCCAAGAAGACCTGTTACTATTGTTGGTGACATTTCGGTAACCACCGATGGACGAGAACTTTGCCTATTGGTCCGCCTCGTTGCAGCGAGCAGGAAAATGGTTCTCTTCGTCCCTCGCCCTTGGTACCGACATTGTTGCCGACATAACTGACATGCTACTCCCTGACATGCGTTGCTATCATGACCGTGCAAGATATCAACGCTTTTCCTACTTTTAACCACATGGTGGGCCCATAACCCACAGTTCCACAGGATCAAATCCTGACTCTCCTGTACCCCTTGTTTCCAAGGTTATTCCTCACGCGCGGCTTCATATGTAACTCACGGGCCACCTTTTGAGAGATCACCAATTATGGTATCAGAAACAATACTTATGCCCATTGATCTGAACCCTTTCACACTCTGTTTCAGGCATCGAACGATTGCCTGCCCGCTTGAAACTTCCCATGATACCTCTTTACATTGCTCTAGATATTTTCCTAAATTTCAATTCAAGAGATACTTTCGCCACCTTCCTCGATGTTATCGACCAGATAGTCGACCTTGCAGAGGTCTATTCTCCTAATACCCTTTATTCTTTCAGAAGCATGATAGAGTTCCAAGAAAGGATGCCGATTTCATCATGATGACCTCAAGAGAAATGAAGACATCAACGAATGGATCGAATTCTTCGAGAAGAGCAACCAAGACCGAGAAGAATCGTAGGATTTCGTAACCAGAACTTTCCCCTTTACGCCCCTCTTAAATCTCGGGACGAGATTTCTTGTAGTGGAGGAGAATTGTGACGCCCGGGTAATTGAGCTACAGTAACCCCCCCTCGTAACGATGCCACGTCAGCCCGGTTAAGTTGTAAATCTCGCGTTAGTTCGAAACTGGTTCGAATTCAAATTCAAAATCGAGCAAACAATAAAAGTTTTCAAATATTAAAACTAAAATGTTCGGAGTGAGCCAAATAATGCATAGGTAATTATGGTGGAGAAACCACACTTTTATAAAATGTTTAAATATTCTAAAATGAATAAAACAGTAGCTAATACAATTATTTAAAATGCTTTAAAAACAATAAACATTTTCTAACTAAATTGTTATAAGTATTAAACTATTGTGGCAGTGGCATAAATTTGTTAAATCTATTTAGGTGCCACTTTGGTAATTTACTAAAGCAAAAAAAGGAAACTAAAAGAAAGCAAAAATAGCAAATAAAAATAAGGAAGGGAAAGAACCCCCCGCTTCCCCCACTGGGCCTCGACCCATCCAGCCCAGTCGGCCACCCCACCAGGTCGGCCCAACCTGGCAAAGGCCAACCGGCCAGCCCACCCCCGCTCCCTTATCCACCCCAACTACCCGAAACCCTAACCCACCGGCACCCCACTCCTCCTCCCCCTCTCGATCCAATCTGGATCGGGGCGAACCTCTCCCACTCCCCTCGCTCCTTGCCCCCCTCTGCTTGATCCAGATCGGGGCAACAGCGCCCCGACCCCACCGACGACCGCGCCTCGCCGCCCCGAGTTCTCCCCTCACCGGACCTCCCCGCAGGACCACCGACGCCTCCTCATCTCCTCCTCACGTGTCGCTGCCCCCGACCCCGATGCACCGACGCCACTAGTCGTCTCCGGCACCACCACGCCATTGCCGTGGTCCTCTCCGTCGCCGGCGCTCCCCGTTCCTGTCGCCGATGCCGCCTCACCGGACTGCCTACCGTTCCGCCGCTCGTCCCCGTCGTCCTCCCCGGCCACCGTCGAGCCCACTACCCTGAACCCCTACAGCCACCGTGAGCATCGCCCCTCTCCTCCCCCCTGCTTCGCTCTGTCGCCGTTGAGGTCGTCCCCGCGCTCGGTCGACATGGCCGGAGCTTCGCCCGCGCTGCCCTCACCAAGCCCCGCCCTCGCCACTGTGCCGACGGCGCGCGCTTCGCACCCTCGACACGCTGCGTTGCGCAGGCACGACGCGTTCGCTGCACTCCACGCTGGTCTCATCCCGCCCATGGCCGCCTTCGCCCCCGCTCCGCTCGCCCTTCTCCCGCACCCGCCACGCCCGATGCACGCCCGCCAGCGTGCACAAGCCTGCCGCCCGTGGGGTCTCTGCCGCCGCCTCGCGCCCCATGCGCCCACGCCGGCGCCGCTCGCCGCCGAGCCTCGCTGCCCGGCCCCACCGCATGAGCTGGCCGGCCCTTTCCCCTACTCGCGGATTCGGCGCGCGCCTCTCGCCTCGGTGGCTCAAGGTGCAGGTGCCCCTCGCTCAAGACTCATCCCGACGGGCGCACCTGATCCGCTAAGGCCCAAGGGGTCTATGACAACGGGCCCACCCCGTAACGGTTTAATAGAAATACAAAATAATAATAATAAAATAAAATTAGAAATAATTAATTAATTAATTAATTAATTAAAGAGATAATTAACTTAATTAATTTTGATTAATTAAATTAAACAACTAATTACACATTAGTTACCTAATTAACCTGATCTGTTAATTAGTTAATTAAGTAGTCAATGATGATGGGGCCCACCCCCTAATTAATATTAATTAGGTTAAATAATATGTTTAATTAAAATGTGTCACTGACCAATGGGACCCACTGGTCAGGTTGACCAGTCAACCTTGTTGATTGCTGACGTCAGCATGACATCATACTGATGTCATAAATCCATTTTCGAATTAATTTAAATAATTAATTAAATTCCAGAAATTAATATAATCTTTAGAAAATCATATCTTTTAATCCGTAACTAGGATTAAAATATTTTCAACATGAAAGTTGCTCAGAACGACGAGACTATTCCAGATGCGCAACCCGTTCGTCCGCCACACACCCCTATCATATCAAACTCGCAACTTTCCCCCTTCGGCTCCTCTGCCCGAAAACGCGAAACACCGGGGATACTATCCCGGATGTTTCCCCCCTTCACCGGTATCACCTCATACCGTGTTAGGGCACCCCTAGCACCGATACTTGTAATGTCATGCGTCGCTATGCATCTGTTTGCTTAAGTATTTATTGTTCTTCCCCCTCTTCTCTCGCTAGACACCGAGACCGACGCCGCTGCTACCCAGTACGACTACGGTGTTGACGACCCCTCTCTCTTGCTAGAGCAACCAGGCAAGACCCCCTTTGATCACCAGATATCGCCTACTCTTCTCTATACTGCTTGCACTAGAGTAGTGTAGCATGTTATCGCTTTCGATTAATCCTATATCGCTGCATAGCCTCGCCCTTGCTATCATTGTTGTTACCTTTTACCGCTATCCTATCTGCTTAGTATAGGATGCTAGTGTTCCATCAGTGACCCTACACTCTTGTCCGCTCCGCCATGCTATACTATTGGGTTGTGATCACTTCGAGGTGATCACAGCATATACTATATACTTTACACTGTTACATTACTCGTGATACTGTTCGGAGATGGGGGCTGAAAGGACGGTGGCTCCATCCCAGAGAGGTGGGCCTGGGTTCCCGACGGCCCCGATCGTTACTTAGTGGCGGAGCGACAGGGCAGGTTGAGACCACCTAGGAGAGAGGTGGGCCTGGCCCTGGTCGGCATTCGCGGATACTTAACATGCCTAACGAGATCTTGGTATTTGATCTGAGTCTCGCCATTTGGTCTATACGCACTAACCAACTACGCGGGAACAGTTATGGGCACTCGACGTCGTGGTATCAGCCGAAGCCTTCGTGGACGTCGGCGATCGAGCGGCGCGCCGCAGATTGGACCGCGTAATATGACTTCCTTTGTAATGGAGGTTGCTAGGTCTGCTTCGGCCGCTGTTCGCAACGCAAGTGTGTGCTAAGGCGATGGGCCCTGCACTCGGGCGCTTAGGTTTAGACCGCGGTCGACCGCCTGTTGGCCTAGGTCGGGCTGCGACGTGTTGATCTTCCGCCACGGCATGACCCGAAAAGTGTGTCCACCCAAATGGGACAAGCGTGTTGGGTTATGTGGTGCACCCCTGCAGGGAAGTTAATCTATTCGAATAGTCGTGATCTTCGGTAACAGGACGACTTGGAGTTGTACCTTGACGTTATGACAACTAGAACCGGATACTTAATAAAACACACCCTTCCAAGTGCCAGATACAACCCGGTGGTCGCTCTCTCTCAGGATTACAAGGAGGGGATCGCCGGGTAGGATTATTGCTATGCGATGCTACTTGGAGGACTTCAGACTACTCTCTGCTACATGCTGCAAGACGGAGGCTGCCAGAAGCGTAGTCTTCGACATGATTAGCTATCCCCCTCTTATTCTGGCATTCTGCAGTTCAGTCCACCGATATGGCCCTTTACACATATATCCATGCATATGTAGTGTAGTTCCTTGTTTTGCAGTACTTTGATGAGTACTCACGGTTGCCTTGTTCCCCTTTTCCCCAATCTCTACTCGATTGCTGCGACCAGACGATGGAGCCCAGGAGCCGACGCCACCGCCGATGGCTTAATTACTACCCGGAGGTGCCTACTACTACGCAGCAGCCCACCGACGATGACCAGGAGTAGTTAGGAAGATCCTGTGCAGGAGGCCCGCGCCTCTTCGATCAGATCCCAGCTTTGTGCTAGCCTTCTTAAGGCAAACTTGTTTAACTTATGTCTGTATCAGATATTGTTGCTTCCACTGACTCGCCTATGATCGAGCACTTGTATTCGAGCCCTCGAGGCCCCTGGCTTGTATTATGATGCTTGTATGACTCATTTATGTTTTAGAGTTGTGTTGTGATATCTTCCCGTGAGTCCCTGATCTTGACCGTACACGTTTGCGTGCATGATTAGTGTACGATTAAATCGGGGGCGTCACATCGGCTGGTGGGAGAAGAGCCCCGGCGCACCCCTACCTGGCGCGCCAAATGTTGCATATCAGGTTCCGAGAAAACCCTTAAGGTACGAACTCTGGGGTGCGCACGAAGATCTCCCTTTACCGATCCGCGTCCTAGCTTTGCTAAGATCTCAAGGACTAACTCGACGAACTCGCAACACAAAGAACACATGATTTATACTGGTTCGGGCCACCATTGTGGTGTAATACCCTACTCCACTGTGGTGGTGGTGGATTGCCTCTCGGGCTGAGGATGAACAGTTACAAGGGGAAGAACAGCCTCCTAAGGTTGAGGTGTTCTTGAGCTCTGTGTGTGGCTAAGGGTTGGCTTAAGATCAGATGCCCGAGGCTCAGTTGCCTCCTACTGTGGTGGCTAGTCCTATTTATAGAGGCCCTGGTCCTCTCCCCAAATATTGAGCGGGAAGGGAGCCAACAACGGCCAATTTGAAAAGATACAACTGATACAGCTTATCCTGACAAAATCAGTCTTCGCCTGCAAAAGGCTCTGGTGGTGACGCCGCCTTGGGCTCCATGGTGACCTCCATCCTGCCGTCCTGCTGGTCTTGGTCTCGTTGCACTGATATGGAAACCTTTGCTTGACGCCGGTACTCGCTACCAAGACTTGCCCCTTTAGCACCAAAGAGGAAACAAGGACACTACGCGCGCTGGCGCCCGCCTGGTCTCGGTCGTCATGGCTCACGTCACGAGAACCTTGCGAGGTTTGCCTTGCCTTGATCTCTCCACCCCTCGTGAGCCAACCTGGTGAGGCCGCTCCCGAGGAGGTCTTGCGTCGCCCGCCTCGCGAGGGTCTTGAGTGCTTGTGGTGAAGATGGGTCGTACGGGCCCGCTCGCAGAGCCACCACTACAATAAAAATACACTTCCGTGATGATACGTGTTTGTCACAGTAGGTCGCGTTTTTTGTCATGCATGTACATCCATGACAATTTTATGACAGTAATCAAGATAGTCATACCTGTGTGTGTCGTCAGAGAAGTGTTCCATGACATTACCAAAATTATCATCACGAAGTGTCCACTTCCATGAAGATAAATCGCGCGTCACGTAAGTGCTTTCGCCAAGGGTGACCGCACGTGGCATCCACCGTAACGGAACGCCGTTAAGCTATCGGGTCGGGTTTTGATCCGATAACCCGTTAACAGCCCCGACCAATGGGGATTTTCCACGTGTAAAATCATCATTGGCTTGAGGAAACACGTGTCGGCTCATCGTTGGGACAGATGTCATCCACTCATTGGACAGAAGGCACCTATGATACGTCAACACTTGGCACGGCCCAACAGAGGGCCATTCCTGTGAAAAGACCGGCCTGTTTGACTTGGTCAAAAGGTGGCGGGCCGGCCCATGGAAAGCCTGTTAACGGCCTGTTCGCATATAGCCCATTTACAGCCCGCTAACCCAAGGCCCGTTATGCCCTATCCGAATTAGGCCCAGTAGCGTCATCTGGGCCATCCAATATGATTCCAGCCTGTTTTCACTTCTGGCCCATGACGTCTTTCGGCCCATATGAGGCCCTATGTAACTCTTGGCCTATTAACGGCCCGTGGTGAAACTAGCCCGCAATGAACAAAGGTATCACTTTACACCCATTAACGGCCCGTGGTGAACCGCCCGTAATGAACAAAGGTATCACTTTATACCCATTAAGGGCCCGTTATTTTGGGCGTTGCTTTAGCCCATGTTATCTTTCGACTTATCGAGCCCATTTATTCTGGGCTCATTTCAGATTCGCTTACTTACGGCCCCACATCGCTATTTTTCGCTTAGGGCCAAATTCAGCCCGTGGTTACAGTCGGCCCGTTTCTGGTCCATTAATATGTTGGGCCGTTTTCATAGCGTCATCAAATACAGCCTATTAACGATGGCCCATTATGGTCGGCCCATCAACGGACGATTCCAACTCTAGCCTGTTTACGACCATAATGCGGCCTGTTATTGGCCCATGTTTGGCCAATCGATCATACGGCCCGTATAAGGCCCATTGATGGTACGGCCCGTAGAAGGCCCGTTGTTTCTACAGCCCGTACAAGCCCCATTGTTTCTACGGCCCGTAGAAGGCCTACTGTTTCTACGGCCCGTAGAAGGCCCGATGTTTCTACGGCCCGTAGGAGGCCCAGTGTCACTACAGTAAATATTAGCCCATGGTTATTGTGGCCTAGTTTTAAAAAATAGGTTATTGCAGACACTAGCAAACCATGGAAAAAGAACTGCACTGACTACAAGCAAACGAATAAACAAGACAACAAGGAAATAAATAAGCAAGCAACTTATGCTAGGCTATCACGGCTATTACACATATTACATCCACTAGGCATCAAAGTTCGCCACCAAAGGCAAATATAGGGAACAAAGCAGATATAAACGCCAAGAGAAAACAAGTCTAGAACTGAAACCACTTGTAAGAGTTCAAGAAACAATATCCCGGTACCCATAATGCTGGCAAGATGCTTAACAAGCTTATTAACTTTCTCTTGTTTGGCGCTTAAATCCTCCAAATATTGTTGTTGCACAAGAAAGTACGATCTGAATTCTGCAGGACTTCCTCATCCCTCGGCTTCTTGCCGCAGACATCCGATCGATGCCTTTCAGCTTGTAGCTGAGAGTGAAGAAGTCAAGTGATTCAGCAGCGAAGTTCGAAGAGCTTGTGCCAGTGTAATCGCCAAGAATCTAACACTACATCAACGCAGGACGTGGGGTTTTCTCACTATCTATAAGATTGTTTTTATCACCTTTCTTGGAGATCAACAGGGTTATCTCACTATCTTGAACCTTATCTGCATTACTTTCTCTACCATTGCATAGTGGGGTGCTCTTCTCCAATATTCTGTTTGCATACTACAAGAGAAACAAGGCATACATCACAAGTTTAGCTTGTAGT
Organism: Aegilops longissima; assembly: GCA_021605205.1. Lineage (NCBI taxonomy): Eukaryota > Viridiplantae > Streptophyta > Magnoliopsida > Poales > Poaceae > Aegilops > Aegilops longissima. The sequence continues at coordinate 154,150,476 of CM038677.1, forward strand.
ATACTAAACTCATTTTGGTAAACCGTTCAAGAGTAAGGTGGACAGGATAACGGCATTAAACAAACATATATCTATGTACTATGATCACTGTATTGTCCATATCATTCTAGTTTATGTTCCCTAATCAAGATAGAGACACAGTTCAACTCATATATTTTTAAGACACAAAAAAGATAGATGAATATAAGTGTGAGAAACTACACAACATTGGCAGCACTTGTAATGTGCATCACATGAGAACATAACTGTTTATACAACTTAAACTGAAATCAACATAGAGAAGAAGTTAGAACAGCAATCCAGCTTAAAGAAATAGGTTTAAAACATACCTGTTGTGCCATTGGAGTTTCAATTGATCCTTCAAATTCAAAGTAGTTGGTATGAGTAAATACAAGTGATGCAACAAAGAAAGGAGTATGGACCATAGCTACGGAATCTTACCCGAGAATAGTTGCTCTTCTTCTTTAAACGTGGAGTTTGGGTTAGCTGTGGTGGTCTTCGTGCTTTGGGCATCGCAGAGCTTTACAAACTACTCGTGTGGGGGTACTGTGGTGGACATGGTGCTTTGTCAACTATAAGTGGGTTACTATCCACTGGGTTGCGTTAGATGGGTTGTAGCTGGTTCTCTCGCCCAACGTGTAAGTGTGCAACTGGAAGAGTCTCGATTATGTGTGGTGGGGCTAGTTTGTGGGCCAAGACAACCATGGTTCTATCTGCATCGACGGGTAGCACTGCCTTTTGTGAAGAACGGGTTTTGCTCCCTTAGATACCGCCATCACCCCTCCAATTAAAATGGCTGATAAACAAGAAAAGAAATTGAACGTATGTACATTGTATGATAGATGATGTGGTAATTCACATATATGTTGTTTAACCAAACAGACAACATGACAAAATTTCACATATATGATGCCTAACTAAACAGGATAGCATGACACAGCTTCAGATATATGATGGATAACTTAACAGGATATAATGGCATAATTCAACATATGATGAGTACCTAAACAGATGACATGACAAAACTATATGATGTCTTTCTAAAATAGGTTGGGATGAAATAATTCACATACATGTTGTCTAAGTATACAGGATGGCATGATATAATTGACATAATTGATTCATATACTAAGCATTTGGCACTGCATGTATGATCTCTAAACTAAGCAGATAGAATTCAATATTGTGCATATGATGTCTAAACTAAGCAATGCAAGACACCATATGCATCATATGAGAAATATAAACATTGCAACTTAGAGCATACACCTCTGTGGGATATAGGACTGGTCATCTCTCTCTAATCCTCCTCCGAGGAGCTCCTCAGAACCATCGAGATATATGCTTCAACAGTACCATTGCTCGCTCAAGACCTTGTTTTCACTCCAGATTTTTCCATAACCGCTCAAATGGCTGATACACATGAAGAGTAGTTCAATATACATGATTGTCGACAAATGGAATACGAATGAAAAAAAGATGGCATGAGATAATTCACATATATGATGCCCTGGCTGCATGGCGGTGCATAATTCACATATATGATAACTGGCTGAAAAACATGGCATTGCATAATTCACATATCGATATAGAAAGCAAACAGAGGCATTCACACAAAGCATGTCTAATCTAAGCAGATGGCATGGCAATGCAAGACACCATATGCATGATATGAGCAATATAACCCAGCCAAATTAGAGCATGCACCTCGGGGAATACGATGGTCATCTCTCTCTCAATCCTCCTCCGAGGAGCTATTCAGAATCAGCAAGAAATCTGCATCGACAGTAGCACCGATCGCTCGAAGACCTTGTTTTCACTCCAGATTTTCCCATGACCGACTCAAATGGCTGATGCACAGAAGAGTAGATGAATGTATAAACATTGTTGACAAATGGAATACATTATGGAAAAAAATATGGCACGATACAATTCACATATACGATGACTGGCTAAATAGGATGGCATTGCATGATTCACGTATATGATGCCTGGCTAAAGAAGATGGCATTGCATATTTCTATATACTTCCTTCCGTTCCTAATATTTGTCTTTTAGAGATTTCAAATGGACTACCACATACGGATGTATATAGACATATTTTAGAGTGTATATTCACTCATTTTGTTCCGTATGTAGTCACTTGTTGAAATCTCTAAAAGAAAAATATTTAGGAATGGTGGAGTATGATATAGAAACCAAACAGGTGGCATTCACACAAAGCAAATCTAAACTAAGCTGATGACATATAAGATGTATAACGTAAGAAATGCAAGGTGCCATATGCATGATATGACCAACATCAGCATGCCAAGTTAGAGCAAGCACCTCTGTGGTAAACAGCGTGGTCGGCTCCTTCCGAATCTCCATCCTCAGCTTATCTTCCTCTCGAATACAATCTGAAATGCAGAGAGGGGGGCACTTTACCACCATGGAGCGGTGTCTCAGATGACATTATATTCGCACGACAACGGTCTTTCTTTTTCTCTACATGTTCAAGACGATTGTGTACAATATCCGACATGCATAATAAAAAATAGTTAGATTTTGTAAGGCCTAAGGGTGCATGCAAAATCAAGACCTGATGGTAGCAAATGAGTGGATGGATCCAAAACTAATGATAGCAGGTAGATTATAGCATCAGTTTAAAAGATAGACAATGGATCATCTATTGTTTGTTGCCCACCCAACATGAACTACATAGAAGACCCAGATGAACCAGATAGTAGATGATACTATTCGTTGTTGGCTTGATATGAGACCCATGGGCAATTCAAAACTCAAGATTGAACGATAAAGTAGCAGGTAATAATAACCGATGTATAACATAAGCAAACACGAAAGATCGCGACCTCTCTTCCGAATGTGTAGTCCTCGTGTTCATCCGCTCACCGATGATGGTAATGCAGTTGGCGTGGCTGCCGACAACGGGAAGATGATCCGAGGCGGCAAAGAAAGTCTGCAGGGGGATCTCTTCAGAGTGAACGCTTCGTCGATGGTGCACCTCGTGTGGGTGGATGACGCACGGCAGAGCAGGACATAACACACGTAGTTTTCTTTGACGCCAATCTGAAAATGAAGTAAATCTATAAGTCCTTAGAATTGGAGGATTCTATAAACGCAGGGACAGGAAAAACCTAGGAATAGGATAGGAATGCACGTGCAAAACAGAGCATTTGGAAACATAGGATTTCAGCCAACCTGGGTGTTTGGCTCACATGAATTGGAAGAACAGAGGAATGGAGAAACAAAGTGATGCGACGAGTGTACAACCTCTTTGGCATAGCCTTGTGGACCTCAGCATCATTGGGTTGAACATGGAGGATGGTGATGATGCTGGTGTGACTATCAGAGGCGGGGAAGAAGATCCGAGGCCTCTGGAAACGACACCGAGGGTACTGCTCCGCTGTGATGGACGGTTGCGTCGTTGGAGCAGCTCCGCTAAGGTGTACGGCAACTAGGCTGAAGCATGACAAGACAGACAACGTTAATTTCAAGTGGGACCCTAATATCATCTACAATAGATGATGTAAAATACATCACCAAAAAGTGCTAGATGTAAAACGCATCAGCCGCGCCACGGCCGCTCCGACAGATGTTGTAAGTACTGTTCACTCGAACTTAATCAAGAAAATGAACTTCACAAATAAAACTGAATTTTATCGTCAAAACTGATTGAACTAGTAACAGAGTATTGCAATAGATGTTTAGGGCGTTCGAGCACTAGTAGCAGAGAAGCAGTGATCTAAATCAGCAGACACTCGAGCAGGGAACGCACTAGCAGAGAGAAAGTCGTGCAGTAGCACCGCGAGCGAGTGCTAAAGCAGCAACTCCTCTAGCTGCCGGAGGTTGTGCAGCAGCAGCAGCAGCGCAAGCGAGAGCAAGAGCAAGAGCAGAGCAGCAGCACGAACGAAAGCAGGAGCAGTGTAGCAGCACGACCGACAGCAAGAACAGAGCCACAGCGCGAGCGAGAGCCGGAGCAGCTGCAGCTAGTGCCGTTGTGGAAGTCGCCATCGAGGAAGCAACGATATGGGGGAGAGACACCGTGGATGATGTGGTCGGCGACGGCGCCGTCGATGGAGACGCCATGGCTGCTCGGTATCGAGCACCGGCAGCCCCGTGAGATCGAATAAAAGATAAAATGCAGCGGTGAGTGCAGAACCTCCTTAGTGGCGCCGAGTTGGCCTCGGCTTCATCGGAGGAATTGGTGAGGGTGCTGCGGTTCCGGTGGGGCAGGTCAAGACGGCGCTGTGGGGATTGAGGTGGCGCGATAGACGAGGCGAACGTCGGGGCAGCTCCTTGGAGGTGGAGGACGGGGCGGCTGATCCGGCGGGACGACGAGATCGACAATGGATCCTCATCCAGTGCGGTGGATGAGGGACGGCGAGCTGTTGCGGTGGACGACGTAGTCGGGGAAGAGTCTCCGGCTGGGCGGCGGTCGGGAGGCCGACGGAGGAGCGTGGGGTTTCGCGGGTTTTGGCGGCCTTGGTGTATGAATGGGGGGCGAAGGGGGAGGGGGAGCCAAGCTTAGGGACGCGCTTGTCCAAATGTAGGGTAAGTTACAAAGATACCCCACCGGTTTTGACACCGCGACGTGGAGCTTCATTTTGGCCGAGGGGTAGAAGGGGATTTCGTGTGTCCGGGCTGCGGAGCGATTTGGATGAGGAGGGAGTTCTCAAGGCCCAAATTTCGATAACAAGGCGCGCGCTGGTTGAAGAAGCGGAGTTTCAAAGCAGGTGAGACAAAAGATACTCGAGCTTGAAAATTTCGGGATAACAAGGTGCGGATTCCTTGTTCGCAGTAACAAACTTAACGTAAAAAACAATTCATACAAGACACAAGAGAGTCATGCCCCTTTACTATATTGCTATAGATGCCATTGAAAAACTACAAGAAAATGTAAAAAATCGGAGAACAAGATTACCCTGCACAGTACCAAATCGATTCGCACTTCCTCAACAACAAAAAAAAATCAATTCCCACCAAAGAAAGAGTAATGTCCCTTTTATATGATTACAGATGCCATGATCTCAATTTCAATTTTTGAATCCACGTTATGTTGAATTCAATATATCATTAGGTGACCTTGCGGTTTATAATTGATGTAGTCGTACATTTTGATCTTCCATCATATATGAACATTTTACTCCACCATGTGAACATATATATTGTCGCTCACCATATGGACTAAATTTGAATCAATTTTCCTTATTTGAATACGATTGTTGTCAAGTTATACAATAATTTAAATATTATCTTGATAACAAAAGACATGCATATAGTAGTAATCATATTTCACTATGAACTACATGTACCATACGCCTCCAATTCAAATATTTGTATCCATTTTATGTTGAATTCAAATCATAGTACATTATTGGTCTAGGTAGCTAGATGTTCGGGATAATCTAAACCCTGTTTTCATACGTATAATTTTTGGCTGAATTGGGACAAGTTTTGGTATAAGCCTCTTGCAAAACCGGAGATTCTCTCAACAAGCCTCGTGGTTCCGAGAGGGAACGTGTCACCTTTGTGTGCGAAACGATATACACTGCCTCCCCCCTGATTTTATTTACAGAGGCAACATAGAACTATATGAGTGCCCTGTTAAATTTTGGAATTATTTCGGGTTCATTTGGCCTTTTTATACATTAATTGAGTTTCTGGACTTTTAATGTGCATAATCTAAATATGAATTGCATGCACATGCTCCGTGCACCAAAGTGGGTTGAAAAATCACATGTGTGTCCTTGGTTGAATTTCTAGGTCCCATGGAAGAAATGAGAATGAAATTCAAACATCTGGGCCATGACTCGCCGAGAACATCAAGAAACTTAGATTTTAAATTCATGTAAATCCAAAACTCGGCTGGAAATCATGAAACTTGGCATGGTGTCATGTCATGGCACTAACATGTTGTGGTAAAAATTGGCCGATTGGAAGCTCGTGGTTCTAAGAGGAAGGTGCCACCTTTGAGTGTGAAACGATATACGCTGCCCCCCTTGAGTTTCTTAACAAAGGCAACATAGAACTACATTAGTGCCTGTTAAATTTTGGAATTATTCCGGTTCGCTTGTCGCTTTTTTATACATTAATTGAGTTTCGGTCATTTAATGTGCATAAGTCAAATTTGAACTACAAGCACATGCTCTCGTGCACCAAAGTTGGTTGAAAATCACATTTGTGTCCTCGGGTGAATTTCTAGGTCCCATGCAAGAAATGAGAATAAAATTAAAACATTTGGGCATCATGGCTCGGCCAAGAACATTGAGAAACTTGGTTTTAAAATTCTTTTAAATCCAAAACACGTCTGAAAATCATGAAACTTGGCATGGATGTCATGTCATGGTACTACCATGTTGTGGTAAAAAAATGGCCGAATAGGAACATATTTTGGTATAAGCTTCTTGCAAAGCGAAGCTTCTCTCAAGAAGACTCGTGGTTCTTAGAGGGAACGTGCCACCTTTGAGTGTGAAACGATATACGTTGTCCCCCTTTAGTTTATTTACAAAGGCAACATAGAACTACATGAGTGCCCTGTTAAATCTTGGAATTATTCCGGCTTCGTTTGGCCTTATTTACACATTAATTGAGTTTTTGGTCATTTAATGTGCATAATTCAAATTTGAACTACAAGCACATGCTCCCGTGCACCAAAGTTGGTTGAAAAATCACATTTGTGCCTTCAGGTGAATTTCTACTCCCTCATTCCATCTATATAGGTCCTAATGCGTTTTTTGAGGCTAACTTTAACCAAACGTTAGAGCAATAATATATGACATGCAACTTACACAAAGCATACCTTCAAATTTGTATGTCAAAGGAGCTTCCAATAATATAATTTTCATAGTATACATCTCATGTGCTATTAATCTTGTCAATAGTCAAAGGCTGTCTTGAAAACACATTAGGCCCTATATAGATGGAAGGAGGAGTAGGTCCCATGCAAAAATGAAAATAAGATTCAAACATCTAGGCATCGTGGCTCGGTCGAGAACATTTAGAAACTTGGTTTTAAAATCATGAAACTTGGCATGGTGTCATGTCATGGTAGTACCATGCCGTGGTAAAAAATTGGCCGAATAGGAACAAATTTTGGTATAAGCTTGCAAATCGGAGCTTCTCTCAAGAAGGCTCGTGGTTCGGGAGGAACGTGTCACCTTTGTGTGCATAATTCAAATTTGAAATACAAGCACATGTTCCAAAGGCACCAAAGTTGGTTGAAAAATCACATGTGTGTCCTCGGGTAAATTTCTAGGTTCCATGCAAGAAATGGGAATGAAATTCAAAATTCAAGGCGTCGTGGCTGGGTTGGAAACATTGAGAAACTTAGTTTTTAATTCCTGTAAATCTAAAACACGCATGAAAATAATGAAATTTGGCTTGGTGCCATGACATGGCACCAACATGCTGTGGTAAATTTGCAGTCCGATTTGCGGCACACATTAACAATCAACAAAGTCATTTTGGAACAAGTGTTGTCACGCTACAATCGGAAACACAAGTATTATTGAAACCGTATGCGTTCTACTTACTAGTACCATTTACGTGCCGCCACGTCCCCATTTTTTATTAGCTAGGAGGTGCCGTGCAGGTAGCTATTTGAGTACGAGAGGCGGCGATCAAACCTCGCGCGTGCTTATCGGGAGGAGAGCCCTTTGACCTCCATCTGCCGCCCACCTCTCTCCCAAGGTCTCCATTAATGGCGCCCAAGCCTCTGTTTAATGGCGTGGCTATGTCTCACTCGACTGAGATTTAAGATAGGAAAAAGAAAATCTGAAAGCACGGATCTTGATGTAAGATCTGACGGACCTATATAGCATCTACTGCGACTTATAGCAAGACTGATGAATATATAAGGACGATTAATTCTTTTTGATCAAAGAAGGGCTTGCCCTTCTGATTTTCATTACTGAAAACCACCACAATTCACAAGAAGTTCAGCAAAACTCCAGCCTAACACGAAGGACTAAAAGCTACCAGATTGAAATCGCAACATCCCAAGAGGCCAAAAAAGGTCAAACATCCGCGCTAGAACCCAACATTTCACAACCGACGACACAATCCACATCCTAAGCCGATTATTACATCAAAAGAAACCAGGAAACTGAAGGAAGCCCAACATCAACTATAAGAACAACAACTCCAGGGTCGCCACAGTAAGAGTTTTCTTCATTCCAGCCTTGCAACATTGATCTTCCACAGAAAGATAAGGATGATTAATTGTCTTACATAATTAGAAAGATAATTAAAGAAGCCACATGCGGCTACGCCCGAAATACACAAGGGCAAAAGAAGAAGGAATACAAGGATCCGCTCGCTGATCTCTACTTTCTTGATGCGTTGTTGCAGGTCGCGGAACTAGTCTCCGCGGCGAAGCGGCGATGAGCTCTTTTCGTGTCCTCAAGACGCTGCTTGAGAACATCCACGGATCCTCCACCAGCCTTTGGCGCCGCTATGGAGCATGTCATTCTCGCCCATAAGTTTCTTGACGATGACGTCGGTCCTCTTCAACAAGGCACTGGTCTCCTCCTGCTGGTCTGCACTTCGGACGATCTTCTCCCTCGGCAGGTCGCGCTCGGCCCGGAGCCTCTCATTGCCCTCCCTTAGTTGCCATATGATGCCGGTAGCCTGTTCAAATGAGGCTTTCACGTCGTCCTGCAACCTCACCCAGCCGGAGATCTGATCCATCTGGCTATGGACGATCGCATGCATGCGCCAGAACGCCGCCGCCGCCCGCGAGAAATTTTTCCTGAGCCGCGCGGGCGCGACGGGACATCTCTGCTGCATTCGTGGTGCGGCGGGACATCTCTGCTGCTTCCATGGCGCGGCCAGACCAATCTGCTGCATCGACGGCGCGGAGGGACCTCCGTGCTACTTCAGCGGCGCGACGGGACCTTTGTGCTGCTACTTCCGCGCGGCAGGACATGTCGGCTGCTCTCGTAGCGAGGCGTGACATCTCTCGTGCTTCTGCTTCCATGCTCACCTCTCCCTGGTGGCAATCTCTCGACCCAGAACTCACGCTGGCCATGGCAGACGCAAGGGAAGGATGCTGAATGACTTGTTTGTTTTGTGTATGAGGAGTTGAGGAGGAATGTGCAGTCATCTTGGCATACTAGTATTTATAACCGAGTACTAATACGCTCCTAAGTGGGAAACCATTTAGGTTGTGATTGGTGTGCACAGGTTTGGAATTCAATATAGCGTGGTACTAATATGCTCCTAAGTGGGAAACCGTTTAGGTTGTGATCGGTGTGAACAGGTTTGCAAATCAATATAGCATGGAGTAATTTAGAATGTGACGAGACGCAAGCTCAAAATTCATTGACGGTTCTAGTTTCGAAGTGCGGCACTATTCCCGGATGGAGTACTTCTTTTTCTACTCCCTCCTTTCCGGGTTTATGGGCTTATCTCAAAATTTTAGATTTTCCATTTTATAAGGCTCAATTTGGTTGTTCCCCAACACATGTTCAGATTCCAAGGTACATTAAATCATTGCATGCAAGTATTAAGAGAAAATTGACCAATGCATGTACTTTATGCATGCATGCATTGCAATTAATGCATTGATAAACATAATTTTTTGAGAAAAACAAGAGCACTAATTAGGTGCTTTTGCAAACTACAAAATATATTCCACCACTCACCATCTTGGTTGGTGAGATTTTTGAATTAAGCCCTATAAACCAGAATGGAGGGAGTACTGCTGTGTACGTGCAATAACCGCACCGTCAGATACATATCTTACGGTTAATGGGGCGTTCGACAGGAATAGCCGCATGGCGAGCTCTAGGCTAGTCTTTTTTCAGACGCATTAAACCTATCTCTCGGGACTTCTCGCACGCACCATCGTGCCACCCACAAAAACTTGTACTCTGAGTTTAGTAGTACGTTATACAGGAAGAGAAGAGGTGCACGCACACACTCGCCCTCTCACACACGCGCCTGTTTTTCTCGAAAAGGAGGATGATGACCCCCGCCTCTGATCCGGGAGTCACACACGATCTGTAGCTACTTAATTGTAGTGTTCTCAACCATCCGATTGGCTCTATCATGGATGTACCTATATACTAAAACATGTCTAGATACATCTATATTTTGACAAATGGAAGGCATGTATTGTGGAACGGAGGAGTGCTTGTCATCAAAATGGATAAAAGGACATATCTAGAACTAAAATACGCCTACATACATCTCCTTTTATCCATTTTGATGACAAGTAGTACTTCTTACCCAAAGGAACTTTATATCCAATGCATACACAAAATATCCGCTCGATTGTTGGAAATTACTGATCCGATGTCAAGTAATTGCTGCATCGCCACCAAAACCCACCATTTCTTAAGCTAAAGTAGACCAAGGTAATCCCTATATTAGCATATTACTAAGATAAATGTAAGGCATTGTAGAAACATTTAGGACGTGAGCTTGTCAATCTGAATGTGGAGGGACACAAGCTTAGCCCCGCCAGCAGCTTGGGCGGAACTGTCAAGAAGGTCAGCTCCTCGCACGCCGACGCCGCCGATCCTTGCTGCTTGTCACCTCCATTTCCACCTTGATGGCGCCGGTCGTGCCTTTGCTCCCTCGGTGGGCCGTTCGCCACAGCTTGGCCAAGTAGTGCGGCAGTGGGGACACCCCGCCTCGATGCGCATGACGACCGACACGGTGATAGCGCGCCGACGTCGAGCACGCCGCCGACCAAGAAAACACGCTGGCGGTCCTCCTCCGCGAACAGCAAGAGCCGTGGGTTCGGCAAGGGCACTTGCAGCTGGAGCACCTTGCCGTACTTGATCCTGTGCACGGGCATGGGATGCGCGGTGCTGATGTGATGGTAGAGCGCTGGCGGCGGGCCTTCGTAGCCGCAGATGGGCACGAGGCATTTGCAGGGCACGAGCGGACACATGCTCTGGTGATCGGCGAGCTTGTGGTAAGTGACGTAGAGCCCACAGCCTTCGTGCGGGCACTCCACCCTCACTGACGAAAGGACGGAGTCCACCGCCGTGTTCCGCACGTCGAAGCCACCGCCGCGCTCGCACTTCTGGCACTGCCGCTGGTTCCCGGGGCACTCGACGCGGTAGTCCGCGCAGGCCAGGTGCCCTCCCTTGCACTGCAGAAATCAATCGAACAGCACATCAATCAAGAAACCTGCACCTTGCTCAATCAGCCGAATGGACGAGGTGTATTCGAACCTCATACACTGGAGGCGTCAAGGGGCGGAGGCACAAGGGGCAGTGGAGCACGGTGAGGTCCATCGAGACCTTAGAGAGCTCCATCGTCGGGTCCTGTTCAGTGTGCATGATCTCACCCTCCTCGTGCACAACCATCTCTCGACTTGGGCCGGGGTATTACAAAGCTTTACCGCCACATATTTTATACTCCCTCCGTTCCTAAATGTAAGTCTTTATAGAGATTTCACTAGGTGGACTACATACGGAGCAAAATGAATGAATCCACACTTAAAATGTATCTATATACATCCGTATGTAATTCATAATGGAATCCCTACAAAGACTTATATTTAGGAACGGAGGGAGTACTACTTCAAGGTGCATTAAATCAACACATGCAAGTATCAAAAGAAGAGTCATGGCATGCATGCATGCGTTGTAATTAATGCATCGGTAAACGCAAATTATTGAAATATATCGAGTGCAGTGCTTTGATGTGTCGCTCAACTCGTACATCAACGAGAAGTTTGATTATCCTCTCCCTCGCGGACTTAACTGCACCTGCCTTTGGCTGTATGACAGGTTGGCCACACACCTGTCGGGCCCACCTGTCATACACGCAAAGGCAGGAGCGTCCCTCCCTCGCCCATGAGCGTGGTGGCTAGCAAGACTAGGAGAAGCTGCCACATGCTCTCTCCCTCGCACGCTGTGGACATGCAGCAGTTCAATCGGTGTCGATGGCTGAAGCGTCATTGTAGTACTCCTCCAAGGTAGTAGTACTCCATCATTGTTCGACTTCCCAAAGAGGCGAAGAGCCAAGCGCAGCCCGGACGCTCGTGTGGTAGTTTCATGTGTAGAGTAGTCTAGGATAGCGTGTACCGTGCCTGTAAGCTTAAAATCGTTGGGGTCGGCTCCATGCTATGTGGCCGTCTCGAAGTTTTTAAAAAATATTAAAATAGTCTTATGGCCCTACCTGTCACCCTGGTGATTGTAGTTTGCATGCTCATCTGGTCAAGAAAGGAATATATATTTTAATTTTTTTTTCTATCGAAAAGGGGGGACTCCCTGGCCTCTGCATCATAAAGATGCATACGACCACATATATTTTAATTTGTGGTGGGTAAGTGTTAGAGGTTGCAGCAAATATATTGTACACTGCGGGTCTTTCAGCCAAGTTTAGAGGCAAGCATGTGGGGCCAATGCTATGATGTGTCGCGTCAACTCGTACAACGAGGAGAAGCTTGATTTTACTACACGCCTTCTCGCTCGCCCATGCACGCGGTTGCTTGCAAACGAGGACAAGCTTTTGCTTAGTAGCACTTCTACAACAAGCTATCTGTCCCGCTCGCGGTGGGCGGACATGCAGCAGTGGATTCAACATTGTAGAAGCCGTAGTAGTAACATCATTGTTCGTCTTCCCAAAGAGGCGAAGAGCCATGCGCAACCGAACGTTGCGATTTGTAACATTGAGCACGATATAGCCGTGCTCTTGCATGAGACAAAATTGCTATGTGAGCCCACTATTGTACTAGTACGCATAACTACTTGCTAGTATAGCCTTGTAAACCGTAAAGGAGTATTTGCCCTTCTAGAGATTTCAACAAGTGACTAGACTACACCGAGATGGTGTACATATGGAGCAAAATGAGTGAATCTGCACCGTAAATAAACACGCATTAGTTCTATCGTTTTCTCTCCGAGGTGCACAATATTGAGTGTCTTGACTAGTCTCTTTTGACACACATTTACGGTTTTTTGACACAAGATGACGCAAGCGCTCATATACACGCGCATACACTCACCCCTATGAACGCACACACGCACGGCACTATCATCTTGAAATTTACGAAGTCACCATAGTTACCTCGTCGTCGACGGGTCCATACTACCTCCGTCCTGGTTTATAGGTCCCTTTTATAGTTTGTGCCAAATTTTGACTAAATATTTAACTAACAAAATGTTAATGCATGTCAAGAAAAATTATCTCATTGGATTCGTATTTGAACCTAGTTTTCAAAAATATAATGTTTGGTGACACGCGTGAACATTTTCTTAGTTTAATATATGGTCAAAATTTGGCACGAAATACAATGGGGACCAATAAACCCAGACAGAGGTAATAGGTTCTTGAATGCCAAGGAGGAAGAGGGTAGCGGTTCCCGAGATGTTGAACGGTCAATGATTACATGCAGAGGGAATTAATTGGAGAAGCAGAATAGAGCCAGCACGATGTGAATGCAACAGAGTTTGGACTCTCATATAATAAAGGCGCCCCACCACTCCAATCCATCTACTCCCAAGTCTCTGCGCAACACTACTCACTCTAATCCAAGACCGAGTGACCAGAAGCCACAAGCACCTATGGAGGCGATGGACGCGAGCGGCAGTCGGATGTGCCAAATCATCCAAGGCGCCGGCCTGCAGCCCCGCACCCTGCAGCGTTTCCAGACGGTGCTGGCGACCTCAGGCATCATAGCCCTCGCCGACACCGGCTTCGCCTCTCGCATGGACGACATGATGGTCAACTCCATCCGCAAGTTCACCGCCGTCAAGAAGCACGCGGACGACCTTGCCGATCGCTCCAGCCCGCGCGCCCAGGCTCCTCATTGCCTGCCACCCTCATCGGCCTACATGGTGACGAACTCTTTCAAGCCCTGGTGGCCCTGCAGGTGCCGGAGGTCGCGACAAAGAATGTGCACCTCGAGGTCGCGCTCGCTGCGCAGCGCCTCGCCATGCAAGAAACCGTCGACCTGCACATCCACGTCTACAAGGAATTCATCAACATAGGCGCCTACAAGGCAAGCGAGGACAGAAAGACATTGGCCTTCTTCCAGCGGCTGGAATCTTTGGACGCCATTGTTCAGAAGCACGTCGACCTGGCCACGAGAGCCGCTCCTACTTAGGCGTCGTTCGGTGGGTCGGCGCCCTGAGTCGAGGAGGTGGACGTCGTCGATGGATGCATCTCTTCTTCTTGCCTCCTGTAACCAGCACTGCATCGCCTCGTGGCCTTAATGTTTTATTAGTATAGTACTCCCTCCGTTCCCAAATATAAGTCTTTCTAAAGATTCCAGCAAGTGACTACTACATACGGAGCAAAATGAGTGAATCTACACTATAAACTATGTCTACATACATCTGTATGATGTATTCCATTTGAACTAGTATCTAAAAAGGCTTATATTTATGAACGGAGGGAGTATATGGCAATTTTATTCTAGTCGTAATGTTTTCACTGTGAGGTGGGGCCGCAGTTGAGCAAACCCACCCCGCCCACTGGGCGTCGGCCGAGTTTAGAATTAGAAGTGAGAAACGAGGGAGGAGAGCTACCTGTAGCACGGATGTTGTTGTCAGATGGGACTCGTTTTTTATAGAATAGGAGTACTGAGCACTCGTGCCTCTTTTTTTAGGAAAAAATTAGTCGTATGTCTAGTACCACTAGTTGGGTGTGTGCGACCTATAGCCGTCATCACTTTAGATCTCCTTTTCGGACCGCGGCTACGCTTTACAGTACATATTTTTCACGCATTTATCCTCCTATATGTACTCCTAGGCTATTTCCACATGCTCCCATTCGCTGACATGTGGGACAAAGAACATCTGGGTTGTAGTGCATGCACGACTCGGAGCATATGCCGGGGTACTTTACATTTCAGACCTCACGAATTACATGCAAACCCCCCGTAGAAGAATAAATAAATGAATGAATTACTACATGAAACCGGATTATTTTCGTGGAAACCGAGCACGCTCATTAAATTTTGGACATAACACGCTTATAAAAATGACCGGACCTAAACCAGTCTAAGGGCTCTTTGATTTTTCCCGCAAAAAAGAGCCTCTTTGATTCGCAGGATACTGAAAACACAGGAATGGGGAAAGTATGATGGCGATGAACCGAGACGAGGAGAACTCTAACTAAGTTAGAGGTTAGAGTTAGATTCTAACCCTGAACTAACTCTAAACCAGAGAGGTGTATGGATGGTAGGGTTAGATTGACAATAAATGCTCTATCTCAATCATTTGACTACTTTGGACCCTATTTTTAGTTAGACTAAAAAAATTCCCTTGGATCCAAGCACCCTCTTGGTGTGGCCGGCTCTTCTGTGGCCTCCTCCCGCTCACAATTGACATAAACAAACCATCTATACAAATCAAGCATGCAAAACATGATAATTTTTTACTTTGTCCATACAAATGAGATATCCCACTTAAACATACAAGTCGTCAATCAAGCTTCACAAAATAAAAAAAACACTTCATGAAACAAAGAATGATCTAACTCATCATGGAAGTCATTCACGATAGGGAGGGAGCCCGGAGCCCCTCATGCACCGAGGGAGGAGCTCGCCATCGTCGCCTGGAGGAAGGCTCAGAGAGCCCAAGCCCCGAACCCCTCCGACGCTGCCCCTTGCGAGTTGAGGTCGACACCGCATGGGTAGCAGGGCCGCTTGTCGCCGATTGGGAACTTAATCTTTGGGCCTCTAGAAATAATGCAAGCTCAGAACTAAAATACCTAGAAAGGTGAACTGAATCTTGGGCCTCTAGAAATAATGCAAGCTCTGAAACTGAAATACCTAGAAAGGTGAACTCAATCTTTGGGCCTCTAGAAATAATGCAAGCCTAAAACTAAAATACCTAGAAAGGTGAACTGGATCTTTGGGCCTCTAGAAATAATGCAAGCCTGAAACTGAAATACCTAGAAAGGTGAACTGAATCTTTGGGCCTCTAGAAATAATGCAAGCTCGAAACTGAAATACCTAGAAAGGTGAACTCAATCTTTGGGCCTCTAGAAATAATGCAAGCCTGAAACTGAAATACCTAGAAAGGTGAACTGAATCTTTGGGCCTCTAGAAATAATGCAAGCTCGAACTAAAATACCTAGAAAGGTGAACTGAATCTTTGGGCCTCTAGAAATAATGCAAGCCTGAAATTGAAATACCTAGAAAGGTGAACTGAATCTTGGGCCTCTACAAATAATGCAAGCCTGAAATTGAAATACCTAGAAAGGTGACCTGAATCTTTGGGCCTCTAGAAAGATTTATTACCTCCTCAAGCAAGATCAAACAATTCCATGCGTGCACCACAAATCTATAGCAAGTTTGATCAGATCTACTTTTCCAAATCAGAATTAGCGCTAGAGCAAGCAAGATCAATGATATGGCCATGAGACGAGAAGGAACGAACAAACACACCCCTCTCACGACCATCCTGGTAGATGCGCGCGCAAGCACGCATGACAGAGGGAGAAAACGACCGGTGAAGGGGAGCGGGCGACCTTCAAGGCCGGAGGAGAGGGCGGCGGAGTAGGGCGACGGAGGCCGAAGGAGAGGGCGGCGGACGAGAGAGAGGGCGAGGCGCTTGGGCGGGCGGCCCTATGGGGAACAGAGAGGAGTCGTGCGAGAGGGGGAGCGATCAGTGCGGGCAGGTGAGATTTTTTAGTCCTCTTTAGTGGGCCCGAGGATAACTAACCCAATTAGAACCTCTCCACCGGCTAGTTTTTTAGTTGGGTTAGAGCAAACTAGCTCAAACTAACCCCTCTTGTTTCGATAATTTGAGGCTATTTCAACCCAAACTAGCTCTAACTCGTGGATCCAAACAAAGAGGAGTGTTATGTACATGCTACAAGGTGGACCGTAGCACATTGTTTTTATGGCCATATCACCACATTGTTTTCTACTGCTGGTTCACTGGCTACCGTGGTTCGACCGCTGGTTCACTAGGCTGCCGTGGTTCGCACTCCTCCGACTGAGTAGTACTCCTCCGCTCCTAAATATAAGTCTTCAGAGATATTTCACTGTGGACCACATACGGATGTATATAGATGCATTTTATGTGTACATTCACTCATTTTTCTCCGTATGTGGTCCATAGTGAAATCTCTCCAAATTCTTTTATATTTAGGAACGGAGGGAGTAGTATAGTACTAGTATATACCGCATCGTTCTTTGCTCCTTCTTACTACTCCGACATGTGGGAGAGCCAAGATCCGTGTCGACGGTCATGCACCGGATTAGAGCGCTGAACGGAAGGGGGCATCACCCGGTCGGAGCGCCAGAATTCATGACTATAGTGAGTGGTCATATCACAAGTCTTTCCAGCAGTAACGCGCCGACAAATCGCACAAACCCACTCGCTCACCCTCCTCGCCTCTCTGTCAAACCGCCTACCCAAAAATTGTCGCGCGTACTGCTCGGGAAAAGCCCCGCCCTCAACTTTTAACTACACGAAAATAGTTCGAGCTTGTTCGTTCTATATAAATACAGTACTTACTGTATGTTTATTCACCCATGGGGTTGTTCAATGAATGGAGGGGCGGGGAGGACATGTGAACCTTAAATAGAGAGTTTCTTTTCTTTAATGCCACGTACACAAATTGAAACGCTTGTTGTGGAGAGAAAAAAGATAATCACTCCACTATATATGGACGCAGGGGCCTGAGCGCTTGCTTTACTAGGGTTGTTCTCTTCATTCTCTCATCCTCTCCAGATATAAACAAGACAGCGGTAGCGACATTTTCTCTCTGCTCACCGCTGGTCACAGATCCGCCGGATCTCTTCAGCGGTGTGTGTAGAGGACTAAAAGGTGCATCGCTCACGCGGTCATCGCCGCCGAGGGAGGAAACCCACAGCTGCCGGAGGGGCCCGATCCTCCGCCTGCGTTCGCTCCTCCCACAGCGCCGACTGGAGGTCCTCCGACCCTTCTTCCTCCCTGCCGTATTGTCCATAGATCCGACCTGCCGCCGCCGACATCCGGGCGACCCTTAGGTATAAGTTCTTCGAAAGCGGCCTTGCTCTACTGCCCTAGCTCCCCACGTGTCTGCATGTGCATCTTTTTCTACTCCCATCAGCTCTTCGAAAGCCACCTAAATTTTTAGTATTATTAGAGGTAAAGCTACTTCATGCATTCGAATCTAGGGCTTTGTTCAAACAACGAAGAAAGGGGGGAAAGTTGTAGCATGAATCTAGGACTTGATTCAAAGAGGAAATAATATGGTGAAAGTAGTAGAGACCGGATACCTAACCGGTCTCTTGGTTGAAAAGGGAAATAATGGGAAAACGCAGTACAAACTGGATAAGGAACAGATCTATTATAGGTTGAAAAAAGGATAGAAAGTGGCGGCTGGTGGACAAGTCAACAGAGTATCTCCAGGATTAGATTTGCTGCCATCACATAGTAAAAGATCTCCAAGGTTAGATTTGCTGCCCTCGCATAGTAAAAGGTCTCATGATTAGATTTGCTGCCCTCACATAGTAAAACGTATCAGGATTAGATTTGCTACCCTCACATAGTAAAAGGTCTCCAGGATTAGATTTGCTGCCCTCACATAGTAAAAGGTCTCCAGGATTAGATTTGCTGCCCTCACATAGTAAAAGGTCTCCAGGATTAGATTTGCTGCCCTCATATAGTACAAGGTCTCCAGGATTAGGTTTGCTGCCCTCACATAGCGTGAACAAGTTCGGCATCACCACTTTATGCCTCTTTGTAGGTATATTGTGCTGATGCGTCCACTGTCGCATGTCCTTATACCAACCTTTTGCTGTTGTTAATGTAAGGGCGCATGTAAAATGAAGCGATCACACTGTTACCTTAGGGACATGTCTAACCAGTGTTATTGTTAATCTAATGCCTCCAGTGATAAGATGCAATTAAACTGTGTTACAAATGGCACTCCTGCTGTTTTCCCCAGTATGATAAGTAAGTTGCTCCTTTACGCTGCTGAGTGTCCTAGTGTCCCCACGGTCCCATGCCCTTAAACCAACTCTTTAGCTACTGCTGATTTACTATGTCTGGTAAACAAGCAATGCCACCATTAAAGTAATCCCATATTTGAGGAATCTCATTGTTGATCGTAATGCTTCTGGTAACATGAAGCATTGCTGACGTTTTAAAATTTCTACTGTCCTTGCGTGATTGCCATGAACATAATTAAGATGCTTCTTTTCATTTTGTATATGTTTCGTATATTCTTATTGACCAACAACTGTTTACTTTCTATCATTTTGTGCAGATAGGGATATCCACTTCACCTTGTTGCTGTTGTGACCTTTTGGTGAACTGCACAAAACACTTATTTTGGAATGAGTGTCTTGTGCAGTTCAACTAAAATGTCACGTGGGCAACATCTCTCAATTTTGGTGGAAATGCACAAAATGGTGATTGGAGTTTCCAAAATATCCGTCAAGTCCTGCTGGTAATCTCGTGCAACATTTTATTAGCCTTTGCAAGATGGAGCCGTCAGTGTCACCACAATGGCACTTTATTTTAGTGGCACTGCACAAAAGGATAAGAAAATTATAGTTGCACCTTACATGAGCCGGACAGCCTACCTTAATGTTCCTCAGTTTTAGTGCAACTACTAAAGAAGAACCTGCCAGCTCACAAGAGCAAGTACTTCTTGCTAGCTGAATGATGCAATCTTTGCTTCATTTCAGGTGAACTGCAGAAAAAGGCGCATGAATTGAATAATGGAACTCCAAGCATACCTCATCCAAGTAGAGCTGGAGGTCGAGTTCAAGGAGGCCGCTATTAAAGCGAAATCATGCTCTCCTGTCTCCTTGTTTGTGCTGTGCAAACATGTTGTGCAAACAGGAATACTCAACTACAGATGTTGTGACGGTCAAGAGCATTCGCCAAGTTCTTCGATTGTATGACATGGCTAGCCAAGATGGATTTAATCCCGATATTCACTTTATCAAAAGGCTCTAATGGGTTGGTTCTGATTCTTGCAAGCTGGGAATCAGTGAGATGTGTAGGCATCTTTGTTGTACTTATTATTTGAATCTTATTTGTTGGTTCTGAATCTTGCAAGCTGGGAATCAATGAGATGTGTAGGCATCTTTGTTGTACTTATTATTTGGATCTTATTTGTTGGTTCTGAATCTTGCAAGCTGGGAATCAATGAGATGTGTAGGCATCTTTGTTGTACTTATTATATGGATCTTATTTGTTGGTTATGAATCTTGCAAGCTGGGAAACACGGCATGATGATGCAGAGGACAACAACCATAACAAACAGTTCAAACTTGGTATTATTATCTTTGTGAAAGTGCGACAAATGTGCTGATCATTTGCGTCCTGAGAATAATAATTCTAATTGTTGTGCATGTTGATCCTGTGGAACTGATAGAACGAGCGAATGCATTGCTTGTTTTAAGTATAAATTTCTATTAAAGCTAATTAAATTTAAGTAAAGTGACCACTAACTCATGTTATTACTGTACCAATACAGACCCGCTCGTGAACCGACGTGTGGCCGGAGTAGGTTTCTTAATGGAGGTGTTTGAATGCGCCGAGGGTGCATCTTCGCCGGGCGGCAGCGGACGAGGAGGGTAGTAACTATTGTCGTCAGACACACTCAGCTTATCGTTGAATCCAGTTCCCAAGAGCTGAAAACGAACTGCGCCGCCGCCACACACTCGCTCACTCAAGAGACTCCAATGGCGATCCGAGGGGCGAGCCTGCTGGATATGGACTTCAGCAATGAGTTCCCTTGAGTTCGCTGCTCAGTCCTATGGCTGCACCAAGTTGAATGTGATGTACACCAACGATACGGACTCGTGAAGCTCGCTCGCCTCACCCTATGGCTGCACCAGGTTCGGAGCATTCGCCGTTTCATCGGCAGCGCCGATCGCACCTTCGCTACGGTGGAGAGAAGGAAGAATGCGACGATTCGCCATCCGGTGCAACAAGCTTGTCGACATCCGAGAAGCAATACAAGATCATCAAGAACGGAAGGAGAAGGACTCGTGGTTGACCTCGCCGAGACCATCATCGACCCCGACACGCCAACATGAAAGAAGACGACCTGAACACATGGGAGGTACCTCTGAATCTAGCCTACATAACCCACGCAGCCAAGGACGACACGCATGCTATGACATGTACAGCAGATCTTGGACATGAGGGCGGTTCGCTTCCGTGAATCGATGAGTACACGGACAACCGCAGCGCCATGATCAAGCGTGCGTGAAGGTCTAGATGTTGTACTTTATCTGCTTATAAGCACCTTTATCATCCGAGTGTTTCATGCATTAGCCTATGTGTCGTAATTATCTGTTTTGTCCGAAATATTTCTTTTAAGAACTCGTTAACCTGATTGCTTTTTTAGTGGCTATTTGCTTATGTATGTAAACTAGTTCACTTGTCCGTAAAAAAAACTAGTTCACTCGGCTGCCGTGCTTTGAATCTCCTTCCTCCCAACATATTCCTCTCCTCAGGTGGACCTAGCAGGTCTCTGAATTTTCTCCCACTTTCTTTTTCGATGTAAACAGAGTTTTCTCCCAGTACTTTCCCCTAGAACCAACTCAACTGTCCCACGTCTAGCCTAAAAACTAATAATAACCCACGTACTATTAACTCATTAAATTAAAATGATATTTTATTTCGTAAGTTGAAAGTTCTTACAAAATAATAATTATTATTATTTATATATAACTTGCCAAGTTAACTCCTAGTGATTGCGTACATAAGTTTCCAAAGATTTTACTGACGTGCAATCATGTGTTTATGTTTTTATTAACATTTCTCCGTCTAGCCCAACATGATATTTTCACCCAGCCTAGCAAGTCCGCGGATTTCGAGAAAAATGCAAATGGGATTTAAACGGGCTGCATAGATGCTACATCATTGTTTCACCCAGCCCACCAAATGGACTAAAAACAAATGGACTGGCCGACATGTGGGCCAAGAGGTCGAAAGTTTAAGAAGGCATTGGATTTACATCCAACGGCCGGCATTCTTCTTTAATCTCTCGTCTTCTTCCCCCAGCACTGCCGGAACCGCCTGCTCCAGCCTTCGGCGTCCAGCGGCATTGTTTTGTGCTCCTTAGCGAAACGCTACCCCGCCGACGGCCAGGACATCCCTCCGCTCCGCACCTCCTGTTATTCTCTGCGGAGTGTAGGCCCACTGAGGGAGTCGTGGATTAGGGGGTGTCCGGATAGCCGAACTATCACCGTTGGACGGACTCCTGGACTATGAAGATACAAGATTGAAGACTTTGTCCCGTGTCCGGATGGGACTTTCCTTGGCGTGGAAGGCAAGCTTGGCGATATGGATATGTAGATCTCCTACCATTGTAACCGACTCTGTGTTACCCTAACCCTATCTGGTGTCTATATAAACCGGAGGGTTTTAGTCCGTAGGACGAACAACAATCATACCATAGGCTAGCTTCTAGGGTTTAGCCTCTTTGATCTCATGGTAGGTCCACTCTTGTACTACCCATATCATCAATATTAATCAAGCAGGAGTAGGGTTTTACCTCCATCGAGAGGGCCCGAACCTGGGTAAAAACATCGTGTCCCTTGCCTCCTGTTACCATCCGCCTAGACGCACAGTTCAGGACCCCCTACCCGAGATCCGCCGGTTTTGACACCGACACCCACCCTGCACCCGACCCAGTCAAGTTTCCCACTCCTCTCCGTCTGCGACTCCACTGCCGCGTCTTCCCCTTCTCTGGGTCGTTCCAGTCTGGGACATCGCCGTCGTCCACCGCCTCGGTGCGCTCGGCGCGGCGTGGTCAACATACGAGAGTCATCGGAAGAGGACTGTATGTGGAGAGCCTGACGGCTGGGACCCACGAGGTCCATGGTCGCACGCAAGGAAAGTTCCTCCTTATTACGCGACTTGTATATGCATCGTCACGGGAAGAGCTTCAGATTTCGTGAAAAAATTGCCCTCACGACATGTGTCGGACCCACCAGCTATATCTTCGCACGCAAGGAAGTGCCTCCTTATTACGCACCAAAAAATGAATACCCCCTGCTAGCTGGGACCCACCATAGTGGGTGGCTGACTCGTGGGCCTACTAAGTTGACGAGGACGTAGGGCTTTGTCAACTTAGTCAATATGAACGATTCTAGCTCCAGTGACCGTACGATGTCCATTCAACGGCCATATTGCTTCTTCAACCTCTGGTCTTCTTGCTCCAGCCGCCCAAAGCAGCGTCGGTCGTGCCACGTGCTCCTGCCTCTCATGGCCGGCTGTGATGCCGCGGAGGCCTCACCGCCCCTTACTACTCGCACCGCTGGCCCAGGGTATCCCTCTACTCACCCACACCCCCTGTTATTCTGCAGCGACGGCAACCTCACGCCGTAGCCGAACCAGTGAACCCTCGTACTCCTCTCCGCGTGGGCATCCACTGTCGCGTCTTCCTCGGCTCCATGTCGTCCCCTTCCTAGCCCTCGCCGTCGTCCACCGCCTTGGTGCTATCAGTGCGGCGTGGTCAATGTGGTCAACGACTGACTTCCATCGGAAGAGTACTGTACGTGAAGAAGCTGACAGCTGGGTCCACGGCCACGGCCCAGTTTTTTTGTGATTTGCCAAGTAAGTCACTTTGTCACGCCTGTTGGGATGCAAATCTTTCAAGACGAGGAGAGCTTCATTCAGGTGGCCGAGAAAATGGCCTATCAGTAATGAGAAATGGGATGTACATTTTTAAAACACATCAAACCGGCAATTAGTTTCAAATATCTTTTTTTCATTTCGAAATTTTAAATTACATTAATTTTTATGCGTGGAGAATTTGTTGGATTTTATATTGATATACATTTATGTTTAAAATCAGTTTGAATGTAAGTCAAAATTTTGGGATTAAAAACAGTTCGGACCACACCGAAATATGCAAAATTTTGTATAATTTTTTAACCATGGCCACAATATGGGCTGTAATGCTAACAAAAAGAATATGGGCTCCAAAAAAAACCTTAAGAATTAGCCAATGGGCTGTAAATTATTAGAAATAATGGCAGATGGGTTGTATGCTGTTTTCCACAGATTTGAGGCTTTCCTAAAAGAAAGGTTGACGCACAAGCAGTGACTATTGGATGTCCATCCAACGGCCATCGTGCTTCTTCAATCTCTGCTCTTCCTGCTCCAGCTGCTCAAACAAGCGCCGGCGGGACTGCCTGCTCCCTCCTCCCATGGGGCTGTCTGTGTTGCCAAGCAGGCCTCACCGCCCCACCGTACTCCCATCGCTGGCCTAGCCATCCTCTACTCACCCACACTGCTGTTATTCTCCGCGACGGCAAACGAACCAAGAAACCTCGACAACAGATTCTCCGCTGCGTGGGAAACAACTGCCGAGTCTTCCCTGCCTCCGTGTCGCTCCTTCCTAGGCCTCGCCGTCGTCCACCGCCTCTGGTGCTCTCCGCGGTCTTGTCAACGTGGTCAACGATCGACATGCATCTGAAGTGGATCAGACGCGAGAGGCCGACACCTGGGTCCACGGCCGCACGCAAGGAAATGCCTCCTTATTACGCCGCAAAATAATTATTCCTCCACCGACATCAGGGACCCACCGAAGGGCCTCTCAGATTTCGAAAAAAATGTTACTGTCGCTGACAGCTCGGACCCACCAGCTATATCTTCGCACGCAAGGAAGTGCCTCCTTATTACGCACAAAAAAAGTGAATACTCCCCCTGTTAGCTGGGACCCAGTATAGTGGCAGGCTGACTTGTGGGCCTACTAAGTTGACGGGGACGGAGGGCTTTGTCAACTTAGTCAATATGCACGATTCTAGCTCCAGTGACCGTACGATGTCCATCCAACGGCCGTAATGCTTCTTAAACCTCTGGTATTCTTGCTCCGGCTGCCCAAACCAGCACCGGTCCAGCCTCGTGCTCCTGCCTCCCGTGGCCGGCTGCGATGCGGCGGAGGCCTCACCGCCCCCTACTACTCCCACCACAGGCCAGGCCATCCCTCTACTCACCCACACCCCCTGTTATTCTGCAGCGACGGCAGCCTGACACCGCAGCGAACTAGTGAACCCTCGTACTCCTCTACGCGTAGGCATCCACTGCGGCGTCTTCCCCGGCTCCGCGTCGACCCCTTCCTAGGCCTCGCCATCGTCCACCGCCCTGGTGCTCTCGGCGCGGCGTGGTCAACGTGGTCAAGGAACGGGTTCCATCGGACGTGGACTGTACGTGGAGAGGCTGACAGCTGGGTCCACGGCCGCAGCAAGGAAGTGCCTCCTTATTATGCGCAAAATAATTATTCCTCCACCTGACAGCGGGGACCCATCGGACGGACCATGTATTTCGTGAAAAAAACATTTCCCCCTGACTGCTGGGACCCACCAGCTACATCTTCGCATGCAAGGAAGTGCGTCCGGGCAAAAAAACGATTCGCCCCCCTGACTGTTGGGACCCACCAGCTACATCTTCACAGGCAAGGAAGTTCCTGACAGTCAGGACCCACCTGGTCGAAGCATACGTAGCATTGTCATTCTGGTCGCGAACGTATACGTACATACTGGTCGTTGTAGAGGCGCGCACGTGTCGTAGTAGAGGCGCGCACATAGCATGTACACGTACGTACAACAGCGAGGGTGCAAGAAAGAAAATACGGCCACGGGCAGGGTCTCGAACGCCTACTCGCGCATACGTACGGCCAGGGCTCGTGTACATGGCTGGGTCGGAACGGAGAAACATCATCGTCTTTGTGTTCATGGGGAGGCAACGGAATGCGTCGTGTTCATCAGGAGGCAACGGAATGCGTCGTGTTCATCAGGAGGCAACGGAACGCGTGGGAGCCAACCGGCTTGGACGGAACATGCAATAGAAACGAGGCCTAGCATATTGTACAACAGAGGAAATGGACCTCCTACGTAAGGAACGGGGTCCTGTTGATCGGGAGGGGTGTGCCGTACCACAAAACGGAGGAAACAGACCTCCTACGGTCGAAACGGGGGTTCCTGTTGATCGGGAGGGGTGTGGCGTACCGCAAAACAAACGAAACGGACCTCCTACGGTCGAAATGGGGGTCCTGTTGATCGGGAGGGGTGTGGCATACCGCAAAATGGACGAAACGGACCTCCTACGGTCGAAACGGGGTCCTGTTCATCGGGAGGGTGTGGCGATCAGTAAACGGACTCCATGGGATACTGCTCATCTCCACCGCCGATCTCCTCCAGCCTCCACCGCGCTACTCCACGGCCATCGTTCTAGCACCCTCCACCATCTACTGTTCTTCCAGCCCTCCACACCACGGGTCCTGCTCAACCACCCCACCACGGCCACCCTCCACCATCTACCTGCTCATCCAGCCCTCCACACCACGGGTCCTATTCATCCGAGGCAACGCCACCGCCATTGTTCATCCACCCCCCGCAACGCCATCGTTCATCCAATCGATCGGCTTGATTAGCAGCACTAGCGGCGAATCGCTCAATCGGGTTCGATTAACAGCCATCAATCAATCGCCGGGTTCGAGAAGCATAGCTCGCAGTGCAATCGCCGGGTTCGATTAGAGCCCAACGCCTCGCCGGGTTCGATTAGAGCCAACGCCTACACACACGCTGCAGCGCACGTGTACGAGAGAAACGTGCATCGCTAGGCCCCCGACCTCCCATCGTAAACGGCAAATCCCCGAAATTTTCCTCCCCCTTGCTTCTACCATGGTTTTTTCCGTCATGGACGGCCCAAAGAATGTCATGCAGCTACGTCTCCGGCCCGCCCAGGACGAAAAGCCCATTTTCTGTCATGATTTTTTGTCATAGAAGTTGGAGCCCACCACATCTATGATGATACCGGGTTTTGTCACAATTATCGTCATAGAAGTGTCATATGTATGACAGAAAAAAATTCGTTCTGCCCAAAATGTCACGGATGTGTCTTTTTTTTTGTAGTGCACGCCGTGGGCCGCAGGCAGGCTGTCACAGCCCTAGATCTTTGTTTGTAATTAGTTGCATCTTCATCCATGTCATCATGTTTATATTTCAATGAACTTGAAATGGGGACATGTGAAACCCTCAGAAATCGGTTCAAAAATAACCAACCTTAAAATCTTCTCAAATGAGTCCAAGAAAATGTTCCTGTTATTCTATAGAAATATTGGTAAGAGGTAAAATTCAAACCAATATTTTTGGAGTCACATGAATATTTATTTTGGCCATTTGAATTAATCCAATAACTATTTGCTTTGGATTTATATTTAATATATATTGAATATGACTCCAATAATTCTGGAAGTTTGTGAGTGGCCTTGTATATATTTTAGCAAGCCATATAATAACCTATATAATTTATTAAAATGATTTAGTTTCTAAACTAAATCAAAACAGAGGAAGAAAAATAGAAAAACATTAACAAAAGAGAGAGAGAGAGAGATTACCTGGCGCTTACCTGGCCGGCCTAGTGCTGTAGCAGCCCACCAGGCCCATCTGCCAGTCGTCCTCCACCTCGCGCCAGAAGGACGCGAGGCGTGTGTTCGCCGCACGCCGGCACGCGCCCGTGCCACCTCTTGCTTCCTGCCGCTTCCCCCTCGTCGCATGGGCCTCCCTCGCGACGCCACGCACCCCCCGGACCCTCTGCACCTCTCCCCTCTCTCCCCCGAGCGCTCTCCCCCCTCCTCTTTTCTCCTCACCGAACGCGCCCGCCGCCGCCGACGAGAACCATCATGGCCACCGGCCAACCCTCGTCCTGTCGATGCGCCCAGAAGAACCGCCATCGACTCTGCATCGCTTCACGCCAACCCGCTCGATCGCTGGAGCTCGCAACATCGCCCCGACTCGTCTTCGCTGCTCGCCGCCGAGATCGCCGGTGACCTTCCGTCTCCATCAGCCCCTCCCCGAGCTCGCCGACTCGCTCGTCGCGTTCTACGTGAGCTCCTGATCATCCTCCCCCTCTCCGTTCTCTCTCTTGCACGCCGTAGCCGCCACGCCCCTCTCGCCCGACTGCGCCGCCGCCTGCACTCGCCGCCGACACGACTCCGGCGACCATTTGGTCCGGGCGCCGTGTCCAACATGCTCGCCGCCTCGCGTAGCTGCCGAGGTGCCACTTAACGCGATACCACGGCCACTACAGCCTCAGACACAAACACCGAACGCCGGCGCCGCTTCGAGCTCGCTTTCGGCGAGCTCCGGCCGCCCCTGCTTGCCGCAGATGCCTCCTCGGATGCGAAGCGAGCCCTCAGCCTCGCTGCGTGCTCTCGGCCGCCCGTTTGGTCGCCGGAGACGCAAACCCGAGCCCTTCCACCGCATCTGGCCTCGCCAGCGTCATGTCGCCGGTGGGTTTGACCTCGCTGATCGTTGACTGGGTGGGCCCAGTTTGACCCCCCGGGTCACTGATGTGTGGGCCACCCTTGTTAATTATTAGTTAGGTTAGTTTAGCGCTAATTAACCTAGATTAGTGCTTAACCTAACACTAACTAACTCTGTTTAGTTAGTTACGTAACCACTGACACGTGCGTCCCATAGGTCAGGTTTGACCTGGCCGACCCAGATTTGATCACGACATCACAAGGACGTCATGTCGACGCGAGAAATCATTTTCAGGATTTATTCTTATTCAGAAAATTCCAGAAAATAGCCAAAACTTCTAAAAATCATAGAAATTCAACCGTAACTCCAAATGAAATAATTTATATATGAAAAATGATCAGAAAAATCCAATCTTTCCATCTGTACCATTTCATGCATGTTTGAGGAACCTAAAGCTACTGTATATGACAATTTGAATTAATGGCATTTGAAATGTCATATATGGAGTTAGAATTTGAATCTTAGATTCAAACCAACTCCATTTAATCTGTAGCTAGTTGCATTAGCTCAAACCACAGCATATTGCCATGCCATGATCATGCATCATGTTGTGCATTGCATTGATTGTGTTCTTCTTTGTTTGCCCGTGTTTGTCCCCTCTCGATAGACGTGGTTCCGACGATGAGTTCGATGACACCGATGAAGAACTATATTATCTTCAGAAGTGCCAGGCAAGCAAAACCCCCTTGTTCATTCCGATACAATCCCACTCTCTCGCTCCTACTCTCTTTTATTGCATTAGGACAACAACGATTCATTTGTTACTTGCTGCGGTAGCTGAACCCCTTTATCCTCGTGATGACCTGTCATTGCCACGAAGAATAGATGAAACCCACTAGCATGAGTAGGAGTTGTTTGAGCCCTATTGTGCCTACTCATTCATGTTTGTTTGTCATGCCTGCTACTGCTTAGAGTTGAGTCAGGTCTGATTCATCGGGCATGAATCGGAGGTGTGTGAACATGTCCTACTGTTGAGAGCTAAGTGTGTGAACACGATTTGGTAAAGGTAGCGGTGAGAGGCCATGTAGGAGTACATGGTGGCTTGTCTCATTGAAACCGTCCTCAGGAACTGAGTTCTGTGTTTGTGATCCATGAACAGCTACTACCACGCATTGGGCCCAAACCAATGGATCCTCTCGACTTATTAACCGCCTTGCCCTCTGTCCGGGAGTTGCAACTAGTTTCGTGTTTGTAGGATATGTGTTGGAGGCCGTATGAAGCGCTGACCCTAGGGGTGGGCTATGATGCGGTAGATAAACCGTGGCACGGTGTACCGGGCGCCCGTTTGGTGTCTCGGGAACCCTGCACACATCGTTTGGGGCTGTGAGCGAAACTCCGGCCAGATCTCCTCGCGGATGGAACCCGAATAGGCAATAAACCTGGACTAGAGACTTGTGTGGTTAGTCAAGTCGTGGCCGACACCCTCGTTGGGCTTCCGCTTGAAGGTTGCCGAGTACATGTCGTGTAAAGGGCGGTAAGTGGTGAGAGCGTGTGTGAAGAAGTACACCCCTGCAGGGTTAACATCATCTATTCGAATAGTTGTGTCCGCGGTAAAGGACTTCTGGGTTGCCTGTATAGTTCATAGACAAGTGAAAGTGGATACTCTAAAATGCGCAAGATAAGCGTGAGTGCTATGGATGGCGCTCTCGTAGGGAGACGGGAGCGAATCCATAGTGGTGTATTGATATGGTGAATATGTGGGCTCGTGTGCGCCACCTCAAAAGAGTTACTTGCAGTCGTAGTTCAGGATAGCCACAGAGTCAAAGCTGGCTTGCTGCAGTTAAACCCCACCTTCCCCTTTTGTTGACAATGATGCATATGTAGTTAGTTCTGATGTAAGTCTTGCTGGGTACATTTGTACTCACGTTTGCCAATTTTATGTTTTTGCAGAGAGACTTCCGTCTCACTAGTAGTTGCGTGGACTTCGATGTTTAGCTTGTTACCTCAGCTACGATCTTGTGCCCTCGGCAGGATCTGGTAGATAGTCAGGCTTCTCAGCCTTTTTCATTTGAAGATGTCTGTACTCAGACATGTTAAGCTTCCGCATGTGCTTTGACTTGTATGCTCGGAATGTTGGGTCATGAGACCCATGTTTGTAATATCTCGCTCCTCAGAGCCTATTAAATAAATACTTGAGTCATAGAGTTATGTTGTGATGCCATGTTGTATTTACACATATCGAGCATATTGTGTGTATGATTGAAATGCTTGGTATGTGTGGGATCGGACAACCTAGTTGTTTATCCTTGGTAGCCTCTCTTATGGGGAAATGTAGTCTTGAGCTTCCATGAGCCATAGTAGTCCGCTACAGCCCGGTTCACCGGAGTCCTGCTAGCCCAGCACTACTGCTCCGGAACACTTGACTGGTCGGCATGTGATTCACTTCGTTCCTGTGTCTGTCCCTTCGGGGAAATGTCACGCGGTGACATCCGGAGTCCTGCCTAGCCTGCTACAGCCCGGGTTCCCGGAGTCCTGTTAGCCCAGTGCTACAGCCCGGATTCGCACGCTGCTGACCGACATGCTCGATGTTGATTCATGTATGCCTGTCCCTATAAGTTAGTGCCACTTTGGGTTCACGACTAGTCATGTCGGCCCGGGTTCCCTGTCATATGGATGCTAGCGACACTATCATATACGTGAGCCAAAAGGCGCAAACAGTCCCGGGCCATGGTAAGGCGACACCCGTGGGAATACCATGCGTGAGGCCGCAAAGTGATATGAGGTGTTACCGGCTAGATCGATGTGACCTGGAATCGGGGTCCTGACACAGGCAAGTCTGGGGACCCCCGTTCCTAGAACGTCGACAGAGGCTCTGGAGGCCCGGGGGGCTCGTGAAGAACCGTCGCCACCTCCACCAGGACCGCGTGGTCCCTTACATCCTGAGTCGCCAGAACGCTCCGCAGACGATGCTGGATGGTAAAAGCCATGTTCGGCAAGCCAAAAGGCATGCGAACATAGCTGTGAGGGGGGACCTCACACCGACCAACATGTGATGGCCAGAAGCGCTCTTGGGATGCGGCTCTATTGAGCCCTGGAATGTTGACAAAAACGCACAGCTCGTTGTCCGCGCCAGGACAAGGAGCCGCGCCAGGTGGTGGGCGGCGGTGGCCCCGCATGGCTCTCGCCTCTTGGAGCTCTTCGGTCGCCTTGGTGATGAATTCCTAAGTACCTGGCACCCCCTTCCTTGTGCCCTCGTGAGGGAAGCGTGTGATGAAGCATGCCTCCACGTTGTGCCCGAGCACCTCCCTCGTGACATTGGCTAAGTCAGAGGCCGTCCAGAAGAGAGCCCCCGAGCCCAGCCTAAGGAGGTCGTCGGGCGCGCCTTCCTATGCGAGAGGGGGAGGCACCCAATCCATGGGCGCAGGTCCTGAGGTGGTGCCGCTGGAGACACTGCTCTCCTGACGCTCTTGGCGGATCAACTGCTTCTTCTTCTTGGGGACAGCCTCAGGAGGGTAGCTGGCGCCTTTGTTGTCTGGGTCTTTGACCGCCGCGGCCTGGTAGGCGCGCTCGAGGGAGCACACCGCATCCTTCTCCTCGCAGGCGATCATGATGATGTCGCGGTTCCTTGGCATCTTGAGTACATTGTAGCCATGATGGGTCACCGCCATGAACTTGGTCAGGGCTAGGTATCCTAGGATGGCATTGTACGGAAGGCGGATGTGAGCGACATCGAAGTCGATGAGCTCGGTGCGGTAGTTGTCGCGCTGGCCGAAGGTGACAGGGAGGCGGATCTGCCCTATCGGGGTGGTGGAGCCGTCGGTCACTCCTGAGAAAGGCTTGGTGGGCTGTAGGTGATCATATGGCACTTGGAGGCGGTCGAACGTCTCGTTGGAAAGAACATTGAGCCCCGCACCACCATCGATGAGGGTCTTGGTGACGAGAACATTGCTGGTGACGGGCGAGCAAAGCATCGGGAGGGCGCCGAAAGTTTTCGCCCACTTGAGCTGGTCGGACGAGCTGAAGGTGATGGTGCACTTGGACCACCTGAGCAGACATGTGGCCTCAAGCCTGGGGAGGGCCGCGTTCACCTCACAAGTGAACTTCTTGAAGATGCGCTGAGTGGCTGGGGCCTGAGCGCCGCCCAAGATGCAGGCGATGGAGCGTGGCTCCTGGAAGCCCCCAGCCCCCTCCTCCTGGTGGTGGTCATAGTTCCTTCTTGGTGGTGGTGGCAGCGGAGGGAGGCCGGTCCTCGCGAAGTTGGTCCCTCAAGAGGCTGATCTCGCCACTCCTGGCGAGGCCGCGGTCGTTCCAGCATCCTCCACTTCGTCCTCCTCCGCGGTCGTAGCCTTGGTTGTTGCGCTCGGGGAGTCGACCGAGGTGCCCGTCGTGGATGGCCCTAAGCTCTTGACAGTCATTGGTGTTATGGCTATGTACGTTGAGGAAGACGCAGAATGGACGGCTGCCCTTGAATGACTCTGGGTGGTCGCAGCCGCGCTTCATCTCTGGTTCAACCGTGAGCACGGCCGCCCCCTTGCGCTTCTGATAACCCACAAGTATAGTGGATCAATTGTAGCCTCTTTCGATAAGTAAGAGTGTCGAACCCAAAGAGGAGCTAAAGGTAGAACAAATATTCCGTCAAGTTCTATCGACCACCAATACAACTCTACGCACGCTTAACGTTCGCTTTACCTAAAACAAGTATGAAACTAGAAGTACTTTGTAGGTGTTGTTTGATAGGTTTGCAAGATAATAAAGTGTGTGTAAATAAAAACTAGGGGCTGTTTAGGTAAAGAAGCAATAAAGTTAGTATAGCGAGTCTGGAAAAGTGGTGGTTGGAGTTGCCAAATTGTCCCTAAGCAATTGACTACTTTACTAGACCGATAGCAAGTTTTAAGTGGGAGAGGCCACTGCTAGCATGTCATCCTTGACTTGGAATTCTATGCACTTATGATTGGAACTATTAGAAAGCATCCGCAACTACTAACATTTATTAAGGTAAAACCCAACCATATCATTAAGATATATTGGTCCCCCTTCAATCCCGTATGCATCTATTTCTATGCTAGGTTGAAGCTTTTGTCACTCTTGCCCTCCAATACATAGTACTATCAACATACAACTAACCCTATGGTGTGATCCATGCGCGCGCTCATATGATGGGCACCAAAGGACAGCAACATAACTACAAGCAAATTAATCCAATCATAGCAATTCACCAATTACCGATATGACAACGAAAATCTACTCACACATCATAGGATGGCAACACATCATTGGATAATAATATGAAGTATAAAGCACCATGTTCAAGTAGAGGGTACAACGGGTTGCGGGAGAGTGGGCCACTATAGATAGATTGGGGAAGGTGATGAACATGTTGGTGAAGATGACGGAGGTGTTGGTGTAGATTACGGTGACGATGATGGCCCCGGCGGTGTTCCGGCGCCACCGGAAGAGAGGGGGAGAGAGCCCCCCTTCTTCTTATCCTTCTTCCTTGACCTTCTCCCTAGATGGGAGAAGGGTTTCCCCTATGGTCATTGGCTTCCATGGCATGGGAGGGGAGAGAGCCCCTCCGAGATTGGATTTGTCGCTCTGTCTCTCTCTGTTTCTGCGCTACAGATTCTGCCCTTTTACCGTTTCTTATATTCCTGGAGATTCGTAACTCCGATTGGGTTTAAATTTGGACACAATTTTTATCCGAATATTGGCTTTCTTGCGGTGAAAGAAGGGCACCAACCGCCTTACGGGGTGGCCACGAGGGCCCAGGGCCCGCCTGACCCCCTGGGGTGCGCCCCCTGCCTCGTGGCCCCCTCGAGCATCGTCTCGCGTTGATTGTTCTTCCCAAAAATAACATATATTCCAAACAAAATCTCCGTCAGTTTTTATCCCGTTTGGACTCCGTTTGATATGGATTTTCTGCGAAACAAAAAACATGCAACAAACAGGAACTGGCACTAGGCACTGGATCAATATGTTAGTCCCAAAAATAGTATAAAAAGTTGCCAAAAGTACGTAAAATTTGTAGAATATTGGCATGGAACAATAAAAAATTATAGATACGACGGAGACGTATCAGCATCCCCAAGCTTAATTCCTGCTCGTCCTCAAGTAGGTAAATGATAAAAAAAGATAATTTTTGATGTGGAATGCTACCTAGCATAATCTTGCTCATGTAGTCTAATCATGGCATGAATATTAAGACAGGAGTAATTCAAAGCAATAGTCTATCATTTGACATTAAGACAATAATACTTCAAGCATACTGATAAAGAAATCATGTCTTTTCAAAATAACATGGCCAAAGAAAGTTATCCCTACAAAATCTTATAGTCTAGCTATGCTCCATCTTCACCACACAAAATATTCAAATCATGCACAACCCCGATGACAAGCCAAGCAATTGTTTCATACTTTTGACGTTCTCAAACCTTTTCAACTTTCATGCAATACATGAGCGTGAGCCATGGACATAGCACTATAGGTGGAATAGAATATGATGGTGGAGGTTGTGTGGAGAAGACAAAAAGGAGAAAGTATCACATCGACGCGGCTAATCAACGGGCTATGGAGATGCCCATCAATTGATGTCAATGTGAGGAGTAGGGATTGCCATGCAATGGATGCACTAGAGCTATAAGTGTATGAAAGCTCAAACTAAAACTAAGTGGGTGTGCATCCAACTTGCTTGCTCATGAAGACCTAGGGCATTTGAGGAAGCCCATCGTTGGAATATACAAGCCAAGTTCTATAATGAAAATTCCCACTAGTATATGAAAGTGATAACTCAAGAGACTCTCTATATGAAGAACATGGTGCTACTCTGAAGCACAAGTGTGGTAAAGGATAGTAACATTGTCCCTTCTCTCTTTTCTCTCATTTTTCTCTCTTTTTTTAGGCTTCTTTGGCCTCTCTCTTTTTTTTGGGGAGGCGGGGGGGTTCTTTGGCCACTTTATTTTGATAACCTCACATGGGACAATGTTCTAATAATGATGATCATCACACTTTTATTTACTTACAACTCAATATTACAACTCGATACTAGAACAAAGATATGACTCTATATGAATGCCCCCGGCGGTGTACAAGGATGTGCAATGATCTAGCGTAGCAATAACATCAAAAAATGGACAAGCCACGAAAACATCATGCTAGCTATCTTAAGATCATGCAAACAATATGACAATAAATGCTCAAGCTATGGAAATGCCATGATAGGTAGGTATGGTGGCTGTTTTGTGGAAGATATAAGGAGGCTTATGTGTGACAGAGCGTATCATATCACGGGGTTTGGATGCACCGGCGAAGTTTGCACAGACTCTCAAGGTGAGAAAGGGCAATGCACGGTACCGAAGAGGCTAGCAATGGGGGAAGGGTGAGAGTGCGTATAATCCATGGACTCAACATTAGTCATAAAGAACTCACATACTTATTGCAAAAGTCTATTAGTCATCAAAACAAAGTACTACGTGCATGCTCCTAGGGGGATAGCTTAGTAGACAAAGACCATCGCTCGTCCCCGACCACCACTCATAAGGAAGACAATCAATAAATACCTCATGCTCCAACTTTGTTACATAACGGTTCACCATATGTGCATGCTACGGCAATCACAAAATTCAACACAAGTATTTCTACAATCCACAACTACCCACTAGCATGACTCTAATATCACCATCTTTATATCGCAAAACTATTGCAAGGAATCAAACATATCATATTCAGTGATCTACAAGTTTTATGTAGGATTTTATGACTAACCATGTGAATGACCAATTCCTGTCAACTCTCTAAATAGATATAAGTGAGGCAAGAGATTTTAATTCTTTCTACAAAAGATATGCCCATGCTCTAACAAATATAAGTGAATCAAAAGAGCATTCTACAAATGGCGGTTTTCTATGTGAAGAGAAACAGGCAATCCAAACTTCAAATGATATAAGTGAAGCACATGAAGCATTCTATAAAGCCATACTCAAAAGATATAAGTGAAGTGCAAAGAGCATTCTATAAATCAACCATGGACTATCTCATACCAGCATGGTGCATCAAAGAAAAGTGAAAACTAAATGCAAAAGACGCTCCAAGATTCACACATATCACATGAACGAAACGAATCCGAAAACATACCGATACTTGTTGAAGAAAGATGGGATGCCTTCCGGGGCATCCCCAAGCTTAGACGCTTGAGTCTCCTTGAATATTTACTTGGGGTGCCTTGGGAATCCCCAAGCTTGAGCTCTTGCCTCTCCTCCTTCTCCTCATATCGAGACCTCCTCGATCTTTGATCACTTCATCCACACAAAACTCAACAGAAAGCTTGGTAAGATCCGTTAGTATAATAAAGCAAATCACTACTCTAAGTAATGTTGCAAACCAATTTATATTTTGTTTTTGCATTGTAGCTACTGTAATATAACTTTTCCATGGCTCAATCCACTGATATAAATCAATAGTTTCATCAAAACAAGCAAACTATGCATCAAAAACAGAATATGTCTTAAACAGGATAGTCTGTAGTAATCTGAACATTCACCATACTTCTGGTACTCCAAAAATTCTGAAACAATTAGCAAAAATAAAAAATATATAGAAAGACAGTGCAAAACGTTTCAGAACCGTTTGACATTCCAGTAAATGTAAAATCACGCACTACAGCCAAAGTTTCTGTTTTGCACCGCACAAACCAACAAGCAGTGTAAACATCCTAAAGGCAAGTCTTGTCACATTATTTTTATAATACAATGGAATTGTACAAGGGGATAATTATTTTTGTTGAAAAGTTTCTGTAATCAAGACTCACAAAGTTTCCGTGAGCATGAACAAAGTTCAAGGAGCTCCCCCACTTCAACAATGCTTGTCTCTCTCACTTTCACTTTCCTTTTTGAAAAGTTTTGGGTTCCCCTCTTTATTTTTTGTTTTTAAACTATATAAAAGCACTCAACAGAAATAAGTGACTCTCTAAAACTTCCGGGTTGTCTCCCTGGCAGTGCTTTATTTAAAGCCCTTAAGCTAGGCATAAGGTGCTCCAGTAATGAATCCACCCAGATCCCAAGGTATATCAAAGCCAATTTGAATTAGCAATGATTTGGCATTTAGTAGTGAGCACAAAGCAACATATATCATGTAATGACGAAGTTTAACTCTCTTCCTATGCATCGGCATGTCATAAAAGAACAATTCATGCACACAAAGTAAAGGCCAATGCATAGCATAAGAAGTTTCTTGCAATTTTATCATATTGGAAACATAGAGAGGTGGAGATGTAGTTCCTCTCTCATAATAATTGCAAGTAGGAGCAGCAAGCACATGCATATTATATCTATAAAAATAATCATGTGTAGTACTAAAACGCAACCCATCAATATAATCCTTAATAAGGGCAAACTTCTCCGATATAGTGTAGCCGGGAGAATTTAAAAAGATAATAGGACTATCATGCATGGGTGCAATAGCAACAATTTCATGTTTAACATAGGGAACTATAGCAAGTTCATCTCCATAAGCATAATTCATATTGGCATCTTGGCCACAAGCATAGCAAGCATCATCAAAAAGGGATATTTCGAGAGAATCAACGGGATCATAACAATCATCATAGCAATCATCCTTCGGTAAGCACGAAGGGAAATTAAACAATGTATGAGTTGAAGAGTTGCTCTCACTAGAAGGTGGGCATGATTAGCTAATCCGCTCTTCCTCCTACTGTTCTTCGCTCTCCTCATCATCTTTTTCATCCAATGAGCTCACAATGTCATTAATTTCTTCTTCCATAGATTCCTGCAAAATATTAGTCTCTTGTTGGACAGCGGAGACTTTCTCAATAAATTCATCAATATCACAATTGTATTTATAATTCTCATAGAAATATTTAAGGATAGCCAAATTTTCAGGTCGATAAACTGAATCATCAAAATCTTCAAACTCTTTAAACAAGGATTCATTTCATAAGCACCCATAAAAGCAACAAATTCTTCTATTTGTTCCACATCATAGTAATCATATATACCATTAGCATAAGAAGCCAATGTTTTATCATCATTAAATTTGCATGAAAAGGGAAGGTGTGGAGCCTTCAACCTAGAGCAACAAGTATAATCATATCTCAAGCATAGTTGCCTAGCATACCAATACAACATATAAATTTGATCCCATAATAGTTTCCCCTTTTGTGTCAAGCGATAATCCCTAAAGTATTCACGTTGATCCAATGTGTCTCCCATTACAAAGTTGAATGGGGTTTTCTCAGGATTATCAAAGTAGTGAAGAATATCTTTCACATAATGAGCATCGAGGGCTTTAGGAGGTTCCCCATCTCCATGAGTAGCAAGTAAACCTAATTTTTTTGGTATTTCGTGTTCAATATCCATAACTGAAGATAGAGAACAACTTAGAACAGAAAATAAAAATTACTTAGTGATAAGGCAAAAAAGCACATAGGAGAATATTCACCCCACGCTATTGCGCCCCGGCAACGGCGCCAGAAAAAGGTCTTGATAACCCACAAGTATAGGGGATCAACTGTAGCCTCTTTCGATAAGTAAGAGTGTCGAACCCAACGAGGAGCTAAAGGTAGAACAAATATTCCCTCAAGTTCTATCAACCACCGATACAACTCTACGCACGCTTAATGTTCGCTTTACCTAAAAAAGTATGAAACTAGAAGTACTTTGTAGGTGTTGTTGGATAGGTTTGCAAGATAATAAAGAGTGCGTAAATAAAAACTTGGGGCTGTTTAGGTAAAGAAGCAATAAAGTTAGTACAGCGAGTGTAGAAAAGTGGTGGTAGGAGTTGCGAAATTGTCCATAACCAATTGACTACTTTACTAGACCAATAGCAAGTTTTATGTGGGAGAGGCCACTGCTAGCATGTCATCCCTTACATGGAATTCTATGCACTTATGATTGGAACTATTAGCAAGCATCGCAACTACTAACGTTCATTAAGGTAAAACCCAGCCATAGCATTAACATATATTGGTCCCCCTTCAATCCCGTATGCATCTATTTCTATGCTAGGTTGAAGCTTCTGTCACTCTTGCCCTCCAATACATAGTCCTATCAACGTAAAACTAACCCTATGGTGTGATCCACGCGCGCGCTCATATGATGGGCACCAAAGGACAGCAACATAACCACAAGAAAATTAAAACAATCATAGCAATTCACCAATTACCGATAGGAGAACGAAAATCTACTCAGACATCATAGGATGGCAACACATCATTGGATAATAATATGAAGCATAAAGCACCATGTTCAAGTAGAGGGTACAACAGGTTGCGGGAGAGTGGACCACTGTAGATAGATGGGGGAAGGAGATGAACATGTTGGTGAAGATGACGGAGGTGTTGGTGTAGATTGCGGTGACGAAGATGGCCCTGACGGTGTTCCGGCGCCACCGGAAGAGAGGGGGAGAGAGCCCCCTTCTTCTTCTTCTTCCTTGACCTTCTCCCTAGATGGGAGAAGGGTTTCCCCTCTGGTCCTTAGCGTCCATCTCATGGGAGGGGTGAGAGGCCCTCCGAGATTGGATATGTCTCTCTGTCTCTCTCTATTTCTACGCTCCAGATTTTGCCCTTCCACCGTTTCTATATTCTCGGAGATCCGTAACTCCGATTGGGTTGAAATTTGGACACGATTTTTATCCAAATATTGGCTTTCTTGCGGCGAAAGAAGGGCACCAACCGCCTTACAGGGTGGCCACGAGGGCCCACGGCGCGCCTGGCCCCCTGGGGCGCGCCCGTGCCTCGTGGCCCCCTCGGGCATCGTCTCGCATTGATTCTTCTTCCCAAAAATCACATATATTCCAAAAAAATCTCTGTCAGTTTTTATCCCGTTTGGACTCCGTTTGATATGGATTTTCTGCGAAACAAAAAACATGCAATAAACAGGAACTGGCACTGGGAACTGGATCAATATGTTAGTCCCAAAAATAGTATAAAAAGTTGCCAAAAGTATGTAAAAGTTGTACAATATTGGCATGGAACAGTAAAATATTATAGATACGATGGAGACGTATCAGCTTCACGTCCTTGGCCTTCCCCTTCTTGTCTTCTAGGTCGGCCGTTGGGAGCTCTAGGAGGGAGAGGCGCCCTTCCTCAGCTCTCACGCACTTGGTCGCCATGTTGAACATCTCCAGAGTCGTGCACAGGTCCTCATGGATGGCGAGCTCCTCCTTCATCTTGACATCACGGACGCCATCGGAGAACGCCGAGATGATGGCCTCATCTGAAACCTTGGGGATCTTGAGGCGACTGTTGTTGAAGCACTGGATGTACTTCTGCAGGGTTTCCCCTGGCTACTGCTTGATGTGTCGCAGGTCAACGCGGCAGGCGGGCGGTCGTGAGTGCCCTGGAGCTTCTCTTCTTGTGAGATGAAGACTTCGAGGATTTTGATGATGAAGACTTCGAAGATTTCTTATTCTTCTTTGAGTCATCAGAACTGTAATCCTTGTATTTCTTCTTCTTTGATTCCTTTTCCCACAGAGGACAATCTTGAATGTAGTGTCCATGTTTCTTGCATTTGTGGCAAGTTCTCTTCTTGTAGTCACGGGATGAGGAATCTGATCTCATGTCATCACTTCTTGAGGATATACCAAAGCGACCACGTCTTGAGAACTTCTAAAATTTCCTCACGAGCATTGCTAGCTCCTGGCTCAGTTCTTCAGGATCACCAAGGCTGCTACCAGACTCCTCACCTTCAGATTCAGAGACTGCATTGGCCTTCAAAGCTTGTGTTCTGCCATAGCTTGATCCATAGAGATCTCTCTTCTCAGCAAGTTGGAACTCATGAGTGTTTAACCTCTTGAGGATGTCAGTGGGATTAAGAGCCTTGTAGTCTCCACGTTCTTGTATCATCAGTGCGAGAGTGTCAAATGAGGAATCAAGCGATCTCAGCAATTTCTTCACCACCTCATGGTCGGTGATGTCAATGGCACAAAGTGCTTGAAGCTCATTTGAGATGTCAGTGAGGCGACCAAAGGTTTGCTGAACATTTTCATTGTCGAGTCTTTTGAAGCGGTTGAAGAGATTGCGAAGAACGTCACCTCGAGAGTCACGCTGTGTTGAGACTCCTTCATTGACTTTGGACAGCCTGTGCCAGATAAGCTTGGCTGTCTTCAAAGCACTCACTCTGCCATACTGCCCTTTGCTCAGAGGGCCACATATGATGTTCTTCACTTGAGAGTCGAGTTGCTTGAATCTCTTCATGTCAGCAGCGTTGATGGTAGGAGTGACAGAGGGAAGACCATTTTCCACAACATACTAGAGATCGTTGTCAATTTCCTCAAGATGCCTTCGCATCTTATTCTTCCAGTAGGGGTAGTCCGTCCCATCGAAGGTAGGACAACCAACAGAGACCTTGATCATACCTGCTGTCGGATTTCGAGTTCCGGCAGACCCTTAAGGTTCGAACAATGGGGAGCGCGCGGAGATCCAACCTTCCACCGTCTCGCACCTCGCCGAATCGCAGGGACCGAAACTACTAACGGAACAGCACAAGAGACACGAGATTTATACTGGTTCGGGCCACCATTGTGGTGTAATACCCTACTCCAGTGTGTGTGGTGTGGTAGATTGCCTCTTGGGCTGATGAGGAACAATACAAGGAAGAACAGCCTCGCGAGGGTCTGTTCTTGGCGGGTGCGATGAACTGCTAGGTGGGGTTCAGTCGCTCTAGCTACTGGTTTCTTGATGAGGATCCGGATCCCCTGCCTTGGGGGTGGCTACTCCTATTTATAGGCGAAGGCCCTGGGCCTCTTCCCAAATATTGAGCGGGAAGGGCGCCAACAATTGGCCATTTTGAAGGGGAACAGCGGGTATGCTTATCCTGACTAAAGTTGGTCCTCGCCTTCCAAAGGCTCT
This sequence comes from Aegilops longissima, assembly GCA_021605205.1. Taxonomy (NCBI): domain Eukaryota; kingdom Viridiplantae; phylum Streptophyta; class Magnoliopsida; order Poales; family Poaceae; genus Aegilops; species Aegilops longissima. The sequence continues at coordinate 154,192,481 of CM038677.1, forward strand.
GGTGGTGACACCTGCTTGGGCTCCACGATGACTCCCTTCCAGCCGTTGGGCTGGTCTTGGTCTTGTTGCACCGAAATGGATGCCTTTGCTTGATGCTCTCGCCTGCGCTTGCTCCCTTTGCACCAAAGAGGAAAGGAGGACACTGCGCGGGTTGGCGCCCGACTGGTGCCCTCGGTCGTCATGGCTTACGTCATGGGCACCTCGCGAGGTACCCTGCCTTGAACTCTACGCCTCCTCATGAGCCAGCCTGACGAGGCCGTGCTTGAGGAAGCTCCTTGTCGTCCGCCCTGCGAGGCTTGGCCCCTCGCGAGGGTCTTGAGCTTCCGTTGATGAAGATGGGCCGTGCTGGGCCTCCTTCGAGCCACGCCGCAGGCCGCAGGCAGGCAAGTCTGGGGACCCCTGTGCCCGGAACGCCGACAGTAGCCCCTGGGCCCACGGCGCGCCCGAACTTGGCCGAGCAGAGAGGCGAAAGGGCAAGTGCGAAGCGTCGCGGGCCCTAACAGCTTGCGGCCTTGGGCGTGCGTGGCGGTTGATTGACGCGGCAAGATCGCTTCCCCACGATGCCTCGGTAACCACCCAGATTCGACAAGTCCCTGCATGCAGAGTCGGTCATGATTACCGGTGATCGTGGAGGCCGACGGTTGGCCTTCGCCGGCTATAAGTACGGAACGACGCGCGCCCTTTCAGTCTATCCTTTCTTGTCTCTCCCTCTTCTCCATGGCTCCACCAAGGAAGTTCTCGGCCGCAGAGAAGGGGAAGGGCCGTCAGGTCGAGTCTTCCTCTCCTCCGCCTAAGCGTGGTCGAGGTCGCCCTCGCAAGCATCCCGTGGCCTCCACGGCGGTCCCCCGCGGTCGTGGGGGAGGCTCTCAGCGTGGCGACGAGCGGCTGGCCATGGTCGGAGGGCGTGCCCCGGCCGCGCGTCCCTCGAGGCCGCGCCTCCATGCTGCTGAAGCGCTGCCGGAGTTCATGGTGAGGGCGGAGGAGCCGTCCGGCGTCCGGCTTCAGCTCCCGCTTCCTCCTGGGTGAGCTCCCAGATGGCGCCCTGGGTGGCCTCTGGCTCCAGGCGGATGGCTGCTGCGGTCGGGCCGTGGGCTTCTCCGAGGTCTCACATGAGGAACCTATTCTGACCAGCTGGTGGCAGACGTTCGCTCGCAGCGTGGTCTTCGCCGCCGGTGCTCCCTGCACTTCAAGTACGACGGTGACGCCACCCTCTACGTGAGGGTGTTCGGGGAAGACGGTCGCCGCATGGGGTGCTGCCCTGAAGATGACGACCGCTGCCGAGGACTCAGCCCCGGTGTGGATGGAGAGGGCAGCGCGCGGGCGGCTGGCGATGCCCGTGACTCCTCACGCTTCACCAGCTCTTCTTCGGGTGGTGATTCTTCCAGCAGCGGCCGCGGCCAGCCCCCACGCCGCCGCGCCTGCTTGGGAGGTGGCAGCGGGTCCGCTTGCCGCGCCCGTGAAGCGAGAGAGGGAGTCCGCCTGAGCTCGGAGACGGCTCGAGCCTTCCAAGAGGGCCGGCACGGGGCGTGCTTCACCTGCTTTTGTCCTTTTCCTTTATTTTCTCCTGCGCAAAAAGGCAACAATGTGTGGCCCCGTGGGGGCGCGTTTAGGCTAACGCCGTTAATTATTGTACTGCTTTCGTTATCCTGATACTGTTCCTTTTTGTTGTACGTCCATTCGCAAGTGAACTCCAGCTGTGGCCGCGGGGGCGACCGATCCAGGCCCCGTGTTCGCGTAGTGCTGCCCGTGAGGCATGGTCAGGAGGGGTGCTCCAGCTGTGGACCAGGGTCGTGAAAACTTGAGCGATAGGGGCAGGAATGCTCGCGAGGGCTCTCGAGGCTTCGCCGCGAGTCCCCACGCAAGAGAAATCGAGGCAGAGAGCAAAAAGATCGAAGAACCACGGACCAAAAGAGGGCGATAGTTTCGATAAAAACTCCAAATGGAAATAACTAGTCAACTGCAGAAAGCAAATGAAAAAGTCGTGTCCGGCACCTAGTCTAGTCTTCGACGTCTTCTCACCAGCGCGGAGCTAAGTGCTGCCACTGGGCGTGGGAGGGAGCCCGGGGCCGAGGCCGCACTCCCGAGACTCTGTATGTACAGCCCCAACTCATTATTACATGAGAGTGTCACGGGCGGCGAGCTTCACATGCGTTGGCCTTCTTCACAGGCTCCGGGCCTTTCTTTTGGGAAGCGAGCTTCACGGGCGTTGGCCCTCTTCACGGGCTCCAGGCCCTTTCTAGAACGCGACAACTTCACAGGCGTTCGCCTTCTTCACAGGCTCTGGGCCTTTCTCGAAAAAGATGAGCTTCACAGGCATTCGCCTTCTTTACAGGCGCTGGGCATTTTCCAAAAAGAATGAGCTTCACAGGCATTTGCCTTCTTCACAGGCACTGGGCCTTTTCCAAAAAGAATGAGCTTCACAGCATTCGCCTTCTTCATGTGCACCGGCCTTTTCCAAAAAGAATGAGCTTCACAGGCATTCACCTTCTTCACGTGCTTTGGGCCTTTTCCAAAAGAATGAGCTTCACGGGCATTCGCCTTCTTCACGTGCACCTGGGCCTTTTCCAAAAGAATGAGCTTCACAGGGCATTTGCCTTCTTCACGTGCCTTTGGGCCTTTTAGGGTAAACCTCCGGAGGTGCTGGATGTTCCACGCGCTCAGATAGGTACTCCTCTTGAGTCTCCAAGCGCACGGAGCCAGGCCTGGAAACATGAACAACCTTGAACGGCCCTCCCACATGGGAGAGAGCTTATGCAGTCCCTCCTGGGACAGACCTGCCGGAGCACGAGGTCCCCTACCTCGAGAGTTCTAGGGCGGATGTTGCGGCAGTGGTATCGCCGGAGTGCCTGCTGGTACCTTGCCGCTCGCAGCGCAGCTTCTCATTGGCGCTCCACCCCAACACGAGGGCGGTCCCCCGCATGGCGTCCTGCAGCGTTTCATCGAACGCCAGGACCCGCGCGGATCGACGCTTGACCTCGTGAGGGAGGACTGCTTCGGCTCCGTAGACCAGGAAGAAGGGGTCTCCCGGCTGGCTTGGTTGCGGCAGCGGATGGACCACAACACGGACGGAAGCTTCGTCATACCAGCCTCTGCAGCAGGCCTCCGTTTCTTCTTGAACGCCCTGGTCTTGAGGCCTCTCAGACCTCTGCGTTGGCCCGCTTCGGCCTGTCCGTTGCTGCGGGTGCGCCACCGGCGTAGCATATCTGCGCCCCAAGGTTAGCGCAGACGCTTTAAAAGGTTCTTGGTGAACTGCGAACCGTTGTCGGTGATGATGCGGTTCGGCATTCCGAACCGGCTCACGATGCGCTTGATGAACTTGACCGCAGAACCAGCGGGGATGGTGCGGACGGCCTCGACTTCGGCCCACTTGGTGAATTTGTCCACGGCGATGTAGAGGTAGCGATAGCCCCCTGGTGCCCGAGGAAAAGGGCCCAGGATGTCCAGCCCCCAGACCGCGAATGGCCAAGTGAGGGGGATGGTTTGCAGACCTCCTGCTGGCTGGTGGATCTGCTTGGCATGGAATTGGCAAGCCTCGCAAGCCTTCACGAGTTCAACAGCATCATTGAGCGCGAGCAATAATAGAAACCGCTATGAACGCCTTGCCGACGAGGGCCCGTGACGCATTTAATGGTGCCCACAATCTCCACCATGTATATCTGCCAGCAGTTCCTTCCCCTGTTCCCTGGTGATGCAACGCAGGGATACGTCGTTCGGTCGTTTCCGGTAGAGCTCTCCATCCATGATGCTGTATGTCGTGGCTTGCCGCGCCACACGCTCTGCCTCCTCCTCCTTCTCTGGCAAAGTTCCACGCGTTAAGTAACTCTTGAGCTCCGTGATCCAGCACCCCTCTTGAGGTTCCATCGTTAGGAGCAGGCGTGCCTCGAGGCCGGGCCACAGTGGGGCTCCCGAGGCAGGTGGTGAGGAGCTCCTCCCGAGGCTGTGCTTGTGCTTGATAACGTGGCGGCAGGCTGAGGGCTTGAAGAGCCGCTCCTCAAAGATGCCCGGCTCTCGGGTAATCTCTGGAGGCTCGCTTGGCGATGTCGTCGGCCTCTTGATTGGTGCCACGGGCACGGCTGCAGCTCCAACCCCTAGAACTGCTTTCTCCATCCTGCGGACCTCCGCAAGGTAGGCCTCCATGTGTTCATCTCTTGGCTCGTACACCTTGTTGGAGAAATTGACGAGGAGCTGCGAATCGCCCTTGATGGTAAGGCGCTTCACCCCCAGGGCAGCGGCAGCCTTCAGACCCGCTATCAGCCCCTCGTATTCTGCTATATTGTTGCAGACCTTCTCGCCATGCTGGAAACAGAGCTGCATGGCATAGTAGAGCTTTTCCTGAGCGGGAGATATGAGCACTGCCCCAGCCCCAGCGCCCTGTCTGGAGAATGCTCCGTCGAAGTACATGACCCAACCTTCGCGCCGCCTCGGGAGAGGGATCGATCCTCACCGCCCCGAGGCCGGTGCTTGGCCCATTCGGCCACGAAATCTGCCAGCGCGGCCCCCTTGATGACTCTGGTTGTGCTGAACTTGAGCTGGAATGCTTGCAACTCAATGTTCCACTCGGCGACCCTTCCGGCCGAAGTTGGGGCTCTGAGCACCTTCTCCGGGGTATGCCGAGACAACCTTGATTGGATCACCACCGAAGTAGTGCCGCAGCTTGCAAGCCACCAACAGCGAGGAGGAGCTTCGTGGCATGGGTACCGTGCCCTCGCATCCCGTAAACTCTTGTCTTGTGAAGTACACGGGTGCTCGACAAGGCTAGGAGTGTCGGTTCTCGTGGCGTCTTCCGAAGCTGTGGTGCCTCCCGAGGTGACGGCGCGCCCGGAAGCCGGGTGCTTGGATGGGGCCTCCCGCCTTTGGCGTGCTCTGCTCGCGACGGCTGATCTTCTTCCGTTGCGGTCTGGCTTCTGCGAGTTCCTTCGATTCGCCTTGCCTTAGCTCGGGTGGCCGCCGTGGTCTTGGCTCGACGCTCCTCCCTAACTGCCACTGTGGTTGCGCTTAGCGAGTAGGGAGTGGCGGCGAGGTAGAGTACCAAGGGCTCCTGAAGGCGCCGGGCCACCATCACTGGAGGGCTGGTCAGGTACCTCTTGAGGTCTTGGAACGCTTTGTCGGCCTCTTCAGTCCATTCGAAGGGCCCCTTTTTGTTCATCAGCTGGAAGAAAGGCAGTGCCCGCTCCCCCAATCGGGAGATGAAACGGCCCAGTGCCGTCACGCGCCCCGTGAGCTTCTGCATTTCCCTGAGGGTCTTTGGTGGGCTCATGTCCTCAACTGCCTTGACTTTTTCCGGGTTGGCCTCGATGCCTCGGTGGGACACGGGAAACCCAGGAGCTTGCCCGAGGGAACTCCAAACACACACTTCTCCGGGTTGAGTCGCAGGCTTACTGCATTGAGGCTCGCGAAGGTTTCTTCCAGGTCTTGTATCAAGGTCTTGGCCTCACGAGACTTCACCACGATGTCGTCGACGTAAGCCTCCACATTCTTCCCGAGCTGTGGGCCCAAGGTGATGTGCATGAGCCGCTGGAAGGTTGCCCCCGCGTTGCACAGCCCGAATGGCATGCATGTATAGCAGTACACTCCACACGGGGTTAAGAAGGCCGTCTTTTCCACGTCTTCCACCGCCATCTTGATTTGGTGATACCCGGAAAAGGCGTCCAAGAAGCATAATAGGTCACACTCGGCGGTGGAATCGGCGATCTGGTCGATGCGAGGGAGTGGGAACGGATCCTGCGGGCATGCTTTGTTGAGGTTGGTGAAGTCGACACACATGCGCTCCTTTCCTCCCTTCTTTGGCACCACCACGGGGTTGGCCAGCCAATCTGGGTATCGGACCTCGCGAATAACCCCCGCGGATTCTAGCTTGCGGGTCTCTTGGACGATGAAGGCCTGCTTTTGCTGGACTGCCTTTCTCTTATACGCTTCACAGACGCACGCTGGGGCACACGCTGAGGTGGTGCTCGACACGCCCGTGGGATCCCCGCCAACCGATCGGTCTCCCAGCGAACACCTTCTTGTTCGCACGCAGGAACTTGACCAGGTTTCTTCCTGCTCGGGCTCGAGGTTGGCGCCCATCGTGAAGGTGGCGCCAGGACCCGTCCTCGCCGGCAGTATCTGCTTGGTCTCCGCCTTTGTCTTGAGTGAACAACTACTTCTTCTTGGTCGGCGCAGCCCTTGGGCTTGAGGGCTTCGCATCGGCGGCTGCGCGCTGCGTCGCCGCCTTGAGGGCGAGCCTAAGCGCCCGCAACGCACCTTCGGTATCTCCAGGTACGGTGAGGACGCCGCTGCTCCCGGCATCTTCATGAGGTTGTACCGGGTGGGTTGCGCCATGAATTTGGCTAATGCTGGATAGCCAAGGATGGCATTGTAGGGGAGGCCGATGGGGGCTATGTCGAAGTCGACCAGTTCCCGCGGAAGTTGTCGAGGTGCCGAAGGTCACCGGAGCCGGATTTGCCCCAAGGAGCTGGATGACCTCCTCCCACGCCGAAAAAAAGGCTGGCTGGGCTGCAGCCGCTCCCTGGGTATGCAGAGGAGGTTGAAGGCCTCGACTGAGAGTACGTTGAGGCCGGCGCCGCCATCGATGAGGGTCCTGGTGACGGCAACCTGGCAGATGGTGGGTGTGCAGAGCATGGGGAGCGCACCCGAGCCGGCCGAGTTGGCGGGGTGGTCCCGAGAGTCGAAGGTCAGCCCGGCCGACGGCTCCGTCCGGCCCGAGGGAGCCCCCTGCCGCGTGGAGGCGGCGCCGACCCGGCGGACGAATGTCTTGACATGGCGGCTGGAAGGCGGCGCCTGCGAGCCGCCCAGGAGGGCCGCGACGACCGGAGGGACCGGCGCGACGGGGCGGGTGACGAGGAAGCTGCGCGGCTCCTCCCCAGAGGTCGCCGAGGAGCGCAGGGACGATGCTTGCTGCCCGTTCCCCGCCGGGCCGGTGGCGGTGTTGGCAGCGGGCGGTGAGGAACGACGAGGGCGCCCGCCGTCGGAAGCCGTCCGGGCGACACGGGAGGCGAGGGTGGCTCGGCGCTCGGCGCGAGCCCGACGAGCGTCAGACATGGTTGCGGTGGTCGGGGAAGAACGAGGCGACGGAAGGCAGATTCCGGCGCACCCCTACCTGGCGCGCCAAATGTCGGATTTCGGGTTCCGGCAGACCCTTAAGGTTCGAACACTGGGGTGCGCGCGGAGATCCAACCTTCCACCGTCTCGCACCTCGCCGAATCGTAGGGACCGAAACTACTAACGGAACAGCACAAGAGACACGAGATTTATACTGGTCCGGGCCACCATTGTGGTGTAATACCCTACTTCAGTGTGTGTGGTGTGGTAGATTGCCTCTTGGGCTGATGAGGAACAATACAAGGAAGAACAGCCTCGCGAGGGTCTGTTCTTGGTGGGTGCGATGAACTGCTAGGTGGGGTTCATCGCCTAGCTACGGGTTTCTTGATGAGGATCCGGATCCCCGCCTTGGGGGTGGCTACTCCTATTTATAGGCGAAGGCCCTAGGCCTCTTCCCAAATATTGAGCGGAAGGGCGCCAACAATTGGCCATTTTGAAGGGGAACAGCGGTACGCTTATCCCGACTAAAGTTGGTCCTCGCCGCCAAAGGCTCGTGGTGACGCCGCTTGGGCTCCACGATGATCCCTTCCAGCCGCTGGGCTGGTCTTGGTCTTGTTGCACCAAATGGATGCCTTTGCTTGATGCTCTCTCCGCGCTTGCTCCCTTTGCACCAAAGAGGAAAGGAGGACATCTGCTGGCTGGCGCCCGACTGGCGCCTCGATCGTCATGGCTTACGCCATGGGCACCTCACGAGGTACCCTGCCTTGAACTCTCCGCCTCCTCATGAGCCAGCCTGACGAGGCCGTGCTCGAGAAGCTCCTTGTCGCCCGCCTCATGAGGCTTGGCCCCTCGCGAGGGTCTTGAGCTTCGTTGATGAAGATGGGCGTGCTGGGCCTCCTTCGAGCCACGCCAGCAGCATGCAGTGCAAGTCTGGGGACCCCCGTTCCCGGAACCCCGACACCTGCAGTCGACATAACTAAAACTCCAGGTGGTTAAACCAAAATCACACAGAACAAGGGAGTACCTTTCTCTGATACCAATTGAAAATGCATTATATCGACTAGAAGGGGTGAATAGGCGGTTTTTACAAATTCATCACTGAGGAATTTCATAGTGAGGAAATTCCTAAGTCACGAACAACCAGCGGAATAAGTACTTAGATGCAAGCATAACAGAATAGTAGCACAGTCATCATGATGAAATGAAAACAAGCACAGAGTACACGTAGCGTAAACACAAGATAAGGAGACTTAAGACAAAGTGACTGAGGAAATATGATTGAGGAAATTGAGAAAGTCTTCAGTCAAAGTCTTCAAATAGTATCGATCAAGGACAACAACACAGTAATGAGGAAATGAAAGAGTTGAGGAAATAGAACTAGTTAGCTCGGTGAAGACAGAGATTTGGTAGACCAGTTCCTACTGATGTGATAGTCATACGTCTGGTTGGAGCGGCTAGGTATTTAAACCTGAGGACACACAGTCCTCACCGTATTCTCCTTGAGCTAAGGTCACAAAGACCTCGCCCAACCACTCGTGGTAAGTCTTCAGGTGACTTCCAAACCTTCACAGACTCGGTCACTCGGTGATCCACAATTTCCTCTTGGATGCTCTAGACCATGACGGCTAACCGTATGAAGGATGCACAGTCCTCAAAGGTAACAAGCATCGCATCCACACAGGAACAATCTCTTCAGTGATGCTCAATCACTTTGGGTTTGTAGGTGTTTGGGTTTGGGTTTTCCTCACTTGATGATTTTCGCTCAAAGTCCTCGGAGGATGGGATGCCCTCAATGACAAGTGTCAGTTTCTCTCGGAGCAGCCAACCAGCTAGTGGTTCTAGGGGGCAGCTATTTATAGCCTAGGGAGCAGCCCGACTTGATAAGACATAAATGCCCTTCAATGATATGACCGTTAGGTGGATAAGATATTTTGGGACAGCTGACGCATAGCACAGCAACGGTCAGAAATTTGAGGTTCAAATTCCTCAGGGCTATCATGTTCCTCACTAGAAGGCAATCCGCACTGGCGAATTCCTAACACCTCAGTCAGAAAAATTTTCTCAAAGACCAAAAGAACTTTGTCTCTGTCTCTGAAGAAATTGACTAAACTGTATGAGATTTCCAATGGCTTCACTCGAAGGAATTGGTAGGTGTAGGGTTTTGATATGAGCACCATCACTTGGAAACTTTGCCTTAGTTTTTCCTTGACCCCCTTTAACATTACGGTGTTTCCTATGACTCAAGAAAGAGAAAATGAAACTACGAAAACAAAAGTCTTTATGCTTCATGTTCCTCGCATGAATATCAAGTCTTCAGGATCACACCAATTTCTTCAATTTCAAAGTCTTCAGAAAGCCAAAGTCTTCAGTTCAAGACATTCATTTTTAGGGGTCGACTTTCTCTGTAAATGTCAAACTCCTTATAGGCTTATAGACCTATGTACACTCACAAACGCATTAGTCCCTTAACCTATAAGTCTTCATTACACCAAAATCACTAAGGGGCACTAGATGCACTTACAATCTCCCCCTTTTTGGTGATTGATGACAATATATGTTAAGAATTTGAACGGGGATAAACATATGAAGTGTAACTACTGATATTGAAGAATTTGATTGCAAGATATAGAAGAACTCCCCCTGAAGATGTGCATATGTGAGGAATTTGCTTCGGAGAAGCAATGCACATTGAAGAGTAGATTCATTGAGATCTCCCCTATATCTTGTAATTCATACACGCATTTAATATATGATATGAAGAATTTGAAATGCATGATGAAATATGGTGAGTGGTGTAATTCAGCATGCGTGCATTAACATATATGAGGAAATAGCATGCAAAAGAACATAGCAAATGTATCAGACCACCATCGGGTTTAAGTTTACAACTCGATCCAACAAATACTTCAGAAGAACGAGAGTTGTAACTTAGCAAAAAACGCCCATATATAGACCCGCTTGAAGACTAACTCAAATTTCTCCCTCTTTGTCATCAATGACCAAAAGGGACGAAAAATGAGGACTAACACCCCTGAAGAATATCATCACGAAGTCGATGGAGGAGCGCCAACGTTGTTGGGGTCGGTCGTTGAAGTAGGGCCTGCCGCAGTGTCGTCCAAGTCTCGCACGATGAAGAATAAGAGCTGGCCACTAAGTGAGGAACTTTGACCTTCTTGAATTTCTTCGAAGGTGGCTGAGACCAGTCAAAGTCCTACTTGAAGCCCATCTGCTTAAGATCTTCTTCGACGTAGAGGTGAGACAATACAGCCCAGGTACGATCACATACTTCATGCAGATAGTAGTGGTTCTTCTTCACTATGTTTTGCGTGATAGTCATGTTCTGAAGATTTGAACCAAACTGTCTCTTGACCCATTTGTGATTGGGATCGACCTTATGATGAAGACTGAGGAGAAGCTCATGACCAGTCATCACTCTTGGAGCAGTGGCTTGAGGATTTGGTTTTGAAGCATTAGCGGCAGAGTCATGAGTGGCAGAGTCATCATTGGTGGAGTAGGATGCTGCCTTGCGAAACTGTCCATCCAATGGACGTGTGCCTTCATCAATAATAGTAGCCTTGTCCTTCTCATCAGCTGAGGAAATGGTTCGTATGAGGACTTCAATTGGGGGCAAGTAGCTGCCATGGTTAAGAGTATCAGCCTTGTAGTTCATTGAAGACCTTGATATGATGAATTTCATGATCCAAGGAGCATAAGGCTTCAATTCAATTGGTGAAAGAGCAACATTGGCCATAGTCCTCATGAAGAAATCATGGTAGTTGATAGGAACTCCATGGATGATGTTGAATAGCAGATTCTTCATGATGCCAACGACCTCTTCTTCATTAGAGTCGTGGCCCTTGATTGGACCGAAGGTCTTGGTCAATATTCTGTATACAGTCCTTGGCACATAGAGAATTCCTTCACGAGGAATTTGGTTCTTGGGGCTTGGCCAGGCTTCAGAGGCTTCATCATCACTTGCATGAAATAATCAGATAGCTCAGGTTCATGGTAGATGAGTCTTGCACCTTCAAGGGGAGGACTGACTGGTAGGGTATGAGCAATTCAGAGGCCGGTGCTTTGTAGTGAGTGTTCTCAGTCATCCAGTCCAACAACCATGAATTCACATCTTCAGCGTTGCCTATGATGTGCAACGTAGCATAGAACTGAATAATTAGCTCTTCATTCCAGTCACAGATGTTTTTGCAAAAATTGAGCAGCCCAGCGTCATGAAGAACACTGGGGACTGGGGTGAAGCAGGGAAGCGACTCCATATTCACATGAGGAATATGCTCATGGTCAAATATCTTGTCTTTATCGAATAGCAGTGAAGAATAGAAATTCATTTGACTTGCGATCCAGAAGCACGTCCGTCAAAGACGAGCAGAGTCATAGGGGTTACAATCAGTGAAGAATACGTGCTCATGGAAGAAATCGTCACCTTTGAACTTATGTTTCTTTGAGATGCGATTCTTCGGCTTGGGCTGAGGAGTATCAGTCAGAATCTTCACAGCCTCTTGAACCACAGTCTCAGGAGCCGTGGGCTGAGGAATTTCAGGTGCAGTGTCATCGGTAGCAGCCAGGGTCTCCATTTCATCAACAACATTCACATCAGCACTAGTGGCTAGAAATTCTTCAGGAATGGCAAGCAGAGAAGCTTGAGGTTCTTCAGAGCCTGTGTGGATTTCTTCGGTCTGAACCGAGGACTAAGTAATTTGTTGCAGAGGAGTGAACAGTGGTGAATTGGGGTGATGACTTTCCTAGTAGTCATCATTCAGAATAGGAGTGGAACACCCAATATCCACATCTTCTTCATCAATTTCCTCAACGCCTGCCTTTTTAGCTGTGAACTGAGGCATGGGCGATGATACCAATGGAGTTGAAGTGATATTGTCCACTTCAATTTCCTCATCCAACTACTCTGACGAAGCAGCAGAAGGATCCTCTTCACCTGATCCACTTGGAATTTCATAATCTTCACCAAAGGGAATAATCTCCATTGTGGCATGCTTGAAATAGGAACATCATCTATAGGATTGTCATGAGAGCTCGTCAATGTCTTCATTTTCTTTGATGCTAAAGACTCTGAGGCGACAGATGCTTTCCTTTTCTTCATAGTTGCTCGCTCCGCAGCTTTGGTTTTCTTCAATTCTGATGCAGAATGAAGGATAGGACTTGGTGTTGGTGCAGGAGGAGCACAGGAAATTGGTGCAGTTTCCTCAAGCGCAATTGATGTAGTTGCCCTGGGTTGTTCAGTGTCTTCAGTCTCAGCAGCAGATGCTTCGACTAGCCTGACTTGATCTTCAGGTGCAACACTAGTGGTTGCCCTGACAGTTTCTTCAATGGCTGGAAGAGCTTCGTCATTTTCTTCAGCAGCCTGATCTTCATCAGCGGTGCTGGAATGTTCTTCAGTAGGTTGTGCAGATGCTTCATCCTGAGGAGATTCACGTTGCATTGGGGCTGCAACATTTTAGGTGAATTTTTTAGCTATATTGATGAATCTGACTTTGGCTCCCAGCCAATCTGCACAGTAGGCGTCAAATTCATCACTGAGGGTTTTGATCTCAGCTTGCATAGTCACAAGTTCATCAGTTGTCATTTTGACAACATTCTTCTTCTTCAGAAAATGCTCCTTCTTGTACTTTGATTTCTTCAGTTGCCTTGCCTTCTCAAATTTCCATTTCTCTTCGCCTATGAAGGCGGTCAACATGTGACTTTGGCCAGGTGTGATGTTGAAGTCAGGCATAGGAGTGTTGGGGTCCTTGTGCCAGAGATCAATGAAGTCCAGGATCAGCTTGGGATCCAACAGAAGAGGCATATCTATGCCTTTGGCTCTAGCGGCCCGATGGTGTCTGTCTCTGATGATACCAGCAAGTTCACCATCATCAACTCTGTCTTCACTTGACGGAACGTGGAAGGCAACCCGCCTCTTGTGAGGACTTGGTCTAGTGCATCGTCCAGCAGTGGCCTTGGTCTTCAGCAAAGTGGGGCCAGACTGAGGAGGAGCTGAAGAACTTGCAGATGCTCCTGAAGCAATAGAGATGCCTGTGGTCCTTTGGCAAGAGGCGAGATGCACAGGTGCTGAGAACTTTGTAGGAGCAGCTGAAGATTTCGCAGCTGGAGGAACTGGAGCAGCTTGAGGAATTTGCTTTGAGGTCACAGAAGAGCTTGGTCGTGAGGGCATTGCTGAGGAACTTGGTGGTTTGCGAGCTGGCTTCTTAGGCATAGCCTTCTTGGGCTTGCTAGCAGAGGCCTCAGCAGCGGCAGCAGCAGAGTCTTCGTTGAATTTCCTCACTGCTTCCTTAGCCAGTTTGGCCAGTTTGGCTTGCCGCTTGGCCCATTCATCTGGATAGTCCTCACCGCGCTTGAGGCTAGTGGGAACAGCTTCTTGGCCAGGTGCCAGTGGAGGTCTTGGGCAAGGAGGGTGTACTGTGAATTTCTTCATATACTTAAGAGTGACATATCTGTACTCCCTCCATTCTCGTGCCCATCTTCTTTCAATCCTCTGAACACGCACCTTGCACTCATTCTTCATTTCCTTTCCATGAATTGCTTCATCAGGAGTGCAGTACCCTGCATAGATATCATCAGGGATTTCAAAGGCGGTGTTCACTTCCAGTTTCTTGCCTCCCTTTTGAGGTTTCTTGCCATCTGCCATTTTCTTCAGCTGAGGATTTTGAACAATTGAGTTCTCTGAAGAAGTATGCAATTTGTCTTCGAGGAACGCTGCAAATGAGTTAAGTTGATGAGAACCTAGTGATTCAGCAGTGGACATGTGTACCTATGAACAGAGTATAGGTGCGAAGAATTTGGAGAGGTCATATGCGTTCTCAGAAGTTTTTGCAAAATGAACAAGTTTGAGGAATTTGACTAGAGGTGTCTTGAGGAATTTCACTAAGCGTTCTTTGACTTAGGTTCCAGAGTTGTATAGATTGAAAAATCCACACAATTGAGGAATCTTGAAGAAAAACGTTGCTTAGAGAAACAAATCAAGAACAGATGCTTGTGTGAGGTGTTTAAGGTGTGGAAGTTGAAGAATAAACACCTTTTGAAAATTTTGTGGAAATCATCAGAATCAACAAGGGCAGTAAAAGTAACTTTTAATTACCCTTGACGAAGAACATGACAAACTGGGAGTTGAAGATTGGAAGTTCGTCAGTCCAGATCTTCCACGCCCTAACTTGGCAGAGGAAGACAGCTACGGCGGCGACGGAGTGAAGATATCAGCGGCCGGTGCGAGTATGACGGCGACGAGGTCGAGGCAGTGAAGCTCTTCCTCACTGGCGATGATGGAAGTAGCGGTGGTGCTAGGTCTTGAGAGCACGAGCGAGGGGAGCGAGGTTGAGTGGGGTAAATGCAGTCTGATTAGAGTGAGGGGTATTTATAACCGAGGTGAAAAACCGTTCGGTCGAGGAAAATGGACGAACGTGCCCCTGACCCTTCTCATCCTAGCGACTTGTATCACCCATGTACAGAGCGGCGGAGATCATGTGATATCGTGCATGAATAGATAAGTCTTATCGCGGGGTGCAGAACGATTTGAGTGGTAAAAGCCGAAAATTTGAGATATGGAATATTTTAAAGTTTCATTCGCAAATTCTTCAGCTGACAAGGACATAGTGAAGATTTTAAATGGGTTTCAAATAAAACGCACATGAAGAATTTGTGAATAGACTTGGTTGAGTTTAGCATAGAGGGGGAAGGGTCCGATCACATTCACTTAGCAGAAAAGTCAACTTGAAGAAATAGCTATAAGTGAATCTCAGTAGAGGATAGAAAACTCAAATATATATATATATATATATATATATATATATATATATATATATATATATATATATATATATATATATATATATATATATATATATATATATATATATATATATATCCAATGAAGAACAACGACGGAAATAGTGAAGACTATGCAAAGTTGAAGAATTTGAACAACTGAGGAAATTCAAAACTGAAGAAAAACTCAAACTGAAGATTTTCAACTTTTGTTGGTGGCGTGACCCACCGTATAAGAATGATGATTTCAGACGCTGCGTACAATTGTCATAGGGCTCTGAGAATCAAATTCTTCGTTAGTTTCTTCAGACTTAGAGGGTTAGTCTTCATTGACTGAAGAAAAACGTTACTTCATGTGTTGCACATCTAAGTCATCAATTTTGCGTAAGTGTTAGGATGTGTGTCCTTTTCAAAGGACATTCAAAGATTCTAAGATATTTAGCTCACATCGCAAATTGCTAAATCTCTTCTCGTCCAAGGGCTTTGTGAAGATATCGGCTAGCTGTTCTTCAGTCTTCACGTGCTCGGTAGAGATGTCGCCCTTCAACACATGATCACGAAGAAAATGATGACGAATCTGAATGTGCTTTGTCTTCGAGTGCTGAACTGGGTCATGAGCAATCTTGATGGCACTCTCATTGTCACAGTAGAGAGGCACATTATTCACATTGATGTCGTAGTCCTTGAGGGTTTGCTTCATCCATAGCAATTGAGCACAACACGAACCAGCATCAATGTACTCAGCTTCAGCAGTAGAGAGTGATATGCAGTTCTGTTTCTTCGAGGACCAACATACCAAGGAACGTCCGAGGAAATGGCATGTGCCTGATGTTGACTTGCGGTCCACACGATCACCAGCATAGTCAGAGTCAGAATATCCAATGAGATCAAAAGTCGAGCCCTTGGGATACCATAATCCAAGTGTTCGAGTGTGAGCTAGATATCGAAGAATATGCTTCACAGCCTTATGGTGTGATTCCTTTGGTGTAGCTTGAAAATGGGCACACATGCAAACACTAAGCATAATATCTGACCTAGATGCACATAGATACAATAAATATCCAATCATGGAGATGTATACCTTGTGATCAAAGTCAATACCATTTTCATCAGTGCACAGATGGCCATTTGTGGGCATAGGGATTTTGACGCCTTTGCAATCTTGCATGCCGAATTTCCTCAATACATCCTTGAGGTATTTCTCCTGAGATATGAAGATGTCGTTGCGCTGTTGACGAATTTGAAGACCTAAGAAGAATTTCAATTATCCCATCATAGACATTTGATATTCCTCACTCATCATATAGGCAAATTCGTAACTGTAACGCTGGTCGGTACAACCAAAGATAATATCATCAACATATATTTGGCACACGAATAATTCATCATCATAGGTTTTGGTGAAAAAAGATGGATCAAGTGAACCGGGTTTGGAGCCTTTCTTCATGAGGAATTCCTTCAAAGTATCATACCATGCCAAAGGGGCCTGCTTGAGGCCATAGAGGGCCTTATTGAGTCTGAAGACTTTGTCAGGATGCTTTGGATCTTCAAAACCTGGGGGTTGAGCAACATATACTTCTTCCTCAAGCTTACCATTGAGGAATGCACTTTTCACATCCATTTGATATAAAATGATATTATGATGGTTAGCATAAGCAAGCAATATGCGAATAGCCTCAAGTCTAGCAACATGTGCAAAAGTTTCATCAAAATCAATTCCTTCAACCTGTGTGTAGCCTTGAGCTACAAGTCGTGCCTTATTCCTCACCACAAGGCCATTTTCATCTTGCTTGTTGCGGTACATCCATTTGGTGCCGATGATATTGTGCTTGCAAGGGTCTGGTCGCTTGACAAGTTCCCAAACATTGTTGAGCTCGAACTAATGTAATTCCTCTTGCATAGCTTGAATCCACTCAGGCTCCAGAAATGCCTCATCTACTTTGGTGGGCTCTGTGATAGAAACAAAAGCAAAGTGCCCACACAAGTTAGACAAATGTGAAGCCTTTGAGCGTGTGAGAGGACCTAGTGTGTTGATGCCGCTGATGATTTTCTCGATCTGCACTTCATTTACAACGCGAGGATGAGCGGGTTGGCGATGTTGAGTTGGCTCAGCATTTTCTTCAGGTGCCCCAGCTTGCCGTTCTTCATGTTCTAGAATGACTTCTTCAGCAGATTCCTCGGTAGGAATGACATCCTCAGTAGCCTTGAACTTGATGGGTTCCTCAGGTGACTTATCATCTAGCACAGGAGGTAGGTGCTCTCTTTGCGAGCCATTAGTTTCATCAAACCACACATCTACAGTTTGAACAACCTTGTGGTGAACGGTGTTGAAGACCCTGTAGGTGTGCGAGTCCTTTCTGTAACCAAGCATAAAACCTTCATGTGCTTTTGGTGCAAACTTTGAATTGTGATGAGGATCTCTAATCCAAAATTTTGCACCGAAGACTTTGAAATAACTCACATTGGGTTTCTTGTCAGTGAGGAGTTCATATGAGGTCTTTTTGAAGAATTTGTGAAGATATACCCTGTTGATGATGTGGTACGCAGTATCAATTGCCTCAATCTAGAAGTGATGAGGTGTCGTGTATTCAACAAGCATAGTGCGAGCCATCTCAACAAGAGTCATGTTCTTGCGCTCCATGATGCCATTCTGCTGAGGAGTATAAGAAGCAGATAACTCATGGGTAATACCAAGTTCATAAAGATAGTCATCAAGACCAGTATTTTTGAACTCGGTCCCATTGTCACTTCTGATGTGCTTGATCTTCACACCAAATTTGGTTGGAGCCCTTGAGGAAAATCGTTTGAAGACTTCCTGCACTTCACATTTGTAAGTGATGATATGCACCCATGTATAACGAGAATAGTCATCAACAATAACAAAGCCATATAAAGATGCTTCATTGGTGAATGAGGAATAATGATTAGGGCCAAAGAGATCCATGTGAAGCAATTCAAATGGATGAGTTGTAGTCATGATAGTCTTTGAGGGATGCTTGGCCTTGGTCATCTTTCCAGCTTCACAAGCTCCGCACAGGTGATCCTTGAGGAATTTGACATCCTCGATGTCAATGACATGCTTCTTTTTCGCAAGAGTGTGCAAGTTCCTCATGCCAGCATGACCAAGTTGTCGATGCCATAGCCAGCCTTCTGAAGCTTTTGCAAGTAGACATGTAGCAGGTTGTGGTCCTGTAGAGAAATCAACAATAAACAGATCTCCTCTCCTAAAGCCTTCGAAGACTTTGGAATGTTCAGCCTCCATGATCACAACACAACGATACTTGCCAAAGATAACAACCATATCAAGATCACAAAGCATTGAGACAGACATGAGGTTGTATCCTAAGGACTCGACCAGCATGACTTTGTCCATGTGTCGATCCTTTGAAATCGCAACCCTACCTAAACCCAATACCTTGCTTTTGCCTTTGTCAGCGTAGGTGATATGCTTCAGATGCGATGGAGATAAAGCAGTGTCCATCAATAAGTTCCTGTCACCAGTCATGTGATTTGTACATCCACTGTCGAGGACCCACTCAGTAGCTTTGGGTTGATCATCCTGCATATGAATTAGTGCAGCTTACGAACTCATATACTTCATCAGTGAAGAATATGACATCAAATTCATCAGATAAATTTCATCAAGCAGTAGAACAGATATAGCAGTATGAGGACGTGACAAATGAAAATTCATTTCTTCATGATTAGCTTGCGTCCTATCAAGCATATTCAAGCCTCCACATTACAAAAAAAGACACATCCATGACATTTTGGGCCGAACGAATTTTTTTTCTGTCATACATATGACACTTCTATGACGATAATTGTGACAAAACCCAGTATCATCATAGATGTGGTGGGCTCCTACTTCTATGACAAAAAATCATGACAGAAAATGGGCTTTTCGTCCCTGGCGGGCGGAGACGCAGCTGCATGACATTCTTTGGGCCGTCCATGACGGAAAAACCGTGGTAGAAGCGAGGGGAGGAAAATTTCGGGAGTTGCCGGTTACTGATGGGAGGTCGGGGCGAAGCGATGCGTGTTTCTCTCGACACGTGACGCTGCATGTGTGCGAGGCGTTGGCTCTAATCGAACCCGAAGCGGCGTTGGGCTCTAATCGAACCCGAAGCGGTTGCACCGCAGCTACGCTACATCGAACCCGAGCGATCGATCGATGGTTGTTAATTGAACCCGATCGAGTGATTCCTTCGCTACTGCTGCTAACTGAAGCCGATCGATTGGATGAACATTGAGCGTTGCGGGGGGGTTTGGATGAACAGTGAGCGGTGGTGTTGCCTCTGGATGAACAGGACCCGATCGATCGAGCCGCTTGGGGCTGGATGAACAGGACCCCGTGGAGGGCTGGATGAACAGGACCACCCCTTGGAGGGCAGGATGAACAGTAGACGGTGGAGGGGTGCCCGTGGAGGGGTGGTTGAACAGGACCCCGTGGTGTGGAGGGCTGGATGAACAGTAGACAGTGGAGGGGTGCCCGTGGAGGGGTGGTTGAACAGGAGCCGGTGGAGTAGCGCGCGGTGGAGGCTGGATGAACAGGAGCCAGTGTAGGCTGGAGGAGGTCGACGGTAGCCCGTGGAGGTTGGAGGAGGTCGACGGTGGAGAAGAATAGTATCCCGTGGAGTCCCATTTTGCGGTACGCCACACCCTCCCGGCGAACAGGACCCTGCTTCGATTGTAGGAGGTCCGTTTGCCCATTTTGCGATACGCCACACCCTCCCGATCAACAGACCCCTGTTTCGACCGTAGGAGGTCCGCTTCTCCGTTTTGCGGACGCCACACCCTCCCGATCAACAAGACCCTGTTCGAACGTAGGAGGTCCGCTTCTCCGTTGCGGTACGCCAGCCTCGCTTCCATCGCCTGTTCCGCCCAAGCCCTCTGATGAACACGACCACACATTCCGTTCCGACCCAGCCAGTTGGCTCCCCATGAACACGACGACGACGATGTTTCTCCGTTCCGACCCAGCCATGTACGTATGCGCGAGTAGGCGTTCGAGACCCCGCCCTTATGTACACATATGTGGCTGTATTTTCTTTCTTGCACTCGCCATCAGACGACGCGTGTACATGCTACGTCGGCGCGCTCTACTATGACACACGCGGCGCCTCTACATCGACCAGTATATATGTACGTACATGTTCGTGACCAGAATGACAATGCTACGTACGCTTCGACCAGGTGGGTCCCAACTGTCAGGTACTTCCTTGCATGCGAAGATGTAGGTGGTGGGTCCCAGCAGTCAGGGGGGCGAATCATTTGTTTTTTTTTTTGCCCGGACGCACTTCCTTGCGTGCGAAGATGTAGCTGGTGGGTCCCAGCAGTCAGGGGGGAAACGTTTTTTCGCGAAATACGGTGGCCCGTCCGGTGGGTCCCTGCTGTCAGGTGGAGGAATAATTATTTTGCGCGTAATAAGGAGGCACTTCCTTGCGGCCGCCATCGACCCATCTGTCAGCCTCTCCACGCACAGTACTCTTCCGATGGAAGTCGGTCGTTGACCACATTGACCATGCTGCGCATAGAGCACCACGGCGGTGGACGACGGCGAGGCCTAGGAAGGGGACGACGCAGAGCCGGGGAAGACGCAGCAAAGGGATGCCCACGCCAAGAGGAGTACGAGGTGAGGCTGCCGCCGCCGCAGAATAACAGGGGGTGTGGGTGAGTAGAGGGATGGCCTGGCCAGCGGTGGGAGTAGTAGGGGGCGGTGAGGCCTCCGCGGCATCACAGCCGGCCACGGGAGGCAGGAGCATGCGGCACGGTCGGCGCTGCTTTGGGCGACTGGAGCACAAAGACCAGAGGTTGAAGAAGCACTACGGCCGTTGGATGGACTTCATACGGTCACTGGAGCTAAAATCGTTCATATTGACTAAGTTGACAAAGCCCTCCGTCCCCGTAAACTTAGTAAGCCCACAAGTCAGCCTCCCACTGTGGTGAGTCCCACCTAGGTGGGGAGTATTCATTTTTTGTGCGTAATAAGGAGGCATTTTGGTGGGTCCAAGTCGACAAATGGGGAATGTTTTTTCGTGAAATACTGAGACCCTTCCGTGGGTCCCAGCTATCAGTGGAGGAATCATTATTTTGCGCATAATAAGGAGGCATTTTCCTGTGTGGGCCCCTATTGTCAGCCTCTTCCGATGACTGTTGTTTGTTGACCATGTTGACCTCGCCGCGCCAAGAGCACAAATGCGGTGGACGAGGGCGAGGCCAAGGAAGGGAACCACCCGGAGCCGGTGAAGCCACTGCAGCGGATGCCCATGCTGAGGGGAGAACGAGCGCTGACTGGTCGGCTGCGGGGTGAGGCTGACGTCGCCGGAAAATAACAGGATGTGTGGGTGGTTAGAGGGATGGCATGGCGGCAGCACAGCCAGCCATGGGAGGAGGGAGCAGGCAGTCCCGCCGACGCTGGTTTGGGCGGCTGGAGCAGGAAGATAAGAGATTGAAGAAGCATGGCAGCCGTTGGATGGACATCCAACAGTCACTGCTGGGTGTTGACTAAGTTGACAAAGCCTTGCGTACGCGTCAAAAAAAATTAGGACAGCATCATCGTCAACCTAGTAGGCCCAGAAGTCAGACTCCAAATCTGTGGAAAACAGCATACAGCCCATTAGCCATTATTTTCAATAATTTACAGCCCATTTGCTAATTCTTAAGGATATTTGAAGCCCATATTGTTTTTATTAGCATTACAGACCATATATTCTGGGCATTGCTAAAAAATTCAACGAAATTTTGCATATTTCAGTGGGGTCCGAACTCTTTTAATCACGAAATTTTGAGTCACGTTAAAAATAATTTTCAAAAAATTATATCAAAATAAAATTCAAAAAACAATTCTCCGCAAAAAAATGGATGAAATTTAGAATCTTAACTAGCAAGATGCCCATTCGTTGCACGGAACATGAAGATGCATTAGTATGAGTAGTTTATCTTGTGGGAGAAAAGATGATATTTTAATGTAATTGCCAGTTGGCTTTGATTTTTATAAGAGTAGAGAGTAGAGAAATCCTAAAAAAATGATATTTTAATGCAATTGTCGGTTGGCTTTGGTTTAAAAATTTACAGCCCATTTCTTACAACTTATAGCCCGTTTTCTGGGGAAGCCAATTTCTTACTACTTACATCCCTCCTCGTCTTGAAAGATTTGCAGCCCAGCAGGGCTGAGAAAAGCAAGTAGGCCTCGGTTTTGGTATTCTCCAAAAAAAGAACTGGGCTAGCCAATTTCAGAAAGAAAAAATATATCAACTGGGCTCGTCATGTGCTTAATAAAAGCGTAAGTGGCATATACTGGCCACAGCCCACACACAATGTGCAGCTTGAGCTCCATCTCTCAAACCGAAAACAATCGGGCGAGCTGTTAGGTCCCTTGTGTTATCCACTCGTTGTGTAATTTTCTCGTTTATTGACTACATTGACAATGGCGTGGAACCTAGTTGTTAAACAATTAGGAGGAAGTATTTTTTTGGCTTGTAATAACGAGGCACCCGCTATAAATGCAATGACCTGGTGGGTCCTCACCGTCGCCTCCTCCACGCACAGTCATCTCCTGATTCCTCTTGGTTGTTGACCATGTTGACAACGTCAGACAGCGGTGGGCACAGCGATCTAACCAAGGTGGAGAATGACGGCAAGGCCTCGGACGGGAACGAACAGCAGCCATGGAAGACGCGGCCATGTAGTGGCAGGTGGAGGGGAGTACGAGGGCAACAACATGCAAGTCAAGCATACAAATGGTACAAAAAGCCCAAGGATTAATTGTTCATCAAATTTTTAGACAAAACCCAGATTGAACA
Source organism: Aegilops longissima (assembly GCA_021605205.1). Classification (NCBI taxonomy): domain Eukaryota; kingdom Viridiplantae; phylum Streptophyta; class Magnoliopsida; order Poales; family Poaceae; genus Aegilops; species Aegilops longissima. The sequence continues at coordinate 154,215,115 of CM038677.1, forward strand.
TGACAGTAACATCTAACCCAACCACTCTTTTTTGCAGTCACAAACAAATGGATCGGTCTGATCCATAAAATCAACATCCTGTGCAAAAAAATTTATTTCGGGATGTATACAACTTATTGTAAATATAAGTCGAGCACGTTTAGAAGCAACTTATTGTAAATATAAGCCGAGCATGTTTAGAAGCCCATTTGTCCACCTGAAACTTCTTTTTTGCTGTTCAACATGTTCGTCCGTGAGAAATCTCTTGCTGTAAAAATTAAGCCTCATGGACAATATTAACCTCGCGTTCAACAGGAAGAATGTGACAAAGCTTCTGTTTGCCTGGTTGGATGCATATTGTCCCATCGTTATCATCCTCAAACGAATTTCATGAGAACTGAGAAAATCCTTGTGCTTATTACGCCAACGATTGGTTATATGTTTTTCTCCATGTGGTAGACATGAAGATTGAAAACAGTTAAGGTCTGAAAAAAAAGTATGTCGAAAGAACGATAGCTGAACAGTTAATTCTAGTACAATATATATGGGCTTTCAATGTGCATGAAATCATCACCTCTATGTATAAATTCTCCAGAGATCGAAAGCATCGCAGCAAGCCAATAATTATGTCCAGATCAAAACTATACATTCTGATATATATGATCTTTGACAGAATCCAGCAGCATTGATAGGCTATCAATGGACAAACTCTTCATTGAGCATATAACATAATATTAGTACCCAAAGTGTACTCCAAGATGATATAAAACTTATGCGCACAAATGAAAAATGCAGCATATGATTACAAATGTGTAGATGATAATATACGGTACCTGAAAAAGTGAGGAGCCAAACACCAACTCCTTGTGATTATTAAACGGGTCACGAATTACACCCAAGGTCTCCAGTTTGGGCGTAGAGACGACAGTTATTTCTGAAGGTGTATAACAACTATGATGGAGCAACATTTCAAGTGAAGGGGCATCTTCGATGATGAGTTGTTGTCCTTTAAAACAAATTCCAATGCTTTTAAGGTGAGGCGACTTTATTTCGAGACAACTCATACCGATTTCTATTCCCAAAACAATCAGCAAGTGCTCCAGGGCAGGGCAACTGGAGTGGATGATGCTGTGCAGTGAGGCCTCCGACAGATAAACCACCACAAGCAAAAGTTTTTTTAGTAGTGGGAGTCGAAGCATTTGTATCAGATCGTCTGGTAGATGGCACCAGGCGAAGGTGGCGGTGTGGAGAGAGGAGGAAAACCACGAGATGGACAACGGTGGTGTGGGCACGAATTCTTGGTATGTTCGTGGTATGAAACTTTCGTGGTAATGGTAGAACTCAGACTGCTGGAGTTTTTTGAATTCAGGGGATGTCAGCCAAGCGTCCACCTTGCCGGGTATGGACAGCAGGTAGCTTGTCGGGATGCAGAGGCATTGAACGGGGCCCTGCTGGTGAGACGAGACGATGGCTTTGATGAGATCAAATTCAGAAAGGACAGATATCTGACGACAGTCGAGATTGAGGGGAGCGGTGTGCCATAGAGGGCGCCACCGAGTTGAGAGGACTTGTGTGCGGCAGAAATCCTTGGTGGGGAGAACCGAGATGATCTCCTCAAGGATGACGCCTGGGAGATCGCTGATGCGGTCCACCGGAGATTCTACCGGTTCCTCAGATCCGGGTGGGGGGGCTCGCCGCTTCTCCCCGCGCTACCGGGTGCGGGATCTACAACCGGCGTCGCCGCTGGCGGGTGCCTCATCTTCTTGGCGCTGGGGCCAGCCGACTCCATTTTCCTTTGGACGAGCTCATCGGTTTGAGCAGACTAGCCAGAGACGAGCCTAGTGGCAGTGTGAGTGGGGAAGAAGGAGGGCTGGGGATTTCTATAGGAGTGGAAGAAGAGGAGCAGGCGTTTTCTATACGAGTGAGGAAGAAGGTGAGCGGGGTTTTCTGGACGAGTGAGGAAGATTGGGGAGCGGGGGTGTCGGATTTCGGGTTCCGGCAGACCCTTGAGGTTCGAACTCTGGGGTGCGCGCGGAGATCCAACCCTCCACCGTCTCGTACCTCGCCGAATCGCAGGGACCTAAACTACTAGCAAGAACAACACAAGAGACGCAAGATTTATACTAGTTCGGGCCACCGTTGTGGTGTAATACCCTACTCTAGTTTGTGGTGTGGTGGATTGCCTCTTGGGCTGATGAATAACGGTACAGGGAAGAACAGCCTCGCGAGGGTCTGTTCTTGGTGGGTGTGATGAACTGCTCAGTGGTGTCCCGTCGCTCTAGCTTGAGGATCGGGCCTCTATCTCTCTCTCTCTCTGGATTCCAATTGCCGGATCCTCCTCTTCGTGTCCTTCTACCATGGTGGCTAGCTCTGCTTATATAGACGAAGGCCCTGGGCCTCTTCCCAAATATTGAGCGGGAAGGGCGCCAACAATTGGCCATTTTGAAGGGGAACAGTGGATACACTTATCCTGACTAAAGTTGGTCCTCGCCTGCCAAAGGCTCTAGTGATGACCTTTGCTTGGGCTCCACGATGACTCCTTCCAGCCGCTGGGGCTGGTCTTGGTCTTGTTGCATCAAACGGATGCCTTTGCTTGATGCTCTCGCCGCGCTTGCTCCCTTTGCACCAAAGAGGAAAGGAGGACGCTATGCAGCTGGCGCCGATCGGGCGCCCTTGGTCGTCATGGCTTGCGCCATGGGCACCTCGCGAGGTACCCTGCCTTGAACTCTCCGCCTACTCATGAGCCACCGACGAGGGCTACCGAGGAAGCTCTGGTCATCCGCCCATGAGGCTTGCCCCTCGCGAGGGTCTTGAGCTTGCGTTGATGAAGATGGTCTGTCCTGGCCTCCTTTGAGCCATGCCGCAGGCCGCAGTGTGCAAGTCTGGGACCCCGCTCCTGTAACACCGACAAGTAGCCCCGGGGCCACGGGCGCCGAACTTGGCTGCTCAGAGGCGAAGGGCAAGTCTGCGCGTCGTCAGGCCCTAACAGCTTCTGCGGCCTTGGGCGTCGCGTGGCGCTTGATTAGACGTGGGCGCCTCTGCAGCAGCAAGAGTTGATAATAGAGCAGCATCTTCCTTGCCTCCTTTACTTTCTCGATTGCTGCTCAGATCCCTTTCTTGCGCCTCTCCTCCCTGCTTCCAAGACCTTTAGATCCACTCCACCTTCGTGCCCTAGCCGATCATGGCTCGCCAAACCCCGGCGGAGCCTGGTACTCTCCTGCCTGGACCCGCCGAATGTGTCGTGGCCAAGAGCCTTGCCCTGATCGCCCGGTTGGCGGAGGCGCAGGCGCCAATGGAACGACAGTGTTCAAGGCCGGCTCCTCCGCCCCGAGGGTCGGGGAGTACCTTCTACCCATTCTTGAAGCGCCATCATTGCTGGTCGGTGCCTCCCTTCTCCGAAGTTCTTCTTCTCCGCCCTCCGTCACTATAACATCCAAGCTCTGCACCTCCATCCCAACTCCGCCCTTCTTCCGCAATCTTCGCCTACTATTGTGAGGCCCATGTTGGGGTGAAGCCTCGGTGGCCTTGCTGCGCCACTACTTCTTCCTCCGAGCCTCCCGTGGTTCCGCCTCCGCGTGCGTGACCTTCGTCGCATACGGCGGAGCCATCGCTATTTCAAACCCTGGGAAGCAGATTGAGGGCTTCAGGAGCAAGTGGGTCTTGGTGGATGCTGGGCGAATCCACCCTCGGCAGATCCTGCCCACGGAGCCCGCCGAGAGCTCCGACGACTGGTCCCGAGCGAAGCTTCGGTATCCCCGCGCGAAGCTGGTGCTGGAGAAGATGGATGCAGATCTGAAGCCGGCCGACGCGGCGGCGGCGAGGTTGACTGCAAGCTTGTCGCTTGAGGGAGTTCCTGGAGCACCAACTGCCCGGCCGCCAAGATTGCTTCAATGTGGAGGCCTCACCCGAGCCCCGTGGCCCTGCCGGCGAGGATCTGGCGACGGTCCTCCATTCCTTGGTTGGGGGCGATGTGGCGAGACCGGAGGGCGCCTCCGTGCCCCTGTTCCTTCGCGAGGATTGGGAGCAGGTTGTGGGGTCCATGCCCTCCTTCAACGGGGACGGGCTCGTGCCCGCGGAGGCTCCGGAGGACCTGGTGGACGTGTCCTCTTCCGACTCCGGCGAAGAGGTGGAGGGAAGGGAGCCAGTAGAGGGGGTTGATTCGGGGGCGGAGTCAAGGGCTCCTTCCCTGCGACGCAGGCCCCGCGTTCTCCGCCTCCCCGAGAGTGACGACGACGAGGATGAGGGTGAGCGGGGAGGCGAAGCCTGCCCTTGATCCCGAAGAAGGACCGGACTGGGCTGGTCCCCCGTGGGTCCGCCCCGGCCCCGGGGAGGTCCGCAGACGCGTCTCCTGCTCCTGGTCCCCTTGAAGCTGATCCCTGCAGCCGGCTCTCGGGCTTCAAGTATGGCCGGAGGCTGCTCGAGTCCACCGGCGATGACCTGTAAGTGCCTGCTTCCCGTCTTGATTATTGCTCTGTCGACGAGGTCTGATGTCCATGTTCTTCGGCCAGGCTGCCGCCCGCGGTGAAGAAGCTGAAGGGGGCTCCTGAGGCCCCATCCGCGGCGGTGCCTCTGCCCGAAAAAGAAGATGATCCCACGCCAGGCCCCTCCTGCCCGGGCGTCCTCGCGAGGCTCGGCCGAGCCAGGCTGGGCGAAGCTCAGCCCCTTGGTCCAGCGACCTCGAGGTGCCCTTGCTTGGCGCTGCCTCCATTGTTGTCGTGGCGCGCTGGTTCCGCCTCAGCAGCAGTGGCTACACCGCCGCCATCTCCTCCTACTCCACCAATCTGGTCTCCGACTCCTCCCATGGTCTCGATCGTCTGCCGCTGAACTGGACCGCGGCGGCAGATCTTCGGGCGCCGACCTCGCTTGGTGGCCGGGCGCTTGAGCTGGCCTCGGCTGGATTCGCGCCGACGCTTCGATTCGGGCGGCGCTGGTCCAGGTCTCGGACGGCATGGCGAGGAGAAACAGGCTGTTCGTGAGGCGAAGGTAGCCCGCGACGCTGCCCTGGGGGAGGCATCCAGCATCCAAGGTCGCTGTGAGACGCTGGAGGGCGAGCTGAAGGGCCTGCAGAACCAGCTTGCCGGGGAGGCCCGCCTCCGCCAGGAGCAGGAGGAAAGCATGAAGGCTCGCGAGGCGGCCGCCAAGGACCGGGAGGCCAAGCTGAAGAAGCATCGTGACCGCCTTGACGCGCTGGAGGAGGAACTGGAGGCGAGGAAGGTCGAGCTGGACGCCAAGGCGCAGGTTCTTGCCGAAGATCGCGTGGCCTTCATGGATATGGAGGTGAAGGCTCGCGCCTTGCTGAGGGAGCTTTAGGATAGCGGTCTGGAGAGCCCACTGTCCGACGCAGAGGATGGCCCCGCCAAGCTGCTTCCCTTCCTGATTCGCGCTCTTGAAGATGTCTCCCTTGGTCTTGGCCCCACGGCTGAGGCCGAGGCGCGTGTCTTGTCTTCTGCGGCACTGATGTGGATCCTCACCCACATCTATCTTCGTGATCCCAGCGTCGACATGGACAGCCAGCTGGAGCCGGCAAGCGGTGAGCATGCAGCTGCCGCTGCCGAGGCTGTGAAGGGTCGCGCGGAGGCTCTGTTGGGGAAGTTCCGGGCCTTCAGCACCAAGCCGAAGCGAGGCGCTGCCGGCCCTGCTACTTCACGAGGTGAGCCCACTCCGCGCTGCTCCACTGCCGACAAGTGACTCCGTTGTGGCTCCTGTCTTGCTTTTAATTCCTGCACATGTATCATGCCTCGGGGAGGCGTTTAGACTTGCGTTTGGTATTGCGATAACAGTGTGGACTGTAATATTTGCTTTTGAATTCCTTGAAATTTGTGCTTCCTACTTGCTTATGTTCTACACCGGCAGAGCCCGGCCCCGCGCATACCTCAGCCGCCGTTAGCCCGACCGGAAACCAGGACGGGACCAAGGAGTGAGGGGCTACGTGACAAGTTAGGCTCCTGAGTCGCGATGCTCAGGAGTCCCCCTTGGCGCACGAACAGCAAGTAGGGAGGTGAGCGCGGGCGGACCCACCATTCTACGTCTGCAGAGCCCGGCCCCGCGCATACCTCAACCGCCGTTAGCCTTTCGGAACTAAGGGGTGAGGGGCTACGTGACCAGTTAGGCTCCTGAGTCGCGATGCTCAGGAGTCCCCCTTGACGCTCAAATGGCATGCGTACCTTGGCTCCGCTCGGGGAGTGGCGTGCGACGAACCAGGCCCGAGGGGCCTGGCTGGGTGGCGTGCGTCTGGGCGTGACCCAGGCGCAGCCCCCGTGCCCAGCCCCTCGCGGGGGCGCCCGAGGGAGGCGTTGCAGCGAGGCCAGACATCAGCTCTGGGCTCCCCGAGGTTGATGCGACCGGAGGCCACCTCGCTTGTTTATCACCACCATGAGCATAGCGCTCCGCATGCGTGACGGGCATAGCCGCTCCTCGGCGGTGTCGCCACCAGCAGCGGAGCATGGTGCTTCACTGGAACGTGGGAGGGGCTCCCCTCCGGGAAGAGCCCTGGCGTATCAGCCCACCCCGACACGTGGCTGGCACGGTAGGGCTGGACGAGGTGTGTCTGGGCACCCGTGAGCCAGCGGGACTCACGAGGCCCTACCTCAAGGCGGGTTGCGCTGGCTCTGGGCCTTATCTTGAGTATGTTCACGCAAATTTGGCGGATGACGGTGTTTCACGTCTTCGGGTCCCGGCTCTCGGGCTGGTCTCAGCCGTCGCCCAAGCTGTGTCGCGATGCCATGGACAAGACCAGAGGGTGAGGGCGGAGAGCCGGTAGGAGCCATGAGTCGCGATGCTCGGGCACCCCCTTTAACGCAGCAAGCTAGGTTAGATGACGCAACTCTCGTCCTCGGGTCCCGGCTCGGCTGGTCTCAGCCCGTCGCCGGCAAGCCAGGTCGCGATGCCATGGACAAGACCAGAGGGTGAGGGCGGAGAGCCGATAGGAGCCACGAGTCACGATGCTCGGGCACTTCTTTAACGCGCAAGCTGGGCCGACGCAGCAACTTCTCGTCCTCGGTCCGGCTCTCGGGCTGGTCTCGGCCGTCGGTGGCAAGCCGGTCGCGATGCCATGGACAAGACCAGAGGGTGAGGGCGGAGAACCGTAGGAGCCCTGAGTCGCGATGCTCTGTGCACCCCTTTAACGCCAAGCTGGATTGATGATGAAACTCTCGCCCTCGGGTCCCGGCTCGGGCTGGTCTCGGCCGTCGCGGCAAGCCGGGCGCGATGCCATGGGCAAGACCAGAGGGTGAGGGCCGAGAGCGGTAGGAGCCTGAAGTCGCGATGCTCGCACCCCCTTTACGTGCAAGATTTCGCCACCCGTGAAGAGGCACCAAATAACAAGCATGGTGGAACGAGAGCATAATCCTAGGGAAAACGCATGAAGGATACATGCCGCTGGGACTGGCCCGAGCGGCTTGGGGATGATGCAGCCCGAAGGGCGCCCCCAACAGGATAAGCTAAAGACATGAAATAAAAGGGATACATGCCGCAGGACGGACCCACGCGCTCGGGAATAATGCGACCTCAAGGCGCCCCACCGGAAATAAAACTTAAAGATGTCACTGGTGATGTTGGGGATGAAGGGTTGTTGATGTAGCAGACTCGGTGGGCTGCGGAGCCGATCTCACGAGCCCCAGGCCCGGGGCCTCGGGAGGCTCAAGGCGCCTGGCGGCTCCTCATGGGCCATCTCCATCTCCGCCAGGGCTGCGGCGTGCCTGACCTCTTGAGCCTCCAGGATGGCCCTCATGATACGCCGATGCGCAGCAGCCGTGTTTGGCAGGCCATAAGGCATGGGTACGTAGCTGTGGGGCGGACCCTCGCAACGTCCCACTCGCGAGGGCCAGAGGCGCTCTTGAGATGCGGCTCGGTTGAGCCCTGGTATGTCGATGCAGACGCGCAGCCCACCATCCTCGCTGGATGGGGGCCACAATGGTAGGCGGCGACTGCCCCTCATGACCCTTGACTCCTGTAGCTCCTAAATGGCCTTGCTGATGAACTCTTGAGGGTTCTGTCCTCCTGGTCTTGCTCCTGCTTGCAGGAAACGTGCTTCGAAACACGCCTCCATGTGGTGCCCAAGCGCCTCCTCGAGACCTTGGCGAGGTCGGTGGCCCTCCAGGGAAAGCCCCAGCCCTGCTCGAGGAGGCGCGCCGGCGCTTCCTATGCGATGGAAGGAGGCTCCCCCTGGCCCGGTGCGGACCCTGGGGGCCTGTCTCTTGAAGAGCCGGGCCGGTTGATGTCTTCTTCTTCTTGGGCACGGCCTCGGGAGGCCTCTTGCTGGTGTGGTCTGGGTCTTCCAGCGATGCGGCTTGAAAAGCTCGCTACAGGGAGCACACTGCATCTCTCTCTTCACAGGGCACCGTGATGACTCCGCCGCTTCCTGGCATCTTGAGGATGTTGTAGCCATGGTGGGTTACGGCCATGAATTTGGCCAACGCTGGGTACCCGAGGATGGCATTGTACGGCAGGCGAATGTGGGCGACGTTGAAGTCGATGAGCTCGGTGTGGTAGTTGTCGTAGGCCCCGAAGGTGACAGGAAGGCGGACCTGCCCGATCGGGACCGTGGAGCCGTCGGTGACTCCGGAGAAAGGCTTGGTTGGCTGGAGCTGACTGTAAGGCACTTGAAGATTGTTGAATGTCTCCACGGACAGGACGTTGAGCCCTACTCCACCGTCGATGAGGGTCTTGGTGACTAGCACATTGCTGATGATTGGGGAGCAAAGCATCGGAAGAACTCCGGCTGTGGCTGCGCACTTGAGCTGATCCGCTGAGCTGAACATGATGGCGCACGCCGACCACATGAGAGGGCGCGTGGACTCGAGCTTGGGGAGGACTGCATTCACTTCACGGGCGAACTGCTTGAAGATGCGGTGAGAGGCTGGGGCTTGAGCTCCGCCCAGGATGCAGGCGATCGCACATGCTTCCTGGAAGCCCCCAGCCCCCTCGTCCTGATGACGGTCTTCAACTCTCCTTGGTGGCGGCGGCAGCGGAGGGAGGCCTGCGTTCCCTTGCGGACAATCCTCACGAGGCTGATCCCTCCAGCCCCCCTCGTGAGGTGGGTCTTTCCAGCGGTCCTCGTGAGGTTGGTCGCGCCACCCTTGGCGCGGGCCGCGGTCTTCCCAGCGTCCTGCATTCCTTCTTGCTCCTCGGCCGTAGCCCCGGTCGCTGCGCTCGAGGCGTCTGCCGACCCTTCCTTCGCGCATGGCCCGGAGCTCTTGACATTCATTGGTGTTGTGGGTGTGGAGGTCGTGGTACACGCAGTACCGGCTGCCCTTAGAGGACTCGGGCTGATCTCTCACTCGCTTGGTGTCTGGTTCGGCCGCGAGCACGGCAGCCCCCTTGCGCTTCAAGTCCTTCGCCTTGGACTTCTTCTCTTCGGGATCTGCGGCAGGCAGCTCGAGGAGGAGAGGCGCCCTCCTCACCTGGCGCACTTGGTCGCCAAGTTGAACAGCTCCGAGGAGGCACAGATCTTCATGCATTGCCGGCTCCTCCTTCATCTTGACGTCGTGCACGCCCGTCGGAGAAGGCGGAGATGATGGCCTCCTCCGTTACCACAGGGATCTTGAGGCGCGTTGTTGAAGCGCTGGATGTACTTTTTGAGTTTCCCTGGCTGCCGCTTGATCCGCGATGTCGCCACGGCGGTGGCCGGTCGCGAGTACCTTGGAAGTTGGCGATGAAGCGGGTGCGCATCTCGGCCCAGGAAGAGATCGTGCCTGGGGCCAGATTCAGGAGCCAAGTGCGGGCTCCATCCTTGAGCGCCATGGGAAACCAGTTCGCCATGACCCTTTCATCCCCGTTGGCAGCCTCAATGCCCAGCTCGTAGAGCTGGAGGAACTCCGTAGGGTCAGCCGTGCCGTCGTAGCGTGGAGGCTGGCCTGGCTTGAACTTGGCGGGCCACGCGACGCTGCGCAACTCGATGGTTAAGGCACGGCAGCCTGCCGTGGCTGCGGGGGGCCTCGGACGGTAGAGAGCTTGGTCTTGCAGGCCTCCCTGCGCCGCGGCTGGGGGCAGCGCAGGGTCTTGACGTGCTGGAGCGGGGAGCGCTCGGGCAGCTTCTTGAGGGCGAGGAACTTCTTGGCAGCTCTGCTCTTGCCGCGCCGACGCCTGGCGGAACGGGTTCCGCCCAGGGGCCGCGCGCCTTGGGGCCAGGGCGCCGTCTTGAGGAGGAGGCGGCTGAGGCGCCCCGGGAGCTTCATCGCCAGCTGGGTGGGTGCGGTGCAGCGAGACGGACGGCGCTGGGTCGCCTCAGCAGCAGCGGACGAGCTTCGGCGACGCGGTCGAGCCATTCCTCGAGACGCTGCCGACGGGGCGGTAGCGCAGGAGCTCGCTAGTCGCGATGAGTGCAGCTCGGGTTTCCATGGCGCGCTGCGCGCGCGCGATGAAGAACCAGCGGGGTGAGCGAGGCGTGGCGGTGCGGCCGCCCCGCCCATGGACGGGTTGGGGCGACGCTGTTGCTCGTTCCCGTCGGGCGGTGGCGGCGCGGACGGCAGTGACGGGAACGACGAGGACGCCCGCCGACAGGAGCCGTCTGGCGATATGGGAGGCGAGGGCGGCTCGAGGCTTCAGCGCGGGTTCGACGAGGGTCGACATGGTGGCGGTGGTCGAGGAAGAACGAGGCGACGAAGCAGATTCCGGCGCACTTTACCGGGCGCGCCAAATGTCGGATTTCGGTTCCGCAGACTTCGAGGTTGAACTGGGATGCGCGCGGAGATCCAACCCTCCACCGCCTCGCACCTCGCCGAATCGCAGGGACCTAAACTACTAGCAAGAACAACACAAGAGACGAAGATTTATACTAGTTCGGGCCACCGCCAGGTGTAATACCCTACTCTAGTTTGTGGTGTGGTGGATTGCCTCTGGGCTGATGAAGAATAAGATCAGGAAGAACAGCCTCGCGAGGGTCTGTTCTTGGTGGGTGTGATGAACTGCTCAGTGGTGTCCCGTCGCTCTAGCTTGAGGATCGGGCCTCTATCTCTCTCTCTCTCTGGATTCCAATTGCCGGATCCTCCTCTCCGTGTCCTTCTACCATGGTGGCTAGCTCTTCTTATATAGACGAAGGCCCTGGGCCTCTTCCCAAATATTGAGCGGGAAGGGCGCCAACAATTGGCCATTTTGAAGGGTAACAGCGGGTACACTTATCCTGATTAAAGTTGGTCCTCGCCTGCCAAAGGCTCTGGTGATGACGCCTGCTTGGGGTCCACGATGACTCCCTTCCAGCCGTTGGGGCTGGTCTTGGTCTTGTTGCACCGAAACGGATGCCTTTGCTTGATGCTCTCGCCTGTGCTTGCTCCCTTTGCACCAAAGAGGAAAGGAGGACGCTGCGCGGCTGGCGCCCGACTGGCGCCCTTGGTCGTCATGGCTTGCGTCATGGGCACCTCGCGAGGTACCCTGCCTTGAACTCTCCGCCTCCTCATGAGCCACTGGACGAGGCCGCTACCGAGAACCTCCTGGTCGGTCGTCCTCATGAGGCTTGGCCCCTCGCGAGGGTCTTGAGCTTGCATTGATGAAGATGGTCTGTCCTAGGCCTCCTTTGAGCCACGCCCGCAGGCGCAGTGAGCAAGTCTGGGACCCCTGCCCGAGAACGCCGGCTGGGGGGGAATTGGGTGGGGAGACGGAAGCGGGAGAGTGAGTTGTTCGTGTTTATAAGGCCCGCAGCACTGACTAGTCGCTTTTTCCCAAGAACTGCTATCTTCTTTTGTGCTGCTGCATTGGAGCTGGCGCATGGGCTTGGCTGACTGGCCATGCATGCAGGATGCATGTGCCCGCCGTCCACTGCATGTGCCTGGTTTGTTACTAGGCCTATTTAATGGGAGGTTATTGAGTAAATTATGGAGATTTATTTTCTTTGTGTGCATCCACCAAATTAGAGGATGCGGTACTGGATGCAGACACTCACATTAAACTAACATTCAGAAGAACAAAAGTTAGCATGTCTATGCATCTCAATGATTCACCGTACTATGACAAATATACAAAGTTGTGAGAAGGTGTGGAAATAAATAAAATCGGTCGATGCTTCTCTGAGCAAAGGGCCTCCCTGCGCACACATTAATTTCCTGGGCATGCTTGTTTCTTCTCAATGTTGCGAGCACTTTGAGCATGTTGGCAACTCCACAGCTAGCTACCTGCCTCATCTTGCAATTGATGCTGACACATTTACTGCAAACACATGAGGCAATAGAGATGACTCAACATGGGTCCATATTGTGCAGTTCCCCTGATATCATATTCATTGTCCTGAATCTGAAAAGATAGGAAAACATTAGCTATACTTAAACGGTGTGGCAAAACAGTAGCACATATCAATACCTCGGCATCACAAAACATGATCATCTGGATGAAGGGGATACTGACCTGCCTGAGGAAGATTACATATAATTTCATAAGTCCTTGGTTGATTTCCACCTTCAGCTGCACTGCTTGTTTGCTCCTCCACACATGACAGGATCGTTCCGCACTGCATTCAGCAAGTCAATGTAAGAATAAGCTAATTTCATCTTGCGGTGGTCATTGTACCTAGTTACGAATGTAGGAATACCTGGAGCACCATGAGGTTAGCTGACAGCAGGTAGATGCAGCCATATAAATTTTGTGTGGTGCTACCAAAATTGAGGTTTGTATCCCTTCCCGTTATGAGAATTCTTCTTGAAGTTGGTAGAATGTGACGGCTTGTTCTTTGCATCAAACTTGCCTTTCCCCTGAGATTTGTTCTTGTTATTTTGGGGCTGGTTGGGCTGGAAGTTCTTCTCGTGTACCATGTGGGCACTAGAAGCTCCCTCAGCGACCCGAGCACGTGTGTATTTTGATCTCGCCTTCTCCTCAAAATCAACAGTGCTAATGAGATTCAAAACAGAAAACTCATGTCTCTTGTTTTTTAGATAAGTAGAAAAATCGTTCCACGAAGGTGGAAGCTTGGCAATGATGGTCCCAGCAACAAATTTGTCCGGCAACACACACTTAAAGTACTCAAGTTCCTTAGAGAGTGACTGTATCTCATGAGTCTGCTGAACAACAAAGCGCTCATCAGCCATCTTGTAGTCACAGAATTGCTCCATGACGTACAACTCGTTGCAAGCACCCGAGGGCCCAAACATGGCCTCGAGTGCAGCCCACATGTCTTTGCCGCTATCAAACGACATATATGAATCCACAATGGAATCGTCAAGAACACTCAGCAGGCGGCTTTGAAGAGGGTATCCATGTTTCAAAAGCTTCTGCTGTGTAGGATTAAGATCGCCTCAGCTTACCCTTAGTGGCGTCATAGCAAGACATGATCTGAAACCAATATACTGCTCTTGTGCGCCACCTTTTATATTGCACCCCCTTAAAAGTAGGCGGCTTCAAAAGCGCAGCAAAACCACTCGGAGTAAATTGCATGTGATCAGGTTTTTGGATTGGATTGTTGAATATATGAGCAATTTAGTATGAGATTTAATCTGAAACAGCAGTAAATAGATCATGACGACAATTGCAAACATCAAAGTAATGATGTGGACTAAACCAGGAGGACAGAATCACATACTATACAGTGGGAGCAGAACCGATGTGGTTGATGTTTTCACTCATGTCGTTGATGAAGAGGTTACCGAGGTCGGGGAAGAAGGTTGTCGTTGAGGAAGTCGTCGCTGGCAGCAGTCACAGGAGTGTGCTCCCCAAAAACTGATCGCCCCTCTCCCGTACAGGATCTCGAAAGGCGGGGTACGGAGGACTGCTGTCCCTTCTCGCGGTGCACGCCGGAAGGAGGGCTGGAGAAGAATTGTGTGGCGGCGCTAAGATCTGGAACGGTGCGAAACCATATGGTACAGCGGCGGCTAGGGTAGAGCATGTCAGGTCGGTCGTGCGAGTATAATAGTAGGCCTTTGGCCCCCAAACCCCACGTCCAACAATAATAGCTCAAAAAAAAGTCAATAATAGCCCCACCAAGGTTTGTCTAAAAAAATGGAGTAATTAAGGCGTCCGTTAGTCCCTTTAGTATAAATACAATATCATTAATAATGGCCCCACCTTTTGTCTCACAAAGTATGTTGGAGTACAACCGGCTACACGTTTACAATCCGCTTATCTTCTCTCTCCTCTTCTCTCTCCTTCAACTAAGCACAAATACTATATTTAAATCCTTATAGCCTGCTTATGTCATCTAATTGTAGTACTTGCTCTAAAGTTACTATCCACTGTGTAGTCTGAAATGCCGGGCGTGCAGTGGCGGTGCCCCTTGTCGTGGCCGCTTCAATGGCGGAAGCAGTGAGAGATCGCGTTGCCCTGACTTGCCATCAATGTGGAGCGGCGGGCTCAGCTGGCACCGGGCGGGAAGCGCTGGGGGGGGGAGGGGTTTTGTTGGGCCAAGAAGGTGAGAAGCCAACTTGGGATCGGTCCGGACGGGGAAATATCATGTGCTCCCATACTCTGCATATGACACTAGTCTAGTATGTTACTACTCCCTCCTTTCCGGTTTATAGAGATGTTTAGAGTAACATAGTAATATGTTACAGTACAAGTTACTCCCCACTATGACCAGCCTTGGCCTCTCCCAGTGCTCCACCATGTATAGCTGCTAAGCCTGCCACGTAGGCATAAAATATGATGTGGCACCAATAAACTAAGCACCTATGCATTGAAGACTTGAGTTACTAAGCCATTTAATGCACTTAGCACCTCATCTAAAGAGCATTAATAGTATAGCCAGCTGCTGGCTATAAGCCAGTGGCATGTCATCTACAGCCCATCTTATAGTCAACATGTACAATAGTAGATTAAAAGAGTGTACTACTACTTTTTTGTTCTGTGGCCCACCTTTCATTCTCACAAAGTGCCTAGGAGCACGTGCTAGAGCTGGCTCTTCACGAAGAGCCCTCTTACCTTCTCTCTCCTCTTCTATTTCCTCCAACTAAGCAGAAATATACTATAGTTTATTCCTTATAGCCCGCCGACTCAGCTCTATTGTACTTGCTCTAAGCACATCTAAGCACTTACTAGCACCCCCTTGACCGTGGACCTTGACGGTGTACGTCACCTTGTGTCTCATAGTTTTCCTCGTCATCATCTCAGTCCTAGAAGATCTCACCCACATCATCATTAGCATGCAGCCGCCTTGATAGACAACGTGCGCAGAAGCAGTAGAGGCGACTGGGGACGCACCACAACCACGTCGTGGGCACTCAGTATGTGCTCGTGTGCGTGCAGCGTGCGTGTTTTTTCATTGGTGCTAGCTCTAAGGCCGAGGCTGCGGTCGTCTTCATCTCCGACTAGTAGTTGAGCAACGACGGCAAAGAGGTGCTGCAAGAGATGCGTATGCGCTGTTGCGTGCGAGCTTTGTCGTAGCACGACGAACCGGACGTCGTCGCGGATGGCGCACGCCTCCATGCAGCCGAGTGTGTGCGCATGCATGTGTTATTCACGTGCATTCTGCGGCCGAGCATGTGTGCATGCACATCTTGTGTATGTGCGTTGTGTGCTCCATGCTGTGCGCGTATGTGCATGAGTTGGATCGGATGGAGTTAGTGCGTTGGCTTGTGTACATGTGTGGCTGCATGCGTCCTGTACATGCGTGGCTTGTTGCGTGGTTATCAATAATTCAATATAAACTACTCCCTCCATTCCTAAATATAAGTCTTTCTTGCCATTTCAAATAGACTACAACATACGGATGTATGTAGACATATTTTAGAGTGTAGATTCACTCATTTTGTTTCGTATGTAGTCCCTTATTGAAATATCTAAAAAGACTTATATTTGGGAACGGAGGGAGTATAAAACATCTTCAACTTAGCATCCTGATGTACCGTTTCTAGTGGTTAGCGAAAAGTTCATGTTCTTTTAGTTGTTTATAGGTGGGCAGGCGGCAAAAAACAGGGGAAAACGCGCAAGGTTCCTTGCAGACACTCCACCGCGAGGTTCCT
Organism: Aegilops longissima; assembly: GCA_021605205.1. Lineage (NCBI taxonomy): Eukaryota > Viridiplantae > Streptophyta > Magnoliopsida > Poales > Poaceae > Aegilops > Aegilops longissima. Next base: position 154,230,969 of record CM038677.1, read on the forward strand.
TGCTCCTCCTCGGTCGTCGGGAATCTATGTTCTTCAACTCTTTTCTTTTACGTGAGCTTTGTTCATCCTTTTCCCAACACGCGAGACATCTAGCATCAAGGTGCACGTGTCATGCAAGAAAATGGAGATAATCAGATAAGCAGTGCATAAGTGAGTCGTGCGGTGGGGGGGGGGAAGCAGGGGGAAACCCTTTTTCGTAAGTGAGTCGTGCACTTTGATGGCACCTATGCAATATTTTTTCTCCTCGATGGCACGTGAATAGTGCACGTACTCAACGACGGAGCACGGGATGGTAGCAATGACATGGTCAGCCCTTTTTTGGAGAGAGTACGTACTACTAGTAAATAACTTTGATGTGTCCCATCAACTCGCAGAACGACGAGAAGCTTGATTACGCCTTCTCCCTCGCCAACACATGCGCGGTGGCTCGCAGCACCAGGAGAAACTTTTGCTTACAAGCGGTGGACGTGCACCAGTTCATTTGGTGTCAGATTGCCAGAAGCACTCATCAGAGAACCATCGACTTAGGAAGAGGCGAAGAGCCAAGAGCAAGGTCACCTACTAACCTTAGGCTAGGCATAGTGGGAGTAACATAAGTAGGGGTACCTCCTTTTTTTATTCTAGAAACAACCACACGCGAATACCAGTCCGTGCTCAGCCCTCCTCTATCTCTCTTATCAGCCAGCCAGCGAACGCACGGAGCCCATCATCTGTTTGCTCACATGTGGCCCCACATGTCAGTGAAAACGCAAGAGGACCTACTGAACCTGCACATCTTTCACCTCGACGTGCTGGTGATGAAAACAAATCCAATAAAGATCTTCGGTGGCCGCTTTTGGAGTTACTCAAGAGTAGTAAGATTCTATTTATAGTTTAACCCAAGATGCACATCTCGTGGCTTCAACTACCACTCTATTTTCTTTCATGACACGACCTGGATGCTGGATGTCCCACGTGTCGGCAAAAGGAGGAAGAACCCGACCAAATCTTGGTTGTGCTCTCAGATTAGACTAGTTGTGCTAACTTAAAAATTTATTAGTGTACTCCTCCGTTCCAAAATACTTGACTTCCATTTGTCCAAAAATGGATGTACCTATATACTAAAACATGTCTAGATACATATATATTTTGACAAATAGAAGGCATGTATTGTGCAACGGAGGGAGTAGAATGGATGCAAGTTTTTGTATTGGGAAGAAGAGTACATCCATATATTGATAGAGCGTTGGAGTTGGCCTTACAAGTGGGACCGCAGTTGAGGAAACCGACTATCGTCAAACCCCAACCTCGCCTTGCTTGCATGATGGCTGAGTTAGAGAAACGATGAGGTTGAAGAGATTGCTCTAGCACGGACTCCAAGAAATATGGTGTCAGATGGAAGTCGTGCTGGTGGCGTGTGTCGTACTCCTGGACGTGAATGATTGTTCTGGCCCATGCCACCCTACTACTCCTACTACTTACTATATAGTACTAGTATCGAGGATTCGAGGTGCTGGTTACGTAGTACAATGTGGCTACAAGATAAACACACCCAGACGACCTTGTGAAGCATGTGAAGCTAGTACAAATAGTGTACTACTTCCTCCGTTCCTAAATATAAGTCTTTGTAGAGATTTCACTAGGTGGACTACATACAGAGCAAAATGAATGAATCTACACTTAATATGCATCTATATACATCCGTATATGGTTCATAGTGAAATCTCTACAAAGACTTACATTTAGGAATGGAGGGAGTACTATTGTTGATTGGCCTCATCCGATAACCTGTTGCAATGCATGTACAATTATGGAGGAGGAAGAGGAAGAGCGTGCGACAGCAGTTCCAAATCGAGAGGGAAAGGCGAAGAGTCGGTGGAAGGTTGCCAGTTTGCCACGGTTCACGAAGGGGTGCCCCCGCCTACACGTTGGTTCGGAAATACTCCTACTACTCGCCGTCGTCTCACTGATGTGTTGGAACGGGACCACATGTCAATGAAACATGGTGTGTAATTTCTCGTGCAAAATGCAATCTGGCCGCGTTGGCCCGAGGTGTCGCATTAGTTTTTTTTAAGTTTGCCGCATTAGTTATCGACCTTTATTTTTTTTAACACGCAATCTGAATGGATAGCTCATGTGGTCATCACACGTGAGCGGATATAGTGATGGTTGATTCGCCCAAGCAACTTATTACTGTGGGAATATGGGAGTTCCAGCGGATTCAAGGAACAGAGAAATGACGGTTGCTTCGTCCGAGCAACTTACTTTGGCGAAGGTGGGGCTCTCTGATTTGACTGCTCACTAGTCATTACTACTGCGGCGCAACGACCGGGTTGAATCTTTCCCTGAAGTTGTTTTGTGCACTCAATATTGCTGCATGGCAGGTGGAGCCGGATGAAGAATGTCCAACATGTCGGCTAAACGGTTGAATTGTTTATGGCATTGCTATCAATCCTTCAGGATTTGTTTATATGTACGCATAATTTTGATGAAATTGTACTGTGATGCTATGAAGGTTTCAACTTCGGTTCCCGTGAGGAAAAAAAGGTTTCAACTTGGGATTCATGTGTCTTGCCTCGAGATTATCTCGTTACAACATTCCATCAAATACAAATGAAACTACCATGGCTAATGCATCTCAATGGTTCGCAGATCAGCGCCAATATTCACATCACAATTGAAGACAAAGTTGTGAGAAGGTGTACAAATAAAGAAAATATAAATAATTGATCGATGTTGTTCATAGGCATGGCTCCATTTCCTTGGCACAGTGTTCATTGCTTGGCAGCTAGTTTCACCCAGCTCTGTAGCCAAAAAAGAGGTGTATGAAGGACACCACAATCCGATCATTTTTTGCAGCTCCACTAAAATCGAGCGGACCATCCATGTTTGCAAAGATATCTAGTCAGTGTGATTACAATAATAGTGGAACTAGATGATGAAACATAACACACATAAATAGAAGCCGATCACCTCTACGATCTCTCTTTAGGACTAACTTCTTGTTGGAGAAAGATTAGGCACGGAGTTGGATGAGGAGGATAGCAAAACCAATCTCCCTTTCCCAGTCCCATAGAAATGTAAAAATGTTGCCCGTGTGACATTTTTATGAACTGCACAAAACACTCTTCAGAAAAGTGATTTGTGCAGTTCACCAAAAGGTCGCAATAGCAACGAGGTGAAAATGGATAGCCCTGTTTGCAAAAGGAGGTCAAAAGGAAACAATTACTGCCCAGTAACACGAGTTGAAGACATATACACCGACAAAAAAGAAGCATGTTCCATGTAAAAAGGGAAAGATAGCACATGGTGGTTTAACAAAAATGGTTTGAGGACGAGATTGCAAGATGGAAAGTACACCGGCCGATATACGATTTAAGCAAACAACTAAAGAAGATCCACATGCAGCAACGTGGGAAGATGGGCAGTGGAGCAAGGCTGAAGGAAGCTGTACCTGAGGGTCATCGAGATGTTACTAGGAGGGCGTCGGCGGCCAGGATCTGCCCATACTACGGCAACGAGCAAGTGGCGAAGGCCCTACCGCGCCGGAGCTTGGTCAGAGAGAACGCAGGTACCGCAGATCGGGACGAGCTGCCTCAATGCCGTCGAACGGAGAGACGATGCACATCCTCCCTTTCCGCCGGCGGACGGGATGCGGCCGGATCACTGACCAACACTGAGAGAGAGAGGCCACGGCGGCCTTGTGTGAGATGGTGTGACGAGAGACAAACCCATATTTCCATTTTCCCCACGGCAATCGTTTTATATTCTAGGCGTGGTACCCGACCCTCCTTCGAGTAAACAACCGCTACACACGTCGAATTATCACGTGGGCTGCCTTTTCATACAGAAACAAACTCCACCGTGTACCCGCGCGGCTGTGGCCGGGAACGAGACGTGAGTACGTGCGTCCTGCGTGCACTTCTTCTTTAGGTGCAGGTACGTACGTGGGTGGGTGTGAGAGAGATGGTTTGTGTGAAACAGAGGCAGTGTGTTGATGATATCTCAATAAGAAAAACGTAACATATGCAATGTGTGTGAAACGGAGTCATGGACGTGAGATATCGATAGAATTGAAAACAGGGATGAAGTGTGTGGCTGCGCGATCGATAAAGAGTGCCATCAAATTTGTGTTTGCCCACGTCAAAGTTACAGGGCGGCTGGCCTACTGGAATTTGAGAGGGCAGAGGTGCAGTTCTTCTCCGTGGCATGGATACCTACCTACAACGTTCGACTATCGGTGTGTGGGGGGGGGGGGGTAGAGACGGGTCGACTAGTATATGTGTGGGGAAGGAGAGAGACCTAGCTATGTATTGAGAGAGATCAATCGACATCCATTGATATGTGTAGAAGAGGAATAAGGTTGGGAAAATACAAAGGTAGAGCATCGGAGGGTTGGTGGTGGAGTGGCGTCTCACAAATGGTGGGAGAGGCCTGCTAGACAAACGGAGGGTATGAGTGCAATATCAATAAGAGAGGGCGGGGGATGTCTGTCTGTCTATGCATGTGCGTGTGAGAGACGGGTCGGGAGGTATTCAAGGATGATGAGGGGAGAAGATATGGTTGTGGTAAGCATGCGTAACTACATAGGAAGATCAACCGTCGTGTGTCCGAGAAAAGGAGAGACATAACTAGCGAGGTAAGTGTATCGGTGCTTGGTGAAAACGAATTATAGTCGACCTGGCTATATGTAGGGAGATCAGTTCATATACACGCCTGCATGTGTTAGAAGCAAATAAGGTCCGGAGAGGCAGACAGGGGGAGAGGGTGTGGCTAGGAGGTGGTGCGAGAGGCCTACCATGTCGAGGGGGGAGGAGTGTGCGAGCATGTGATTAATGAAAAGAGGGGCGGGAGTGTGCACCTGCGTGGAATCGTATTGGACATATGGGGGCATGGACGGTGAGAAGAGAAGAGGGGAAGTATATATGTGTTTGTTGTAGGCACACTTGGCTAGAGAGGTATATCGACCGGTGTGTGCTAGAAAGAAGGAGCCGGGGCCTACACACACCACTGGTGGACGACCTAAAGAGAAATAATGAACGTGCGTGATGGAGGGGACGCTAAGGGTGTGTGAGGGGGGCCGGCGTGTGCATGCACGATAGAAAGTTAGCGCTAGCTAGCTACAAATAGAAGAGGATCGTGAAGGTGTAAAAGACTAACAAAGATCATAATTCATTATAAAAAGTGGATACGGATACTTGAAGAAGATATCATAATGTAGAACATTGATTATAATTTGGGCTAATGTGTGGCTTTTGCAACTCAGGTCTAAATACTTGTCATAATGTAGGGGCGGGCACTATACTTTGTGTGATAAACACGGTTATGCGTATGGAACATGGTTTAGATTATGAATATATAGTTAGTACATCAAATGTACTATTATTTGGAATCAACATCAAGTGTATTCAAAAATAGAATTCAATTTCATGTAGTACACATAGTTCATATCTATCTCTATAGCAATCATGTGGTGTGTTATTAAGGTAATACACGAATGATGGTTGAAGTTGGCAACAATCATGATTGTAGATTCTTATTGAAATAAAGAAACGAATTCAAATTTAGTTCGAATTGCAACGGTAGTATAGACATTTGGAATGCACTAAAATGTTGGTATGAGTAGGTTACATGCATTATACAGCAAGCAAAAAAATTTAATCGGACATAACATGGATTCATACTCCCTCCTTCCATCTATATAGGGCGTAATGAGATTTTTAAGACCGCCTTTGACTATTGACAAGATTAATAGTACATGACATGCACAATGTGAAAATTATATCATTGAAAGAACCTTTCACAGACGAAGTTAACGGTGTGCTTTGTGTAAGTTGCATGTCATATATCATTGCTCTAATATTTGGTCAAAGTTAGCATCGAAAAACGCATTAGGCCCTATATAGATGGAAGGAGGGAGTAGCTTTGAATAGCATTTGTATAGTAAAACGGGGCAAGACTCTCTCTTTGTGTGGTGTGAATAGTTTTATTTTTTCGTTTTCTTTTTGGTTGAGGGAAGTGCGAATTGATTTGGTACGTACAAGTACAATATTACTACGTTAGGCTTGTCCCTAAAATTCAACCCGCGTCTTGTTATATCCCGAAAATTCAGATATCGTGCTCCCAAAACTGGTGCCTTCACAACCCGCGCCTTGCTATCCCGAACTTACAATGCGCGCGAAAACTCCCTCCAGCTGCCAAATCCCGACACGCGGAATCCCCCTTCTAACCCTGAGCCGAAAGGGCCGCTAGTTCAAATCGGTGGGGGGTACTTTTGTAACACACGCTACATTTTGGACAAGCGCGTCCCTAAGTCTTCACCCCCTCCAATCGCCCCCTTTTCGCCATTCGAAATCCCAGGCCGCCATAACCTCTCCGCTCCAGCCGCGAAACACCACCCTCCTCCGTCCGGCACGTCATCGCTGCCCAGCCGGAGCCTCTTCCCCGACGACGTCGTCCACCGCAACAGCTCGATGTCCCTCTACCACCTCCCCGGATGAGGATCCTCGTCCATCTCGCCGTCCCGCCGGTTCAGCCGCCCTGTCCTCCACCTCCAAGGAGCTGCTCCGACGATCGCCTCGTCTATCGCGGCTGCTCCATCCCCACAGAGCCGCCTTAACCTGCTCCACCGGAACCGCAGCATCCTCACCGACTCCTCGGACGAAACCGAGGCCTACTCGGCGCCACCAAAGAGGTTGTACACTCATCGCATCGCACCTTCTCCTTAACTCGACCTCCCGGCGCCGACGGTGCTCCATCCTGCACCCCCATGGAGCGGCTACCTTGAAGCCGGCGCCGCGGGCGACATCTCCACGGCGGCTCTCCCCGAGTGTGAGGCCCCTTCGGCGGCGGCGTCCATACCAGCCGGATCTGCTGCTGCTGCTGCTCCAGCTCTCGTTCGCTCGCTCGCACTGCTGCTGCTGCTGCTGCTCCGGCTCTCGCTCGATCGCTTGCTTGCCCAGCTGCTGCTCTCCCCCTCGCTCGTGATGCTTCTCTGCTCCGATTAAGCCACACTTCAGTCGACTGAATCGACTTTTGGGTCAGTCGATTTTCAGGGGTTGGGGGGGGGCTCGCCGGAGTTAAGGAAGAAACACCCGCAGCGGGGACAGGGGCTCGCCGGAGAGGTATCCCACTATCTATCTTAGGGTTCAGGGTGGGGGCGGGGGGCCTAGAGGGCTGGCCGGGGCGGCGGTGGCGAGTTGTTTCGGGGTAGCGAGGCGGCGCTGGGGCCGGCGGTTCGGCCGGTGGTGGATGGCGGCTCAGGGGGGTGCAGGTTGAAGATGAACTGCATGCCCTCCCTAAACTGCATGTCAAGTGCCTCTCTGCTACCATTGCGTTCAGTTTCGACAGTAGCATTCAGATTCCACAGTAAATTTCATTTTCGACAGTTAAGTTCAGAGTCAACAGTTTTTACCTCATCTGTTGTAGTCAGGTGGTTTTTGGTGATGTTAATTTTACATCCATTTTACATCATCTATTGGAGATGCTATTAGAATCCCACTTGAGATTGACGATGTCTGTCTTGTGCTGCTTCAGCCTTGACGTCTTACGGCTCACGGAGCTGCTCCAACGACAGAACGATCCATCACAACAGAGCAGTGCCCTGGACGCCGTCTCTGATTCCTCGATCTTCCTCCACGCCTCCGACAGCCACCTCGCCTCAATCGCTTCAGCGACCAACCCAATGATCTTTGAGGTCGACACGGCTATGGCAAAGAGGTTGTACACTTGTTGCATCACTTATTACTATACATTCACGTCGATCCATTAGGACTATTTTGGTTCAACAGAAAAACATAGCAATAGGGAATTTTCCAATGGCACTCTACTATTCAATTATTCATGCATTTTGTTGAAAGGAATGAAGCAAAACATCCACCTGGACCTACTTTTCAAAATCCTATGCATGAAAACAAGACCAAGTGCATTAGTGCCAGAATAACATTCTAACTGTACACGCTTTCATATGGTTTCACTTTATTTTGGCCATGTTTCTTTGCATTCCTCTGCTCTTCCAATTCCTGTAAACCAAACACCCAAGTTGACAGAAATCATGTGTTTACAAATGCTCTGTTTACCATGTGCATTTTCCTATCCTATTCCGGTGTTTTTCCTATCCCTGCGTTTTAAGAATCATGCAAGCCAAATGAGCCCTACAAAATTACTTGATTCATGTGTGCGTGTCGAAGGGAACTTTGTGTGGTTTGTCCTGCTCCTGCCGCGACGTCGTCCACCTCACCTGAGCTGCTCCATCGACAGAAGCATCCACCAAACCAGACATCACGACTCCTGACCGTCTTTCGCCGCCTCAGATCTCCTTCCCTGCCGCCGGCACCCACTGCAACGGAATCACCATCATCGACTCAGCAGATGAACCTGAGGAGTACATGGGTCCACAAGAGAGGTCGCACTCTTTTGTTTCTGCTTATGTTATGCATTGCTTAAACTTACCTGCTACTTTATCGTCATGTTCAGCTCTTGGACTCCCAAGTCAGGTCCAAATTAATGTTCAAACTTGAGTTCTAAATTAGTTGTGGGGCACATATCGAGGCAGCAATGAATAGTATGTCTGTCTAATATCTGGTTCACCTAGGGTATGCATATGTTGTTCATCTTGGGTGGGAAACAAATAGTAAAGCAATCATCATCTGTCTTTTTATTAATTTAAAGCAATCATCAGCCTGCTATCATTATTTTTGGATCCATCCACTGGTTGTTACCATCACTCTAAATTTCTGCATGCTCTCCTTACATAATCTCACCATATTTTTTCGTATGCATGTCAGATATTGTACACAATCATGCTGAACATGTAGAGAAAAAGAGAAGAGTTTTGTGCGGCAATACAATGTCATGCGACATCGCCCATGGTGGGTTTAATGGCAAACCCTCCCCACCCCTCTCAGATTGTAATCCAGAGGAAGATATCTGTTCGAGGCGGATTCGCACACACGACCACTCCTATTTACCCCCAAGGTGTTTGTTTCTACCTTGGCATGATGATGTTAGTCATATCATGCATATGTTGCCTTGCAAAGTGCCTACTTTTGACATCATATATGTCATCTGCTTAGTTTAGACATGTTTTGTAATGCCACCTGTTTAGTTTCTATATCATATATGGGAATTATGCGTCTCATGTCTTTTAGCCAGCCATAATATATGTGAAATGTGCAATGCCATCATATTTAACCAGGCATCATATATTTGAATGATATCTTGCCCATCCTTTTCTTCATTACATTTCCATTTGTCGACAATGTTTGTACATTAAACTACTCTTCCTGTGAATCAGCCATTTGGGTGGGAGATGGGAAAATCTGGAGTGAAAACAAGGCCTTCAGAGCAGACAATGCTACCTGTCGAAGAAGATCTCTTGTTGGGTCCCGATAGCTCCTCAGAGATGGATTCAGAGACAGATGACCAGTCCTATTCCCCCACTGAGGTGTATGCTCTAACTTGGCACGGTTATACTGCTCATATCATGCATACGGTGTCTTGCATTGCATAGTTTAGACATCATATACACAATATTCAACACCATGTTCTTAGTTCAAACATCATATCGAATGCCCTCTGTTTAGCATATAAATCACATATGTGAATTAAATGATGTGATCCTGATTACTTAGATAACATGTAGGTGAATTATGTCATGCGATCTTGTTTAGTTATTCATCATATCTTTGAATTATGTTATGCTATGCTATCCAGTTTAGATAGACATCATATATGTGAAATTATGTCATGCTATCCGTTTTAGTTAAACAATATACATGTCAACTATTTCATGCCCTCTTTTTTCCACACTATCTATTGCATCTGTCTCTCATACAATGTTTGTACATTCAACTATGTTTCCTGTTTATCAGCCATTTGAATTGGAGCGGGTGATGCCGGTTTCTAGCGGACTAAAAACATGGTCTTCAAATAAAACAGTGCTACCTCTTGGTGGAGATAGCACCCCGGTTGTACATGCACAAGAACCAGCCCTACCACACATAACCCAAACTCTCGCAGATTGTACCCCTACTGCGATGGACAGAGAACCAGCTTCACCCAATCTAACCCCAACCCCAGCCGATAGTAACCCAGTTCCTGTTGACACAACACCATCTCCACCACAGAGCTCCCAAACAAGAGCAGTTAGTAAGGCAACTCCAGTGCCCAAAGGGCCAGTACTATCACGGCGAACCCCAACTCCACCAGTTAGTACGCCTATTCATGTGGAGGAAGCACAACCAGCTAGTCGTAGTTTAGCATCTATCGCATTAGATGTTGTTAAATCGTATGTGTGTATCTTCCCATCTTGGAAATATTATACTGAAGATGAAGGAAAATGCCAGTTGTAGGTGTTTGTCCAGGAGTTATGTGTAAGTAATGTTATTCATGGCAATTACTTTGCTTCGTCACATACATCCTACCTCCATGATGGTTATAATACAGCAAATTTTCCCATTTTTCTCTATAGAGAAGGACCGATTTGGAAACTCAGGATGAGGTAACCTGTGCTAATACCTCTTCTATCTTCAAGAATGCTTGGTGGCGATCGGAATTACTCAAGAAAACGTACTTCACCGCAAAGAAACTCATCAAATTCCCTTACGTTCTCCCGAGACACATTTATCGGACGATGATCGGGAACGCTTTGTTCAGATCTTGGTCCCGATCCAAGAATGTGGTAAGGTCTATGAGCTCATTTTCTATTTTTAAGTATTATATTCTTGCATCTTACTATACTGCTCATGTAGAACAAGTGCCTAAACCTGAAGAACAACTGTTCTAATTTAATATTCCATTGCTATCATAGTTCAAAAAGCGCTAGGCGTTAATTGTGTGTTTTGCCACCGCTTTGCGCTTTATCGACCAAAGCGCATGCTTATGCTTGATTATGCATGATTAAGAATAGTTATGCGCAATGCGTTTGCCAACGCCTAGAGCCTAGCGCGCTTAAGCGCCACTTAGGCGCGCCTTTATTAACTATGATTGCTTTGCTCTTGTATCCTTGTATTTCTTGATATAAACTTATTTTTAAATTGAAGGATCCAATCGAAACTCCAATGGCACAGCAGGTATGTTCACGCATGTTTCTTTAACAGTTTGCTCTTATCAATAGCTCTTTTGATTTCAATTTCAATTGTGTATACAGTTGACTTTCATATCATGCACATTACTAGCATCACAACAGAGCCAATAGTGTTGTTGTACATGTAGACCCGTGGTACCCATCTGAAATCTTGTTGTGCCGTGTAGTTTCCCACGCTTTGTATTCTTTCACTGCTGCTTTGTCTTGAACTGATATGATTTGAACCGTGTCTCTATTTTGATTTGGCAAGACAATGGAGTGACCATAGGACATAGATATATGTTTGTTTGATGCTTTTATTATGTACTAGTACTTGGCAATAGAAGACTTGGTAGTTTAATCCTGTCCACCTTACTAATGAACTGGTTCAGCGAAATGAGTTTCATATACTAGTACATGCTAAACTTGTTATGTGTGCGCTTGTTTCTTCTTTTAGAATCTTGATGAATATTGGGGAAGAGTGCCTTATTAAGTAATGGTAAAGGAAGTAATGCAGATAAGGTTCAGGATAGTGACACATCCTTGTTGGTCTCCAACAAAGCTGATAAAACAGCTAAGGAAGACTATCTTGAAGACAATGAGACAACCCCAAAGTCCTGTCTTGGTTTAGTGTTCGAGTTACTGGCCACTACCGCTTGCACAAGCTATTCAAACTCACTGTCTGAATCAGTTCGGTTTCTTGAGTCTCAACTACAAGCTGAAAAACATCAATCAGCTTGTTGCGACAAGAAGCGGAAGGACTGCGGAAGTCCCTGGAGCATTCAGATGCATACTTTCCGTGCAACAGCAAGCGTTGGAGGATTTTAGCGCCAAACAGACAAAGCTAATCAGCTTGCTAAGCTTATTGTCGACATTGTGGATACCTGGATAACATTTCTTGAGCTCTTCGAAGTTGTTTGATTATGCTCTTGTTTTGTCTGCCGCATTTATTTGCCTTTGGTGGCCAATTTTGACGGCCGATGTATGTAATATCTGCTTTTTCCCTATATTTGCACCGGTGGCGAACTTTTATGCCCAGTGGATGTAATATATGTAATAGCGGTAATAGGCTAGCGTTAATTGCTTGCTTATTTATTTCCTTATTGTCTTGTTTAGTTGTTTGCTTGTAGTCACTGCAGTTCTTTTACGTGTTTTTCTAGTGGCCACAATAGCCTATTTTTGGTAACTAGGCCAAAATAATCATGGCAACACACGGACTGTTGTAACCATGGGCCTCCTGCAGGCCGTATGATCCATGGGCCTTCTTCCGGCCGTAGGATCCATTGGCCTTCTATACGGGCCGTAGGATCCATTGGCCTTCTATACGGGCCTTAGGGTCCATGGGCCTTCTACGGGCCGTGGGGTCCATGGGCCTTCTACGAGCCGTACGACCCATGGGCCTTCTACAGGCCATAGATCCATGGGCCTCATACGGGCCGTAGATCCATGGGCCTTCTACGGGGCGTATCATCATTTCGCCAATCATGGGCCGTACAATTCATGGACCATAACGGGCCATTAATAGACCGTATTTGATAACTCTATGAAAACAGCCCAACGGGTTTTTTTTACATGAAAATGGCCCAACGTATTAACGGTCCGCAAACGGGCCGACTGTAACGACGGGCTGAATTTGGCCCACAAGCAAAAAATGACAGTAACGGGCCATATGTAACCGAATGCTGCAAATGAGCCCAAGAATCAATGGGCCCTGAGAAGGCCGAAATATAACTTGGGCTGGAAACGGCCCAATAGAATAACGGGCCGTTAATGGGTATAAAGTGATACACTGTTCATTACGGGCCAGTTTCACCAAGGGCCGTTAATGGGCCAAGAGTTACAAAGGGCCCCATATGGGCCGAAAGAAGTCATGGACCACACATGGGCCGGAAGTTAAAACGGGCTGGAATCATATTGGACGGCCCAGATGACGCTACTAGGCCTAATTCGGATAGGGCGTAACGGGCCCTGGGTTAGCGGGCTTGTAACATCCCAAAATTTTAAAATTTTTGGAATGTTATAATAGATAAAATAACAATGCTTGTTGTCTGATTGTTTGTTTGAGTGATTGAGTGAAATTGAGTGGAATTTGAAATTTTTGAAATTTGGATGAGAGGGAATAAAATGACTTTCCCAAAACTATCCCCTTTGCCCTTTTTGGATCTCAATGAATTCAATTCCATTCCAACACCAAAACCCTAGAGTGAAGATGAAATGACTTCTTCCATTTGAAATGAAAAGGGTTTTTAAAAGATTTGAATTTCATTTGAGAATATTTCAAATTCAAAACTTTATGCAACTCAATGATTTTCATGAGGGAAGATAAAATGACTTCTTCAATTATATGAAATATGAGTTGGAAATTAAAAGAACCAAATTGAAAGTCATTGGAAAGTATTTTGAAACCCCTTTCAAATTTGGAATTATTTGGACTTTATTCAAATTATTTTCCTCCTAAAAATAAATAAATGGAAATTAGGGAAAAATGATTCCCTTCAATGGAAAATTGGGAGAAAATAAATTTGAAATAATTTTGGTATTTTAAAAATGATTTTTGTTGGGTTTTATTGCAACAGCAACACTGTTGGAATTTTGTAAATTTTTGAGAATTTTATTTGAACTTGAAAAATAGTTCATGTTGTAGGAAATCTTTTTCTGATCATTTTGATATATATATGTCCTATATAAAATATTTATATTTTATAAAGTATACCTCTGTTTTTATTTTTCAAAAAAAAATAGAAAAAAAAAATGCCCAGGCACCAGCCAGGCCGACTGGCCCAGCCAAAGACTGGCGACCTACCCAGCGGCCCATCGAACCGGCCCAATTAACGGCCGAGCCAGCCCAATGAGCCAGCCGCGCCTCGCCTCGCCGAACCTCCTTCCGCTCGGTCGACCGACCGCGCCGCACTCCCCCTCTCCTCACTGCCAGGCGGACCCCACCTCCTTCTCCCCCCCTCGCTCCCTCACGAGACGAGAGCCCGCTCGCCGGAGATCCGTGATCTCCGGATCCGCCGATCCTCCCGATTCGCTTCCGCGCCACCGACGCCCGCCCTATAAAGCCCCCCACACCCCATTTCCCCTCGCCGAACCTCTCCCTCTCCCGCAAGGCCTCGCCGAGCCCGAGAGCGCCGCCGCCTCCATTGCCACCGCCCGACCCACCCTGCCACCCGAGCTCGCCTGACCCCCCCCCGGACTCCTCTCGCCGCTGCACCCACGGACCCCTCCGCCGTCACCCCGACCACTGGCGACGCCGGAACCATCGCCCGGCCGAGCCGTCGCCGTCGCGGACGATGCGTCGCCGGAACCCCTCCCCGCCGTCTGATCTAGTCCAACGGCCTAGATTAGAACCCCCCCGAAGGGGTACGTCCTTTAAAATAAACCGTTCAGTCCGGTTCGTTGTGTTTAGTTTAGTTAGGTTTTTTATTTAGTACCGGCCCGCTTCGCTTAAACCGTAGGCCGTTTTAGTTATATTCTGCAGCAGCGTTAGTTAGGCCCATTTAGTCGTTTTTCTTTATTTTCGTTTTCTGTTTTAACATAATAGTTTCAGATTTGAAAAATTCATATCTTTTATTCTACTTAATATTTTTGAGTGATTCTTTTTTGTTGGTTTGCAAATTTTCTATAGTTTCTGTCGAAAATATAATTAGCTATGTTAAAATTATTTAAAATTGCTTTATTTTAGATTTAGTCAGAATAGTAAATCTGTCATAAAATGAGTTAGAAAAATTATTTTTATATGATTCTTTTTGTCCCAAATTTGTTTTGACATTTGCCAAACCATAGGAATTAATTTGGGTATTTTAGGATTAATAAAAAATTAGTTTTAAACAGAATCTTGTTATTCTTAATTAATTAACTAGCTACTGTTTTCTTATTATTTTAATTAGTAAATAAATTTATTTTTCACATGTGATTGATTATTCTAGGATAGTTTCTGTCACTCTATAGCATGAACTTTTGTTTATAATAAATAAAACTTTTATTTTATTTTTCTTAATAGAAATTGAATTAGGCCTAATAGGAGTTTTATAATAGCTTTTAAATTGATTTTTTTGCTCCTAGTTACTTAATGCATTATTTTCTGTTAAGATAACATAAAGCCATGCTTAAGTTATGTTAAGAAAATTTTATTATGTAAAACTATTTTAGTTGTTGCTTGAAATAGGAAAAACTTTGAGTTGGATTTCTTCGAGTTTTCCTTTGGGTTTTGATTCGTTTGTTTTGATGTGTTATGTTGCTATGCTATTGTGTTAAGTGATCATATGCTATATGCTTATGGTGATTATTGTTTGTCTCGGTAGAATTTCCGGAGTGCGAAGTTTGCTACCACGAGTCCCTAGTTTTCGAAGATCGTCAACAAGGCAAGTTCACTTTGACCATGCTTTCATACCTATGTTTTATTGCACTTAGTGGCATCTTTGCAACCCCCTCCAGTAGTGTTATTGATTCTTGAAGTTGAGTAGTATGCATGAGGTAAGCACCCATCACCCTGTTACCAAGCCCGGGACGTTATTTTGTTTTATGCTACGCTATAGTAGACGGGGTTGGTATGAGTGCTCGAGAGTGGTGTGAAGAAGGAGGACTCTACGTCAATGACGACAACTCCATGATGGCATCTGCAAGGACTGCAATTTCAAGGCCTCAAGACTTCAAGACTCAAGACAAGAATTCAATACACACTACTGGGTGAAGGACGGTTGACGGGCACCTGGAGAAACCGGTGGTTGGCGGGATGCATGGAGAAGCGCCATGACATCTTGCGGAAAGCTTCACCCAGACTCAAAGAGACGGAAGAATACTTCATGCCGGAAGCTTACATGTGCAACCGCAAGTCATTATGGGCTCGCTTGGTTGACCTTAGTTGTGACTCTGCTGGGGACGGTGCTAGCAGATGTAGAACTACGGTAGGATGGGATGAGTACCGGACGGTGGTCGAGGAACTCTTGAAGACCATGTTTCGGTCATCTTGTTCTCAAACACCCTGAAGTGCGAGAACTTGAAAAGAGGGATCGAATCTTGCGGGTAAAGTGTACATACCTCTGCAAAGGGTTTAAACCTAATCGATTAGCCGTGTCCCCGGTTACGGACAATTTGAGCATCTGGACTTGGATCTATCTCGGAACTCTCAACACCGGATTGATAACTTAATTGTGGGCAACTTATGATGATTTTGGGCTATGAGACATCGGTTGGCGGAACCATGTCATGATAGAAAACTCCATAGTACAGAATTCATTTATTCCTTTGATGTAGGGAAAATAAAACCAGCTTTTACGCAAAAACCCCGGATACACGAGCCACAAAGCCATATTGCATATAGTATAGTTTTATCATACATTTCTTTTATTGTGATCTTGCGGTACATTCAATGTAATCGACCTACACGGCTGCAACGTATCATGTTGCGATACTTTCTTCCGACGAGTAAGAATACGGTGTGGTTACGGTCTACACTCAACTCGCCGATGGCGTTGATGGGACTCCACACCCGATTACTTGTTTCCATTGAGACTATTGAGGTATATATCAGTTTTACGTTATTTATACATGTGATTGCACTTTGATATATACATTGATGTTGTGTGTGCAAACATCTTGATCCGAGGATGGCACGGATACACAGAGGCTTGACCGTCGAGGTCGGGTCGCTCTGAGGCTGTAAATAGGCTATATGCGAACAGGCCGTTAACAGGCTTTCTATGGGCCGGCCCGCCACCTTTTGACCAAGTCAAACGGGCCGGCCTTTTCATAGGAATGGGCCTCTGTTGGGTCGTGCCACGTGTCGCCGTATCATAGGCGCCTTCGGTCCAATGAGGGGATGACATCTGTCCCAACGGTGAGCCGACACGTGTTTCCTCCAGCCAATGATGATTTTACACGTGGAAAATCCACATTGGTCGGGGCTGGTAACGGGTTATCGGATCCAAAACCCGACCCGATAGCTTAACGGTGTTCCGTTACGGTGGATGCCACGTGTCGGTCACCCTTGACGAAAGCACTTCTGTGACGCGCGATTTATCGTCATGGAAGTGGACACTTCGTGATGATAATTTTGGTAATGTCATGGAACACTTCTACGACAAACGAGGTATGACTATCTTGATTACGTCATAAAATCGTCATGGATGTACATGCATGACAAAAACGCGACCTCTTGTGACAAACATGTATCATCACGGAAGTGTATTTTTTGTAGTGCCGGCCAAATTCTTGAGACGATTAAGTTAAATGCGGAGACTGACCCAAACATAAGAGATTAGTTCTTTTTCTTCACCACCCACATCTGGAGGGGTGGCAAAGAGTCCATCATTCCACAAGCTCCATAAAGGTGGCATATATGCTAGTCCACTTGTTTCACAGAAGAGGGGTTAGGGTAAGCATATGAATAAGCAGAGAAATTCTTCAAGGACTTATGAACATAATGGTTTTAAGAATAATGCACATATTCATAGCCCTTAGATCTTCCCTGCGAAACAGATGTGTTAGCATGATGATGTTCATATGAGGACTTTGATCCATATGAGGAATTTGGTACATGTGAGGACTTGGATTCATATGAAGACTTTGGTCCATATGAAGAATTTGATCTGGGGTTCCTGTTCTTCACAGATGGTGTCATGATGACATTCACCTGAAAACTTTCAAGGCATCTTTTGGGAACCCAGATTTTCTTCATAGGGGGACCATTCCTGCAGTTAGCGCCAACATATCTAGCAAATACTTCACCATTCTGATTTTTGAACAGCTTATAGTTGGAGTCAAATGACTCATCAGAAGAATATGAAGATTCACATGTAAAGCCAGATAAAGTAGATGGATCTACTGGAGGTCCCTTTGCAGCAACCCATGAGGTTTTGGGATACTGCTCAGGCTTCCAGTATGTTCCTTCAGCATTGAGTTTCCTCTCAAAGGCAATACCCTCTTTCCTAGGGTTCCTGTTGAGGATCTGCTTTTTAAGCACATCACTAAGAGCCTGATGCCCTTTGAGGCTTTTGTACATGCCTGTCCCATACAATTCCTTCAGCCCTGCATTGTCGGTGATACTACTAGCATCCTCAGATGAGGAATTTGTGATAGCAGAGACAGTTGAAGAATTTGCAGCAATAGAAGCATTTGAACTTTCATGTGAAGAATTAGCAGATTCATGTTCAATGCATTTCAAACATGGTGGAATGAATTCTTCCTGAGCGGCACTGATCTGTTGAGCAAGCAATGAATCACGCTCCTTCTGAAGATCTTCATAACTCACCCTTAGCTTCTCAAGATCTTGCTTTCTTTGAAGAAATTCATAAGAAAGCTTCTCATGATCAGATAAGAGAGTGTTATGATGAATCTGAAGATTATCAAACTTAGACTGAAGTGTCTTAAGATTATCTGTCAAGGTTTGAGTGCGATCCATTTCTTCACCCATCAGTTCATCGCTTTTGTCTAGCATATGTTGAACCTTTTGAAAAGCCTTTTGTTGTTTCACAGCAATCTTAGCAAGTTTAGAGTAGATAGGCTTGAGGTTTTCATCAAATTCATCCTCACTTGATTCAGAGGAGGGATATTTGAGTAGCTTGGCACCCTTTGCCATGAAGCAATAGGTGGGAGCGTAGTCATCGTCGTCGTCGTCAGCCTTGTTGGCAAAGCCATTCTCCTCAGAGTTGAAGATGGACTTGCTGACGAACGCAGTAGCGAGGGCTAGGCTCGCCACACCAGATTCTGACTCCTCAGATGCCTCCTCTTCCTCATTTTCCTCAGATTCAGCCTCAGAGTCCATTTCCTTGCCAATGAATGCCCGAGCCTTCTTGGAGCTGCTCTTCTTGTGAGATGAAGACTTCGAGTATTCTGATGATGACTACTTTAAAGATTTCTTCTTCTTCTTCTTTGAGTCATCGGAACTGTAATCCTTGTATTTCTTCTTCTTTGATTCCTTTTCCCACAGAGGACAATCTTGAATGTAAGTCCAGGTTTCTTGCATTTGTGGCAAGTTCTCTTCTTGTAGTCACGGGATGAAGAATCTGATCTCATGTCGTCACTTCTTGAGGATTTACCAAAGCGACCACGTCTTAAGAACTTCTGGAATGTCCTCACGAGCATTGCTAGCTCCTGGCTCAGTTCTTTAGGATCACTAAGGCTGCTACCAGAATCATCACCTTCAGATTCATAGACTGCCTTGGCCTTCAAAGCTTGTGTTCTGCCATAGCTTGATCCACAGAGATCTCTCTTCTCAGCAAGTTGGAACTCATGAGTGTTTAACCTCTCGAGGATGTCAGCAGGATCAAGAGCCTTGTAGTCTCCACGTTCTTGTATCATCAGTGCAAGAGTGTCAAATGAGGAATCAAGCGATCTCAGCAATTTCTTCACCACCTCATGGTCGGTGATGTTAGTAGCACCAAGTGCTTGAAGCTCATTTGAGATGTCAGTCAGGCGATCGAAGGTTTGCTGAACATTTTTATTGTCGAGTCTTTTGAAGCGGTTGAAGAGATTGCGAAGAACTTCAATTCGAGAGTCACGCTGTGTTGAGACTCCTTCGTTGACTTTGGACAGCCTGTCCTAGATAAGCTTGGCTGTCTCCAAAGCACTCACTCTGCCATACTGCCCTTTGCTCAGATGGCCACATATGATGTTCTTCGCTTGAGAGTCGAGTTGCTTGAATCTCTTCATGTCAGCAGCGTTGATGGTAGGAGTGATAGAGGGAACACCATTTTCCACAACATACTAGAGATCGTTGCCAATTGCCTCAAGATGCATTCGCATCTTATTCTTCCAGTAGGGGTAGTCCATCCCATCGAAGGTAGGACACCCAACAGAGACCTTGATCATACCTACAGTCGACATAACTAAAACTCTAGGTGGTTAAACCAAAATCACACGGAACAAGGGAGCACCTTGCTCTGATACCAATTGAAAGTGCGTTATATCGACTAGAGGGGGGCGAATAGGCAATTTTTACAAATTCGTCACTGAGGAATTTCACTGTGAGGAAATTCCTAAGTCACGAACAACTAGCAGCAGAATAAGTAATCAGATGCAAGCATAACAGAATAGTAGCACAGTCATCATGATGAAATTAAAACAAGCACAGAGTACAGGTAGCGTAACACACAGGATAAGCAGGCTGAAGACAAAGTGACTGAAGAAATATGATTGAAGAAATTGAGAAAGTCTTCAGTCAAAGTCTTCAAACAGTATCGATCAAGGACAACAACACAGTAATGAGGAAATGAAAGGGTTGAGGAAATAGAACCAGTTAGAAGACAGAGATTTGGTAGACTAGTTCCAACTGTTGTGACAGTCGTACGTCTGGTTGGAGCGGCTAGGTATTTAAACCTGAGGACACACAGTCCTCATCGTATTCTCCTTGAGATAAGGTCACACAAACCTTGCCCAATCACTCGTGGTAAGTCTTCAGGTGACTTCCAAACCTTCACAAACTCGGTCACTCGGCGATCCACAATTTCCTCTTAGATGCTCTAGACCATGATTCCTAACCGCCTGAAGGATGCACAGTCCTCAAAGGTAACAAGCATTGGATCCACACCGGAACAATCTCTTCAGTGATGCTCAATCACTTTGGGCTTGTAGGTGTTTGGGTTTGGCTTTTCCTCACTTGATGATTTTCGCTCAAAGTCCTCGGAGGATGGGATGCTCTCAATGACAAGTGTCAGTGTCAGTCCGAGCAGTCAACCATCTAGTGGTTGTAGGGGGTGGCTGTTTATAGCCTAAGGAGCATACCGACATGATAAGACATAAATGCTCTTCAATGATATGACCGTTAGGTGGATAAGATATTTTGGGATAGCTGGCGCATAGCACAACAACGGTCGGAAATTTGGGGTTCAAATTCCTCAGGCTATCATGTTCCTCACTAGTAGGCAATCCGCACTGGCGAATTCCTAACTCCTCAGTCAGAACAAATTCCTCAGAGACCAGAAGAAATTCCTCTCACTGAAGAAATTGACTGAACTGTATGAGATTTCCAATGGCTTCACTCGAAGGGATTGGTAGGTGTAGGATTTTGATATGGGCATCACTTGGAAACTTTTCCTTAGTTTTTCCTCGACCCCCTTTAACAGTACGGTGTTTCCTATGACTCAAGAAAGAGAAATGAAACTACAAAAACAAAAGTCTTTATGCTTCATGTTCCTCGCATGAATATCAAGTCTTCAAGATCACACCAATTCCTTCAATTTCAAAGTCTTTAGAAAGCCAAAGTCTTCAGTTGAAGACATTCATTTCTAGGGTTCGACTTTCTCTGTAAATGTCAAACTCCTCATAGACTTATAGACCTATGTACACTCACAAACGCATTAGTCCCTTAACCTATAAGTCTTCATTAAACCAAAATCACTAAGGGGCACTAGATGCACTTACAATCTCCCCCTTTTTGGTGATTGATGACAATATAGGTTACGAATTTCAAAGGGGATAAACATATGAAGTGTAACTACTGATATTGAGGAATTTGATTGCAAGATATAGAAGAACTCCCCCTGAAGATGTGCATATGTGAGGAATTTGCTTTGGAGAAGCAATGCACATTAAAGAGTAGAATCATGGAGAGCTCCCCCTATATCTTGTAATTCATACACGCATTTAACATATGATATGAAGAATTTGAAATGCATCATGAAATATGGTGACTGATGTAATTTAGCATGCATGCATTAACATATATGAGGAAATAGCATGCAGAAGAATATAGCAAATGTATCAGACCACCATCGGGTTTAAGTTTACAACTCGATCCAACAAAGACTTCAGAAGAACGAGAGTAGTAACTTAGCAAAAAAAAATGCCCATATATAGACCCGCTTGAAGACTAACTCAAATTTCTCCCCCTTTGTCATCGAATGACCAAAAGGGATGAAAAATGAGGACTAACGCCCCTGAAGAATATCATCACGAAGTCGATGGAGGAGCGCCAGCGTTGTTGGGGTCGGTCGTTGAAGTAAGGCCTGCCGCAGTGTCGTCCAAGTCTTCATTTTCATCAGTCTCGCGCGATGAAGAATAAGAGCTGGCCACTAAGTGAGGAACTTTGACCTTCTTGAATTTCTTCGAAGGTGGCTGAGACCTGTCAAAGTCCTGCTTGAAGCCCATCTACTTAAGATCTTCTTCACCGTAGAGGTAGACAATACAGCCCAGGTACGATCAAATACTTCATGCAGATAGTAATGGTTCTTCTTCACCGAGTTTTGCATGATAGTTATGTTCTGAAGAATTGAACCAAACTGTCTCTTGACCCATTTGTGATTGAGATCGACCTTCTGAAGAAGACTGAGGAGAAGCTCATGATCAGTCATCACTCTTGGAACAGTGGCTTGAGGATTTGGTTTTGAAGCATTAGCGGCAGAGTCATGAGTGGTAGAGTCATCATTGGTGGAGTAGGATGCTACCTTGCGAAACTGTCCATCCAATGGACGTGTGCCTTCATCAATAATAGTGGCCTTGCCCTTCTCATCAGCTGAGGAAATGGTCCATTTGAGGACTTCAATTGGGGCAAGTAGCTGCAATGGTTAAGAGTATCAGCCTTGTAGTTGATTGAAGACCTTGGTCTGATGAATCTCATGATCCAAGGAGCATAAGGCTTCAATTCAAATGCTAAAAGAGCAACATTGGCCATAGTCCTCATGAAGACATCATGGTAGTTGATAGGAACTCCATGGATGATGTTGAATAGCAGATTCTTCATGATGCCAACGACCTCTTCTTCAGTAGAGTTGTGGCCCTTGATTGGACTGAGGGTCTTCGTCAATATTCTGTATACAGTCCTTGGCAAATAGAGCAATTCCTTCACGAGGGATTTGGTTCTTGGGGCTTGGCCAGGCTTCAGAGGCTTCATCAACACATGCATGAAATAATCAGATAGCTCAAGTTCATGGTAGATGAGTCTTGCACCATCAAGGGGAGGACTGACTGGTAGGGCATGAAGCAATTCAGAGGCCGGTGCTTTGTAGTGAGTGTTCTCAGTCATCCAGTCCAACACCCATGAATTCACATCTTCAGCGTTGCCTGTGATGTGCAATGTAGCGTAGAACTGAAGAATTAGCTCTTCATTCCAGTCATAGATGTCGGTGCAGAAATTGAGCAGCTCAGTGTCATGAAGAACACTGAGAACTGTGGTGAAGTAGGGCAGTGACTCCATATTCACATGAGGAATATGCTCATGGTCAAAGATCTTGTCTTTATCAAATAGCAGTGAAGAATAGAAATTCATTTGACTTGTGGTCCAGAAGCGCTTCCGTCGAAGACGAGCAGAGTCATAGGGGTTGCAATTAGTGAAGAATACGTGCTCATGGAAGAAATCATCACCTTTGAACATTTGTTTCTTTGAGAAGGGATTCTTCGGCTTGGGCTGAGGAGTATCAGTCAGAATCTTCACAGCCTCTTGAACCATAGTTTCAGGAGCCGCGGGCTGAGGAATTTCAGGTGCAATGTCATCGGTAGCAGCTTGGGTCTCCATTTCATCAACAACATTCACATCAGCACTAGTGGCTGGAACTTCTTCAGGAATGGCAAGCAGAGAAGCTTGAGGTTCTTCAGAGCTCGTGTGAATTTCTTCGGTCTAAACCGGGGACTAAGGAATTTGTTGCAGAGGAGTGAACAGTGGTTAATTGGGGTGATGACTTTCCTAGTGGTCATCATTCAGAATAGGAGTGGAACACCCAATATCCACGTCTTCATCTTTTTCATCAATTTCCTCAACGCCTGCCTCTTCGGCTCTGAACTGAGGCATGGGCCATGATACCAATGGAGTTGAAGTGATATTGTCCACTTCAATTTCCTCATCCAACTGCTTTTATGAAGCAGCTGAAGGATCTTCTTCATCTGAACCACTTGGAATTTCATAATCCTCACCAAAGGGAATAATCCTCACCAAAGGGAATAAATTCCCTTCAATGATATGACCGTAAGGTGGATAAGATATTTTGGGACAGCTGGCGCATAGCACAGTAACGGTCGGAAATTTGATGTTCAAATTCCTCAGGGCTATCATGTTCCTAACTAGTAGGCAATCCTCACTGGCGAATTCCTAACTCCTCAGTCAAAACAAATTCCGTCGGATCACGGGTTCCGGCAAAACCCTTAAGGTTCAAACTCTGGGGTGCGCACGAAGATCTCCCCCTACTGATCCACGTCCTAGCTTTGCTAAGATCTCAAGGGATTACTCAACAAACTCGCAACACAAAGAACACAAGATTTATACTGGTTCGGGCCACCGTTGTGGTGTAATACCCTACTCCAGTGTGGTGGTGGTGGATTGCCTCTTGGGCTGAGGATGAACAGTTACAAGGGGAAGAATAGCCTCCTGAGGTTGAGGTGTTCTTGTGCTCTGTGTGTGGGTGAGGATGATCTCCGTCCCCCGTCCATGGTGGTGGCTAGTCCTATTTATAGAGGCATTGGTCCTCTCCCCAAATTGAGCGGGAAGGGAGCCAACAATGGCCAATTTTAAAGGGGACGGCTAGTACAACTTATCCTGACAAAAGTAGTCTTCGCCTGCAATAGGCTCTGGTGGTGACGCAGCCTTGGGCTCCATGGTGACCTCCGTCTTGCCGTCTTGCTGGTCTTAGTCTTGTTGCACTGATATGGAAACCTTTGCTTGACGCCTAGGTACTCCGCGCCTGCGCTTGCCCCCTTAGCACCAAAGAGGAAACAAGTGCACTGTGCGTGCTGGTGCTCGCCTGGTCTCGGTCGTCATGGCTCACGTCACGAGAACCTCGTGAGGTTTTCCTTGCCTTGATCTCTCCACCCCTCGCGATCCAACCTGGTGAGGCCGCTCCTAAGGAGGTCTTGTGTCATCCGCCTCGCGAGTCTTGGCCCCTCGCGAGGGTCTTGAATGCTTGTTGGTGAAGATGGGCCGTACGGGCCCACTTGCAGAGCCATGCCATGGGCCGCAGGCAGGCAAGTCTGGGGACCCCCGTTCCTAGAATGCCGAGAGTAGCCCCCGAGCCCAAGGCGCGCTCGGGCTTGGCTTCGAGGCGAAGCCAAAGGTCAAGTGCGGAGCGCCGCGGACCCCAATAGCCTGCGGCCTTGGTAGACATGTGGCGGTTGATTGAACGTGGCCGTCTCCGCTTCCCCATGCTGCCTTTATACCCGCCTGGCTAGGCGGCCACCGCAACCTACACAGTTATTCTTCTATCGCCTGTGCCATACTCCTCCAATTCCTCTGCTTCCCCGGGACTACGCTCCTCTTTCCGATCTGACCTGAGCTCTGCCCACTCCATCGTCATGGCGCCGAAACAAGCGGATAAGGGGAAGAAACCCCTGTCTTCTGCCAGCGCGCCTCCGGCCATCGAGCCCGCGGTTGGTCGATCACTGGTGCTCAATGACGAGGCCATGGGCAAGGTGCGCCCCATGCTCGCCTCTTGCTTCAATGAGTGGGCAAAGACGGTCACCTGGCCTGCGTCTCGAGCTCATATTGACAGGACAGTCACCGAGGTTCCGCTCTTCATCGACGATCTCTGGGCTGGCCTAGTTCCCCCTTTCTCCACCTTCTTCAACGCAGTGCTTGAACATTACCAGATCCACATGCTGCACCTTGACCCCCAATCCGTGACTCTTCTTGTTGTCTTCGCCTTCGTTTGCGAGGCCATGGTTGCATTGCCCCTTCTGTGGCCCTTCTCCGCCACTTCTTCTCGTTGCATCTGGTGGATCCCCAGCAGAGCTCGGGATGCGTGAGCTTCCATGCCGTGGCCGAGACAGTCGGCTCGGGTATCGATTTTGACCTCCCGCCACCCGCGGGCAGATTTCGGACGCGCTGGGTGTATGTGGACGTAGGGGTGCTCAGCCCCCTGCTCTCGCCTCCGTCGTCGCCTACCGTCCCCAACTCCGGCTGGGGCCATGAGAAGCTCGCGAGCCCTTGCCGTGTCCCCATCTGGCTCAGGCTGAAGAAGCTGAAAGACCTTGGTCTGACTGCGCCTATGGTGGTGAAGGAGTTCGTCAGGCGCCGAGTCGCTCCACTCCAGCGCCATTCTCGACCGATGTGGGCCTTTCTCAGCAGCAAGGACCATATGAGGCTTCAGGAGTCCGGGCTCCCTCCTGAGACGCGGCAGACGGTGCTTGAGGTCTTGGCAGGCGTTCCGTTGCCAGACGACATGCCTGGGAAGAGTTGCTTGTTGTACCGTTGCTCGAACAAGGAGGAATTCACGGAGCACATGCCTTCCTTTGACGAGTGGGGGCTGCGCCTAGACGGTCTGGTGGGGCCCCGCGAGAACCCCGTTAACGTGGTTCCCCTCTTCGCTATGGGTGCCGAGCTCACCCCGAGTGTGAAAGCAGGGGGCGAGCACCATCCGGGGCCGGTGACCCCAGCACCGAGGTGCTGATGCCGCCTGGGGCTCCCGTGGCGTCATCCTCGAGAGTCCG
Organism: Aegilops longissima; assembly: GCA_021605205.1. Classification (NCBI taxonomy): domain Eukaryota; kingdom Viridiplantae; phylum Streptophyta; class Magnoliopsida; order Poales; family Poaceae; genus Aegilops; species Aegilops longissima. The sequence goes on from CM038677.1 coordinate 154,257,364, forward strand.
TGATTCTTGTCCTGGGGCGGCAGTTGCGGGGGCGACGCAACGCGTGACTCCTGAGGCCGAAGCTCTTGAGACCTCGGTAGGTCACCGCGAGGTGGCGCCCGGCAATTCTCCTCAGCTCAGCGTCCTTGAGGCTGTCCCTTTAAGCGCTTCTCCTGCTGCACCTCTTGTTTGGCCGCCATGTCCAATGCTTTGGTCGGCTCTGCGTGGACTTCGAGGAGCTCCGGAAGAGGAAGAGGTCCCCGAGCGGTAGCGGTTGCATCTTCAGGCCGTTGAAGCGGAGGAGGTACATCACCATTGACGATAAGTACTGTATCTCTGTGGCTTCTTAAGTGTTGCCTTCCTTCCTGTCGTTGGTTCTTCAGGGTCCCTTCCGCCACAGCCACTGAGTCTTCCTAGAATCAGTCTCCTCCCTCTTCGTCGTCCCCCGCTGGCCTTGAGCACCCCGAGCCCGCACGCCGCTCCTGCTGCAGGGTCGGTTGGGGAGGCGCGCTCGCCTCCATGGCGCCTTGAGCCCGCGGCCTCGTCGCCCCTCCTTTGCGGCCTCGCTTGGAGCTTGGCGAGCGTGCCCAGGACCCCTCCTCTAGTCATGGACGGTGGCTGGTTGGATTCGGTCTTTGGCTCCTCTTCAAGCAGCGGGCCCCGCCTAGTTCGGGCCCCTCGCAAGGCCTGGCTGGCGCCTGGGGCAGCGCCAGCCCCCAGCCCCCTGCTGAGAGGGGGCGCACCACTTCAGGCCTCGCCCGCAGCCCTCGTGGTGGAGGACGAGATGGGTCGTGTGCTTGAGTTTGAGCACGAACGGAGCGTTGTTCGCCACGAGCTCTTCCAGGAGGCGATGGGCGCGATGAACCGGCTCGGCGGTGAACTTGCGGACGTCGACGCGCACCTCAAGGTTGAGTGTCTTCGGCTGGCGGAGGAACGACGTAAGCTTAAGGTGGCTATCAACCTTGGCCGCCATCAGCGCGATCTTGACAACGCGAAGGCCAAAGCGTCTCTTGAGGTCTCTCGTGAGGCTTGCTCCTGAGCTTTGGAGGAGGCTCGCGAGGCTGACCGCCGTCGCGAAGCTGCGGAGAAGCGCGCGTGGGAGCTCCAGGCCTGGAGTGCGTCCCTGGAGCAGCAGGTGGAGGTGCGCAAAGCCGCCCTTGCGTCGCTGAGAGGGACGCCCACCGAAGAAGAAGAGGTCCGGAGGCGCGAGGAGGCGTTGGCACTGGAAGTCGTGGAGCATAGCCTCGAGCTTGAGCGGTTGGAGACGAGGGAGCGTCAAGTTGCCCAAGCGGAAGACGTCGTTGGTGCACGCGAGGCCAAGGCTCAGGAGGAGGTCGATCGCCGGGTGGCCGAGGTTTGCGCGGGTCTTGAGGGTAGGCATGACCTGAAGCTGCAGCTTGCGAAGACAGAGGCTGCAGGTAGGGCCGCTGCCCTTAGGCCCAGGCTAGCTGAGGTAGAGAGGCGCGAGGAGGCCACGACAGCCGCCCTGGTTACGGCGCAGGAGGATCTGGCCTCCGCCCGCACCGAGCTGCTCTCTCTTCAGAAGTGGGTTGCCGACGCCGACGCCATCGCACGGCAGAACAGGGAGGAAGTGCTTCAGCGGCGGACATTGGAGCGCGAGCACACCCCCATGCTCCAGAGTCTCACGAACAGGGCCACACCGCGCTGGGCGATATCTGCGACGAGAATGCCCCTCATCCCCATATGGACGACTACGCCAGCCACCTTCGCTTCTTCTCCGACGTGGTGACGCACCTGGAAGCTCGATCCGATAGAGCTCACCAGCTCGTGGAAGAGAGGAGTCGTGGCCTGCTCGGGCGCGCGTTCTCCCGCGTCTTCAGCCATCTTCAGAACACCTTCCCCGACTTCGACTTCGATGCTGGCATTGCCCCGTACCCGCGGCCATCCGAGGTGACCTCACATGATGGGTGGAGGACAACGTGGATGCGCTGGTCAGGGCCTTCGCCTCTGAAGATGACGCGGTGGTAGTCGCGGCAGACGAAGGTGACGTGGTTGACGACGGCGATGTCAGGGCCGGCGAAGGTGGAGGCAACGCCAGTGACGGCGACAGCGACGCCAGCGGCGCGTCTGAAGATGACCTGGGGGACGCAGCGAGCAACATATCCGGCTGACTCCATGTTCCCCTGTTGTTTTACCCTGTATGCAAGAACTTGGGCGTGGCCCCTAAAGATTGTAAGAGCATTTTGGGAGGGGGAGCCCCTCATGTAAACAAATCGCAGTTTTCATTCTTCTATACCAAGCTGAGTGTGCGCCTTTGTGGATCCATGAGTCTGGTGGAAAGTTTTGCTGTTGCGGCTTACCTTAGCCGAGGCAAGCCCCGAACCAGATCGTGAGGTCGTGAGTTCCCGCGGAGCTCCTGAAGGGTACGCTGACTCGCCCGAGAGGGCCTCGCGAGGATCAAGTGCCGATCGGTGCGCGCGGTGTGTGTGTCGCGCCCAGCCCCGCTCGCGAGGGGCCCGCGAGGGGGAGGCAGCGAGCGCGAGCTTCGGAATAAGGCAAGAACCAGATAGCAAGAAATCTCTTGAACGAGAAAAGGCACCCCCCGCGCGCATCAATGAAAATTCAACTTCGACTTAAATCCAAATCCAGAAGGCAAGGCTACAGAAAAGGGATCCAAAGCAAATGGCCGCGTCCGGCACCTAGTCTAATCTTCTTGTCTTCGAGTCTTCTCACCAGCGCGGAGCTAAGTGCTGCCACTATGACGTGGGAGGGAGCCCCCGAGGCCCGAGGGCGGCACTCCTGAGACTCCGGGGCGTGTACAGCCCCACTCGTTATTACATGAGAGTGTCACGGGCGGCGATCTTCACAGGCGTGAGCCTTACTTCATATCGCCAGACGAGGGCCCCGCCTTGCGCCTCCCTCGGCCACCGTCGGGGCGACCGGAAACCAGGACGCCACCAAAGGGGCAAAGGGGACGCCAGCGGCGCCCTCGGTGACCATGGGTCCTCTACCAGGGTAGGGCTCACCGGCCCCTCCCCGGCAGAGAGCCTACCTCTGGGCAACGCCTTGCTCCATGCGACGCGGGGAGGGGCCTTGCTCCTGGCTCCTCCCATGCAGCCCCCAGTGGGCTTCTCCTGATGGGGCGGATATCGCCATGCCGGAACCATCGCCTGGTGCTGTGACCTGGTTCACCTGTGACTCGTGGTTAGCGTAAGCTTGCCCCTAAGGAATTAGTGGTACCTTGTATCTGTTGTCGACGGCGCGGTTGGTGGGGCTCTCTGGCGGCTCCTGGAAGGCTTCAGCTCCTAACGCCTCCTCCTCCCAACCTGGTCCGAGGAACGAGCCGGGGTCGTCCTCCGGCGTGTACTCCTGGACCATCATGAGGGGCACGTAGGCCTCCTAGGCCGCTGCCCTGAAGACCTCGCTGAAGTCCCCCATGCTCCATGTTGCTCGGCCTGTCACGCCGTCCTGAGGATGGCAGGGCAGTGCTCCGATGGGGCCGTATGCGGCAATGCTCGTGCCCGCACTCATTTGGGGTGGTGCAGGCGCGACAGGGCGCCCTCCACCGTGGATCGTGTTGATGTCGACGAGGCCCCCGGGCGCGCCCGGGAGCACGCGGGCGCGGCGAGGCCCGCCGTGGGATCTAGCCGCCGCCTGAGGCATGAGCTGATAGCAGAAGGGCGGCGCTCCCGTGGCCGCTGCGTCCAGTAGTTCGGCGACGCGTTCTACCAGCGCATCCCGGCCGTTCTCCATCAGTCGGCACCACAGCAGCTCCCGTGTCACTGTGAGTGCGGCCCGCATGTTCGCATGCTCCCGCCGGGTGTGTGGCGCCGTTGCCGCGACGTGGCTTGCGGCCCTTGCAGCGGATCGCCTTGTCGTGGAGTAAGGGTGGACGGCGCCTGGAGCGCGGGGTTGAGGTCTTTTTGGGCAGGCGGCGCCGTCCGGGCGGGCCAGGCTGCCCAGCGGTCGGCGTCAGCCCTCGGGTCGCCGGACATCGGAACCACGGAGTGTTGGTGGATCAGCTGATGGGGAAGAGGCTCCGGCGCACCCCTACCTCGCGCGCCAAATGTCGGATCACGGGTTCCGGCAAAACCCTTAAGGTTTGAACTCTGGGGTGCGCACGAAGATCTCCCCCTACCGATCCACGTCCTAGCTTTGCTAAGATCTCAAGGGCTAACTCAACGAACTCGCAACACAAAGAACACAAGATTTATACTGGTTCGGGCCACCGTTGTGGTGTAATACCCTACTCCAGTGTGGTGGTGGTGGATTGCCTCTCGGGCTGAGGATGAACAGTTACAAGGGGAAGAACGGCGTCCTGAGGTTGAGGTGTTCTTGTGCTCTATGTGCGGGTGAGGATGATCTCCGTCCCCCGTCCATGGTGGTGGCTAGTCCTATTTATAGAGGCCTTGGTCCTCTCCCCAAATATTGAGCGGGAAGGGAGCCAACAATGGCCAATTTGAAAGGGGACAGCTAATACAGCTTATCCTGACAAAATTAGTCTTCGCCTGCAAAAGGCTCTGGTGGTGACGCCGCCTTGGGCTCCATGGTCGCCTCCGTCTTGCCGTCCTGCTGGTCTTGGTCTCGTTGCACTGATATGGAAACCTTTGCTTGACGCCTTGGTACTCCGGGCCTGCGATTGCCCCCTTAGCACCAAAGAGGAAACAAGTACACTGTGCGCACTGGCGCCCGCCTGGTCTCGGTCGTCATGGCTCACGTCACGAGAACCTCGCGAGGTTTTCCTTGCCTTGATCTCTCCGCCCCTCGTGAGCCAACCTAGTGAGGCCGTTCCTAAGGAGGTCTTGTGTCGTCCGCCTCGCGAGGCTTGGCCCCTCGCGAGGGTCTTGAATGCTTGTTGGTGAAGATGGGTCGTACGGGCCCACTTGCAGAGCCACGCCGTGGGCCGCAGGCAGGCAAGTCTGGGGACCTCCGTTCACAGAACGCCGACAAATTCCTCAGAGACCAGAAGAACTTCGTCTCTATCACTGAAGAAATTGATTGAAGTGTATGAGATTTCCAATGGCTTCACTCAGAGGGATTGGTAGGTGTAGGATTTTGAGATGAGCATCACTTGGAAACTTTTCCTTAGTTTTTCCTCAACCCCCTTTAAGAGTACGGTGTTTCCTATGACTCAAGAAAGAGAAAATGAAACTACAAAAACAAAAGTCTTCACGCTTCATGGTCCTCGCATGAATATGAAGTCTTCAGGATCACACCAATTTCTTCACTTTCAAAGTCTTTAGAAAGCCAAAGTCTTCAGTTGAAGACATTCATTTTTAGGGGTCGACTTTCTCTGTAAATGTCAAACTCCTCATAGACTTATAGACCAGTGTACACTCACAGACGCATTAGTCCCTTAACCTATAAGTCTCCAGTACACCAAAATCACTAAGGGGCACTAGATGCACTTACAAAGTCGTTGATGAGGTGGTAGTGCAGGAGCTCGCGCGCCTTGAGCATCACATCCTGCGCGTCCGCCGGCCCGTGACGAGCCAGCCAGAGTTAGTGACGGGGTGGCGGTGTGTCCATCGCGCCGCATGGAGGGGTGAAGCGACGAAGCTTGTTGCTCCTGCCCCATCGGGCCGGTGGCGGTGTTGGCAGCAGGTGATGGAGAACGACGGGGAGGCCCGCCAATGGGCGCCATCTGGGTGAAACGAGCGGCTCGGGCGGCTCGACGCTCGGCACGGGCTCGACGAGCATTTGCCATGGAGGCGGTAGAACGGCGGCGGATCGACCGACGGAAGAGAGGATTCGACGCACCCCTACCTGGCGTGCCTAATGTCAGATTCAGGGTTCCGCAGACCCTTGAGAGGTTCAAACTCTGGGGCGCGTGCGAAGAACTCTCCCCTCCTAGTCTGCCTGCTCAATGATTCCATGGCCTAGCTCGACGAACCCAAGGGACAAGAGACACAACAGTTTATCCTGGTTCAGGCCACCTTGCGGTGTAATACCCTACTCCAGCTTTGTGGCGGATTGCCTCGAGGGGCTTAGGATGAAATAGTACAATGGTGGAACAACCTTGGGAGGTGAGGTGTTCTTGAGCTCGATGAGCTGGTGAGGTGGTGAGGGTGGAATTGATCCGTCCTCTATGGTGGTGGCTAAGTCCTATTTATAGTGGCCTTGGTCCTCTTCCCAAACGTAGGCGGGAAGGGATCCCACAACAGCCAAATTTGAAGGGAGACAACTAGTACAAGCTATCCTGACAAAAGTAGTCTTCGCCTGCAAAAGGCTCTGCTGGTGACGCCGCGGTGGGCTACATGATGACCTCCGTCCTGCCATCCTGGCGGTCTTGGTCTTGTTGCACCGATATGGAAACCTTTGCCTGATTCCTCAGGACCCCGCGCCTGCGCTTGGCTCCTCAGCACCAAAGAGGAAACTGGTACATTGCGCCCGCTGGCACCCGCCTGGCCTTGGTCGTCATGGCTCACGTCATATGAACCTCGCGAGGTGCATCTTGCATAGATATCTCCGCTCCTCGGGAGTTAGCCTAGTGAGGCCGCCCCAAGGGAGGTCTTGGTGTCATCCGCCTCGCGAGGCTCGGCCCCTCGCGAGGGTCTTGAGTTGTTGTTCTTTGAAGTTGGGCGTCTTGGGCCGTTGACCGAAACCACGCCGTGGGCGCAGCGAGCAAGTCTGGTACCCCATTCCCAGGACGTCGACACCCAATATTCCCAAAACCCTAGGGGAGTCGACGAAATATTGATCCAGCCGCCGCAGAGTCCAGAACCACCAGATCCAATCTAGACACCATCTCGGATGGGGTTCACCACCTCCATTGGTGCTTCTCCGATGATGCGTGAGTAGTTCTTTGTATACCTTCGGGTCTGTAGTTAGTAGCTAGATGGCTTCCTCTCTCTCGCTGAATTCTCAATACAATGGTCTCTTGGAGATCCATATGATGTAACTCTTTTTGCTGTGTGTTTGTTGGGATCTGATGAACTTTGAGTTTATAATCAGTTATATCTTTTTATATCCATGAAAGTATTTGAGTTTCTTTGATCTCTTTTATGCATGATCTCTTATAGCCTCGTATTTCCTCTCCGATATTTGGGTTTTGTTTGGCCAACTTGATATATTTATCTTGCAATGGGAAGAGGTGCTTTCTAGTGGGTCGATCTTACGGTGCTTGATCCCAGTGACAGAAGGGGAACCGACACATATGTATCGTTGCTACTAAGGATAAAACGATGGGGTCTATCTCTACATAGGTAGATCTTGTCTACATCCTGTCATCGTTCTTATTGCATTACTCCGTTTTTCCATGAACTTAATACACTAGATGCATGTTGGATAGCGATCGATGTGTGAAGTAATAGTAGTAGATGCAGGCAGGAGTCGGTCTACTAATCTTGGACGTGATGCCTATATAATGATCATTGCCTGGATATTGTCATGATTATTTGAAGTTCTATCAATTGCCCAGGAGTAATTTATTCACCCACTGTTTGCTATTTTTCTCAAGAGAAGCCACTAGTGAAATCTACTGCCCCCGGGTCTCTTTCTCATATATTTGCCTTTGCGATCTACTTTTCCTTTGCATTTATTTTCAAATCTATTAAACCGAAAATACAAAAATACTTTTCTGCACTTTTATTTTATTTGCGATCAACTTATTCAATCTATTACAACTTTCTCCCGTCCACGCACCAATTTCTGGCGCCGTTACCCGAAAGGGATTGACAACCCCTTTAACACATCAGGTTGTGAGGATTTGTTATCTGTGTGCAGGGGTTGTTTACATTGTGTTGCTTGGTTCTCCTACTGGTTCGATAACCTTGGTTTCATTTCATCACTGGGGGAAATACCTACCGTCCCTGTGCTGCATCATCCCTTCCTCTTTGGGGAAATACCGACGTAGTTCAACTTTGGAAGAGTGTCAACTTTGCATGCATGTGGATCATGAAGAGGAAATTTTATATGATAGCTATATTGTTGAATTTTATTATGATCCTACATGTAATTATTATGAGAGAGGAAAATATGGTTGTAGAAATTTTCATATTACTAAATTACCTCTCGTTACATTGAGATCGCTATTGTTTCTTTCTTCTTCCATGCATATGCTAGATATACCTTATCTTGATAATTTGTTTGCTTATAAAATTCCTATGCATATGAAGTATATTAGACTTAAATGTGTTTGTCATATATTTTACGATGCTCTCTTCGTATTTCAATTATTATCTTTCATGTGAGCATCAATAAAATCTTATGCCTAGCTAGGGGCGTAAAACTATAGCGCTTGTTGGGAGGCAACCCAATGACTAAAATTTATTTGCGATCAATTTATTCAATCTATTACAACTTTCTCCCGTCCATGCACCAATTTCTGGCGCCGTTACCTGAAAGGGATTGACAACCCCTTTAACACGTCGGGTTGCGAGGATTTGTTATCTGTGTGTAGGGGCTATTTACGTTGTGTTGCTTGGTTCTCCTACTGGTTCGATAACCTTGGTTTCATCACTGAGGGAAATACCTACCGTCGTTGTGCTGCATCATCCCTTCCTCTTTGGGGAAATACCGACGTAGTTCAAGCAGACATCATGCCCCATGATTTCTACCAGCGAAACAAGGACAAAAACGTGCATCAACCCCTATGCATAGATTACCCCAATGTCACCTTGAGAATCCGCGAGTTGAGTGCCAAAACATACATCAAGTGAATCAATAGAATACCCCATTGTCACCACGGGTATCCCACGCAAGACATACATCAAGTGTTTTCAAATCCATAATAGCTAGTATTCAATGCGATAATAGTGAAACCTCAAAGGTAAAATTCAATTCATCACAAGAAGGTAGAGGGGGAGAAACACCATATGATCCAACTATAATAACAAAGCTCGCGGTACATCAAGATCATGCCATATCAAGAACACCAGAGAGAGAGAGAGAGAGAGAGAGAGAGAGAGAGAGAGAGAGAGAGATCAAACACATAGCTAATGATACATACCCTCAGCCCCGAGGGTGAACTACTCCCTCCTCGTCATGGAGAGCGCCGGGATAATGAAGATGGCCACCGGTGATGGTTTCCCCCTGCGTCAGGGTGCCGGAACGGGCCCTGATTGGTTTTCCATGGCTACAGAGGCTTGCGGCGGCGGAACTCCCGATCTAGGTTTCTTTTTGGGGGTTTCTGGATTTATAGGGTTTTTTTGCGTCGGTTTCACGTCGGGGGGTTCACGAGTCAGCGACAAGGAAGGGGGCGCGCCCTCCACCCTTGTCGTTGACTCGAGACTCTTCTGGCCTAACTCTTGTGCTTCGGGGGCTTCTTCTGGTCCATAAAAAATCACCGTAAATTTTCACCTCATTTGGTCTCCGTTTGATATTTCTTTTTTGCAAAACTAAAAAACAAGGAAAAAACAGAAACTGTCACTGGGTTCTAGGTTAATAGATTAGTCCAAAAAATAATATGAAACAACATACAAATACATATAAAACATCTAAAATGGATAATATAATAGAATGGAACAATAAATATTATAGATACATTGGAGACGTATCGGCGGCGCTTTGGGGTTTGGGCCGCCAACCTTGTAACCCACACTAGAGCAACACAGGGCCAAACCATTCCAGACAATCACATCGTTAAACATTCACATAGTTGAAAGCATGGTTGTCACTTTTAGTGAGATTTCAATGAAATTCACTGAATTTCAGTAGACACTGAAATTAATTACATTTTGGGCAAAATATTTCAACAATTTCAGTACTGCACAGGAATTCAAATATTTTTCAAAATAGTTTTTAAAATTTTCAACTGAATTCAAGTGAATATTTCGGTTATTTGGCTGAAATGCAAACTGAAATCACTGAAATTCACTAAATTTTGATGATTTCGATTGATGGTGAATTTTTCCTGAAACTAAAATTGAGAACCATGCTTGGAAGACCTCATTGAAATAGGCTTTCAACCCATGTTGAAGCCTAAGTAGCTTCGAGCCAAAATCTAAGCCTGCCCCACGAAACAGCCACACCATGGCTGAAATGTACCTGAACTTTATAGACAACTAAAGAAAAAGGTTAGGGTTTCACACAGAGCTCGGACACAAGAAGAACCACAACAATGGTCTCTCTGGACATGAGAAGAAGAACCACAACGACGGTCCAAGAGGGTCGCAACGCCTAGTGGCTTCGTGACGTAAGATCATCTACAACCGGATAGTAAATATGACCCCTTAAACGCCCGTGGATGCGCCCGGTCAGTGGCCGGGGGTGTCTGTTTTGTGCCCTCATTTATTCGTCCGTGCAGCCACACTTCTTATTTTTCTCCTCATATGTTCGGTCACTTGCGCAATTGGTGGAGACGAAGGGAGAGAAATAAAAGAATGAATAAAGAAAGAAAAAAGATGGGGCCGCGTCCTACGTGGCGGACTGCCCGGACGCGCCCGGATGCATCCGCGAGCCTTCATACCCCCGGCTGGGTCACTTTTTCCTTCTCTTTTCTGTCTGGTTATTGACCGGGCACGTCCGTGGATATATAAGGCATGGTTTGAGAGGTCCGGCAGTAAATGGTCTAAGGGGCACAACATCAAATTCCAGCGTAGCGGTACTGGCACACAAACACTCCATAATGAAGTAACTGCATAGTGGCGAACCTTAATTAAGTTTCCTGATTTTACACATAGAGTATTATTCAGGAGAAGTTGGCATGTCAAGCTCAACCTATACCACACGACGCTAGGCAGGTACCATACTTTGGTGGTTACTGGTAGTTTTCATTCAGTAGGCCGAGCATAGCATAGCAGATAAAAACCCATGGAGCCAGCCTAGGCAGGCTGCTACCACGCAGAGATCCTCATGCCGAGATCCTTCTGCGCGAAGGCGACGAGGTTCTCCACCTCGGCGTCGTCGACGAAGCCGCTCTTGTCCCTGTCGGCGCGGCGGACGGCGCGGCCGGCCCTGAGGGTGGTGAACCAGCCGCCGCGGCTGCGGATGGCCTCGCGGAGCTCGGCCCTGCTGATCCGGCCGTCGCCGTCCGCGTCGAACTGCTTCAGCCACTCCTTGAACTCCGCCACCGTCATCTCCCGCTGCGAAGGTACCCCCCTGATCGCCATGTCCGGCCGCGTTCGCAAGCTCAGGACGCAGGGACAGGATGCTATGCTAGCTAAGGTGATGGATGGTGTGAGGGCCTCTCGCGGCTGCGTTTCCTTTTATAGTCGATCCGATCCAGGAAGCATCTCGTGGCTTTATTCGTCTTCATCTGCAGGCTGCGAGGGGGCGCTGATCTGAATCTTATCTCGTGCTTGGTGGAGGGCGAGCTGAATTTTCAGGCATCTACACGCTAGTGAGCAAGTGCGTGTCACATTCTCTGACGAATAAGGTTATGTGTATCACGTTGCGATTTCTTTTTCGAGAGACTTATCGCATTGTTCGATTCTTAGTCTTTGCCTGACATTTCCTAATAAATCATGCATCGCCTGCATTTTTTCTGATGTTTGGTGTAGCCGCGTAGGCGTAGGAGTGAGGGCTTTTGGTGGCCGAGCATCAGGTAGGCCGGTATCTGGGCCGTTGGGTGGGCTTTGGGATCTGAAATGCGTCAGGTTGTTGTCAGGCTAGTCATCCATATACGGACCGGGATACATATTTAGGCGTACATGTTTGGCCCATCCAGTTCGTCACGTCCCTCTCTTATCCTCGTTCGAATCAGCACACGAAAGGGAATCTCGTCCTGCCATATCCTGAACCCCGTGGAAGAAGCCCCAGCCATGGAACAGCTTTGCCTCTCCGCCCCTTCCTCTCTCCCCTAGGCCGACGGCGGCGCTCGTGTTCCTCTGCTCAGCATGGGTAGATTCGACGGGATTTTCCCTTTCTCTTTCCCCTCACCCCGAACTCGGCGGCGGCACATCTCCTCTCCGGCGCCATGTCTGCCGGTGGCATCAAGCACTACAGGTAGGTTTCCTGTGCAGTCGTGTGTAGATCCACAGCTAGTTTGTCAAGTTTCGTTCCCTTTTTCTCACCAATCTTCTTTTCTCAGGCGCGTTGATTCGATGCAGCGCATAATTGTGGTGCCTCCGGTGGAGTTGCGGGCTTCAATGAGAGTCGCGGATGGCCCAGATTTGTTGCGCTGCCGATCCAACAGTGCCCAACTCCGGTGATTTCCAGTTGGACGGAACAGGGGATTTGAGGTGTGCTCTAAAGCTACGAGCAGATGGACGAGAAGGTATATAGTTCTAAAACTGAATTTGATTTGTTCTACGGGCCAAGAAAAAAATGTGTGTAGTTTTTGCTTGCAAGTAGTGATTTTCATGTCAGTAATGTGAATGCATGTTGGACTGTTTTAATTCGTGTATGTACCGCCGTGACTGAATGCATATGTTTTTTTTTTGTTGTTTCCAGCCATTAATGGGCTTGGCTGAATGGATTTGCAATTGTTGTTTGTTTTGATCAATAGTGCGTTATTTTTTGTTCCTACATTCGGGAATTCTGCGTCATAAGTAACTCTGCTAACATTTTTGGGAAGAACACTGCATGAAGTGTGTTCATGCCTTTTTGTGCGAGTAAACAATAAGCAAATTTTACACAGTTCTTGTAATTAATATGTTCATTTCGGTAGATAACTAAGCTGTCTGGAGAATTAAAATTCCCCTTTGTCAAGTTCTTGTAAATTAAATTAGCTGTAAATGGTAGAATTGTCAGCAAGTGTGCCTGCGTTGGTCTGGTTTTAGATAATTACTTGATTACCCTTTGATTGCCATGTTATAGCTCGTGCTACAACAAGCATGTCTTAGTTTTTGCTTCTGTTGTACTACTATGGCATGTCCTAGTCAAACACAATATAATTTATGTTAATGTGTTTTCCTTCAATATCTAGAAGCTCATTAGCATTATGTATGATGATTATGAAACCCATGCTAATGCATTAATGCATGTCACATACTTGAATCTCAAGCTGACTGTGGAACCTCATTATTCTTTTTTTTTGTTGTTGTTTACTGAAGGCTATCATACCTATCAAAAGACATGCAAGCAAGTTGTGTTTGAACAATTTGGTTAGGCCTTGTACAATTGTGGGGCATATGTGCTAGACTAGATAGAACCTAGAAGGATGTACATGGCGACACATGTTGATGTATCAGCAAGAGAGAAGTAGATCAAGGTTGAATTCAAGATAGAGGTGAATGATGTTGGAAGTTTCTTCTGCTGTGAGTGTGGAAACTTTGAACAATCCGGCATGATCTATTGTCATGCACTCCAAGTAAGTGATACAGTTCAAAATCATTCACCGCCGTGTCACTGTTTCTTTGCTAATGCTAGAGGTAGTTACAGGTGATGGTACATCTTCATCTGTCGAAACCTGAGAACTTCCTGAGCGTTGGACGAGGGAGGCCCGTGATAGATAGCGTCCTCGGGCACTGTCGGAATGCTTGTGGTAAGTTGAGTAACTTGAGTGTACGATTTGATCCTACCTCTCTATAGTTTAGAGCTGAGGTGCGCTTGGTTACAAAACTCATGTAATCCAATGTATAAATGATACGCTTGTGTGATCGTTGAATCATGTTGTGTTACTTGGTACAGTGCGACTTTGATGAATCTCATTATTTTCGCGACATGATGATTGATTGGTCTATTCCAGCTTAGTACTTTGTTTGTCAAGGAGTGTGAATTTATGGACAAATGAATAAAATTCAGTACATGTTGGTGTTTATGATGACATTGGCACGACGCATTGGAGCGAATAGAGAGAGAGCTACTGAGAAATGAGCTGAACTTTGGATGACCAATTCGTACCTAAAGGAACAAATGGCAGCCAACTGTATGAATGGTTGGGTTCCTCTTTGCCAAGTACTTAACTGCTAACACATACATAAAATATTCAAATCCGATTTCAGAAATAATCTAGGACAGGATATTTCAGTTGATTTAGTTTTCGACTGTTTATCTTTGTTCTGCTGGTTTACCAGACTATAACTCATGTGCAATGGATGAACATACAACAGGCTTTAGGGTTCAGGTAATTTATTTTGGTTTATTATATAATCAAACCCAAATGTTGTGGCATGAATTCAAAAGTAAACATCTTGATTGATGGTTGTGGAAACCCTCTATGCATTTTGGTTAATCAGCCAGTAATTAAGCAAATTTGACCATGGCTGGCCCACATTGATCCACGTACGCTCAAACCTACTGGTGGACACAAGCGGTGCTGCAAAGATTCCTTTGCCTGTGCCCCTTTACCAGGTAGTACAAGTTTGCACACATGAACATGTAACAGAATATTAACCAGGCCTAGATTCTCTAGCACGTGCTAGGGCTGGCTTTTGCTGGATACACAGCTTTATGTAGCAATACAGTGTAAAGAAAAAGGGAAATACAGCTGTGGCGCGGATCCAATTGGTGTCAGGACAGCCAGGATTGCGGCCTGCCTGTAGCTCGGCCTCCATTAGCATTTTCCGCGTAGGTGTGTGGTTATTTTCGTACCACTACTACTACTGCCAGATTATATTCCGATGCTTGCTTGCAGCAACGAGGCGTGGGGATAAATTCCTAGTGGGGGGGAGTGGTAGGGCCTGGATGAAGGAGATTCGCCGTTGAAAGACCAATCCAAAATGGGAACAAAAAGGGAGGAGATTCTGCCAGAGTTGCTCAATAATGTTGAAAGTTCTTCCCTCAGTAATAGTATTTCCATGCCAACCTGCCAAACCTGCTTATTTGATTTGGTTCTGCCATGCTTTTGTTACCAACTTCATTTCTCAGAGAAAATATGCAGGGTTAACCATGCCTGCATCCATTCATTCAGAGCTAACAGTTGGGCTAAGATGTTGAAGGAGGACTACGCCAAAAACAGAAAAGAATTATAACCCATGAGTACAAAAGAGGCACTGTCCTCGCAAGAGGAGGAAGATAACAGAACATCACAGTGCTACATTTTGAGCATTTTCCTCACAAAAACTATCCTGAGTTGCCCAAAGAATGATTTTTGTGAAAAAATACCCCCTGGGTTTATACCAACAAATTACAGCTTAGAACCAGAAACCAACTTACAAGACAAATTGAATAACTTATTACAGCAATGTACAGCTCGTCGATCCGCGCTTTTATGACCTGTTTCCTTATGTTTGTGCCGGGGTATTTCTCGACAAAAATGATCCCATTCGAGGGAGAAACGACTTTTTCTTTCGCAACTTTCGGTTCGGAACATGGTCCTCGTAGCTACTGCCTGACATGTGCAGCCGTGAATCCTGCTCTTTCAGGTAAGGGTCAACAAATGGACTACTCACAGGGTTAACCGCACGCTTCGTGGCCTCCTGAATTTTCCGGCGCTGCTCATTGTCAGACCTCCATTTCCTCAGTTGCTGCTCAGCGGCGAGTTTCCCCTCGTTTGCCCTCTCGGCTCTCTCCAATGCAAGTTCAAGAGTTCTCTTCTTTTCATCCATCTCCTTTGCTGCTTCAGTTAGCCTGTCTAGACTCTCTAATTCAGAGCCTTTCGCGGACTCTACCTGTGTCAGCGCTTCTGCCACCTTCTCATTTGCCAGCTCTTCAGCTTCTTGTGCTTTCTTGCTAAGGGCGTAATACTCGCTTACAGGAAGCGTCACTCCTCTGGGAGAATCCTCGATGTCGCTGGCCTCTTTGCTTTCTTTCAATGCTCGAACTGCCGCGAGTGCTAGCCTCTCAGACGCTTTGGATGCTTCTATTTCCTTCAGAACAGCACATAACCTGCTGCTTATTGTAGTTGCAGCTGCTTTGGTTTGCTCAGTATCTTCCTTGGCTTTTCTCAGCTCCTCTTCTGCTGCTTGAGCTGCGTCCTTGGCATCCTCGGCCTCCTGAGCTGCTTGCTGCAACATCTTAGGGAGCTCCACCATTTTCTCTTGGGCATCTTCTTCCTTGGACCTCACAGATTCTATCTCTTTTTGAGTCCTGTTGAGCTCAGCTTCTAGTGAAGAAACTGCAATTGATGCCATCACTTCCCTCTGCTGCAATGAGTCAAGTGAAGCTTTCTCCCTGTCCAGCTCTGATCTGAGAGTTGTCGCCGCAACTCTTAACAATTTGGCCTCAGTTTTTGTATTTTCTATGTTTGCTTTAACCTCCTCGAGCTCTTTCTGAGTTGAAGCTAGAGTTTCCTTAATTGAGCTGCTAATTTGTCTAGCATCTTCAGACTCATGCTCCTTGGCAACTCCTAAAGCTTCTTTGCACAGTATACTCTCCACATAGTCTGCAAGTTCAGACTTGAGGCCATGCAACTTGCGCAAATTTGCTTCAAGATTCTTCTTCAAATCATTTTGGGACAGAAGCTTATTGTCCAGTTGTTGCAGCTCCTCTTGTGCCTGGACCAACTCTCTATCCCAAGCAAGGCAATCTTGCTCTTTCGCCAGTACTGCGCCGATTCTACGTTCTTCAGCATCATGATGTGCAGCATGGGCCAACTCAAGAGATCCTTTAGCTGCAATCAGTTCTACAGTCAGCCCCTCCACTCGCTTCTCAATATCTTTCCCAGCGGCTAACACTTCTTCAGCCCTTTTGATTGCTCTGTCTCTTTCATTGACTAAGGTAGTGTACTCTTCGCGTAATGTTCTCAGCTCCTCCTTTACTGATTTAAGTTCGGCAACAGATTTCTCGTGTCTTTCTTTCGCGACTTCCATTTGAGTCTTGGCTATTACACTAGAATCATCAGCTACTCCCTGCTCAATTTCTTGCACCCTGAGTTGTGCAAGCTCAGAGTCCTGTTTTGCTTGAACTTCTTCCATCTGTGCTTTCTCCAGTTCATGCTTCAGCTCTTCTATAATTCTCTTAGTAGTCTCTAGTTCATCAAGTACCCGTGATTTAGCCATCTCTGCAGCTTCTAATTCTTCTTTGCATTTTGGAATTTCTTTCTGAGCATTTTCAAGTTCAAGCTGTATGAACTTGCGTCTCTGCATAAAAAGGAAATTCCTTTAGAGTACTCTACATGATTAAAATTCAGTTATGTACTCTAAACTATGATAATCATGTAGTTATGTACTTACATTACCTGATACTCCATAATGCAAATTCAGTTATGTACTCTAATCCTTGTGGAGTATCAGATAATGTAACGTCGACTATGAGCATATGTATGCTAAGACTTGACAAGAATTACCTCCATCATCTGAACTTTGTGAGCTTTCCAATCAACGATTCCTCCGAACTTGGTGACAGCTTCTCTCACAGACTCAAAAGGCGCAGCAGTGTCAATAAGGCCTTTATATGGACTTTCAGGTTTTGCTTCTGACTCTTCCATCACTTTTGGTTTTACAGCAATTTTTCTCTGAAAGCGTGTCTTGTCTTCAACATGGTTCACTTCGACGGGATGTACTGAAGAAGAATGATCTGCCTGACCCTTCACCGAGTGTTTGGATTTCTCAGTTGGTCCTGAATTTGTGAGCACTTCAGGACCTGCCCCTGTGGGGCAATTTGATTCCACGTCATGCTCTGCTACATCAGGATGGGACTCTGCCAATACCTCTGAGTGTGAAGATAACTCCGAATCATCAGCAGCAACTGGAAGGCCATTGGAGATACCCGGCATGGCTGCTTGAGCTGACTTTTCCATGTTTGCATTGATATTTTCGTGAACACCATTGCTACTGACTTCCAGAGTTGGTGAGTCCACACAAGTTTCTGGGATTTCTACCGGAGATGACTCTTTTGAGTTATTTTCTTCAGATGCATGAGTCGACTCCATTCCTTTAGGCCTCCGCTATGTTCACTCCTAAAGATTGTGTGATGAAAGTGATGTTACGGGACACGAATTATAGTACAAAACTGAAGCAAGTAAGAAGAGTACAGTGCACTACATGTGGGAAGTAGCATTATCAGTATATTTTTTCGAGTGGTATGGAATAAAACAATTGTGAAGCTGTCAAACAGTAGCCCAAACTTGTTTTGCAATGCCAAGTCTCTATCCATGTTCCAATGGGAGCAGAGATAACAAAACTGCAATAACAATAGATGACTATGTGCAGCAACTGGCCAAAAGAACTTTACTGATCCTGCCCTACATGCACTAATCATTGCCACCGACTGACACCGAACCTGCTTTCTGTCTGCAATAATTCAGCTACTTTTTGCACCCAACCTTATGTATGCATGACCTAAAACCATCTTTTTTCTAAATAAAAGGCCAAAGTAAGCAACCAAATAAAGCATGCCATTTTCATAGCTCCTAAAAATATGTCATAATGGACCAGGTACAGCAGAAATCCTTGTCCCAGCACCATTATTATTTGCAGCAATTATGAGCGAAATCATTCCAATCATGTTCAGTTATAATTCCTTCAAATCATGGTCAGTCCTATAGAACTATGTGCGTCAATCAAACTTGAATGTTTGCTCATCTCCGTACAGGTGTACATATTTTGGCATGACCTCATATTAGTACTAATCTAATCCTAACTAGTACGTACTATAGTACTGTATTAAATCATATTGAATACGCGTAAGATTAAAGAACTAACTGTACCTAGCACGGTGAAATATTCGAGTTGTACTACTGAACTGGCTTTATAAATAAATAAAACAGAGTGTTTTTAATGGCAGTGGGGTTCTAGCGCTCTTCTTTCACGCAGTGACGTAAACACCCCAAAGAATGAAAATTCTTTCCGGACCGCCCATGATTTCATCGCACAACGAGACCGAGTAGTCCTACTAATCCATGGTATGAACTACAAGGGGAATTTCCATCTTTGGTTGGTTGCTACCTCAGTTCCAGACCAAAGTTAGATTCTTCCTGCAACTGACTGTACACCCAAGAGAACGAAACCGACAAGAAAAAACTCGAAAATTCACCGCAAATTCGTCCAGGCCAGGAGCCCAAACCACATCGGACGAAGAATCAAGAACTCGCACGCCGCCGCGGCCGTGCTCAAACAGGAAAGAAAGCACGGAGCCGCGGCGAGATTAATGGCGGATTGAGGTGGGAGGGGAGGAAGCTTACTCGATCGCGCGGGCGGGGCTCGTGGGGGAGAAGCGATCGGGGCCTCCTTTCGCGGCGATTCGGATCTCCGCTCTTCGTGCGTGCTCGCGATTTTTGGCTTCCTTGTTTTCTTCTTCTCCTCTGAGGGGAGGGGAGAAGGAGAGGTGTGGTGTACGTGTGCTTGGGTTTTGTCCGGGCCCGTGAGTCCACTGGTCGGTCGGACACTTCACACCTGGATTGATTACTGCGAGGAGCGGATGGACGGGACTCCCTTTTTTGCAGGAAGCCCCTCTGGTTTTGTTGAAACTGAGGACAGTGCCTGACCTGGGCCTTACTGCAAAAAGTGGATGAAATTTCTGTTGCAGAAATCACCTCTCGTATGTTGAAACTTGAAACTATGGTGTCCATTTGTTAGACTAGACGACTTTTTGAAAACTGGTTCTTCGATCTACGGGTTTTGGGGGTGGCCAATTGGTGGGTAACCGTGGATTCGTTGTCTGCAGAGCAACTTCAAAGGACATTTTACAACTTGTATTATCAAATATAATGTTTATGAATTAGTAGTAGGATGAATGGGTACGTTGATGCGTGTTTGTATACAATTTGGACACACATGTGAATACAGATCATATGATGTCGACGGCACTTAACTGGTACTGTATTGATCTAAAAAATTCAAGAAGCACAAGGTGTCAAATGGAAAGGCTGATGGAGATTGTTACTGGTATTCCACATGGTATGCTAATTAAGTGCTTGGGTAGTTTAGTTTAGTTACCATCAATCGAACTGGTGGCTTTGAATGAAACCTAAAACATTTCTAAATAGCACAACTCACAGGTATACAGTACTACTATACTGCTAGAAGTGCTACTTTTGCAATAATTATAGTAGTAATTTATATCCTAAACTGGGGGGATTTGGCGTGGAAGAAGGAAAGGCAAGAGATTCCAGTAGCAGCGAGGCTTTCGGCGAGCGGAAACGGCGACCTGACGCGATGCATCCTCCGCCCGTTCCCGCTAAGACTGAGACGTAACCGGATGAGCGTGACGTGGTAGAGGCTGGACGTGGAGCCGTTGGACTTTGGAGGTGACACCTGCAATTCTGCAGCGGAGGCAGAAAAGAGGCTGAATTATTTAACGGAGAAGAGGTCCCACATTTTCGCTTCCGCTGCGAAAGGAAGGATCCAACGCCAGTTATGCCGCGCGTACCTGTCTGGATGGCTGGGCTGGATAGAGTAGAGGGAACACGTTCTCGTCGGCACGCGGAACAGCCCGTCCCCGTCGTGGAGCCTGTGGCCGGAGTAGCAAACAAGCCGTAACAATCCAGTGGCAAGTGGCGACGGCGAGCCGGCGACACGCATGTGGACGTGGAGCTGACACGGCCGGTTGTGGAGGACGAGGGAGGCGGCGACGGCGCGGATGGATGGACGGCCCCGGCGCGGTCCGCGTGCTCCAACCTCCGGCTTGAAGCGAGAGGCGGGGGGGCACGAGGGGGCCGTGCCCCAGCTACACCACCGCCACCGCACCGCGCACGGCCGCCTGCTGGTCCCCGGCCCCGTGCTGTTTCTGTCCCCTGGGCCGGGCGCCGGTGTGTAGGCAGGGCTTTTTCAGAGTCTGGAAGCGGGTTCAGAAAAAGGGCCGACGGTCCTGTAGCGCTGACAGTCGGAAAGAAGCTGCGGGGGAATGGGGACTGTGCACTGCAGCAACCTTTGTTCGTTAGCTGATGGTGTACCATGTAGGTCGGCACGTACCGTGGGGTATTCTGCTCCAGATTCTGGTTAAATGCCCTAAATGCTGGCGGTCCATCCAGTCGGCCCATTAACGACGGCATTTGCTAGTGCTAGTAGTTGATTCTGGTGACTAGACCGGAGCTGCCATCTAATCGAAATTTCTTTGTCGGAACTGTCGTGGTTCGGGTAACCCCGTGACAGTTTGAGGGGATCATGCTGTCGTGAACAAATTTGCAAAACCATGCTGTGTTTTTCTTTGTTTGTTAGTAGTTGGTTCTAAATAAAAGTACTCCTTTCATAAAGAAATATAAGTGTATAGATCACTCAAGTAATAGTAGTGACTTAAGCGATCTTAGGCCAATCCTAACACTAGGCCCCAAACGGACGTCCGTTTTATCCGTTTCGGTTGGCAAAACGGACACGCACGTCTGACTGTCGGTGCGCTCAACCGGCCGCCGCATCCTAAATTTGGTCCACTTTTGGACTTCCAAATTTAGATGTAAATAGACATTGCAAAAAAATTAAAAAGACATATATTACATAAACGTTCACAAAGTCTTAACGCCGCACATTCAAACTACACTTGAAATTAAAAAGACATAAAAAACTAGATTTAGGGCCGTCTTCGGTCGTTGCTGTCATCGTCCTTGGATTGCAGAAATGAATATTTGAGTTGCAAATTCATGATCATGTTGGCAAGGAGGGGGTCCTGTTCAATACATACAAGGATCGTTTGGGTTCTTCTAAACCTACCAGCATGAAGTTTGATCTCTCTAGGATCATCCGCAGGATTGATGGGCTGGACCAACTGAGTGCGCCTTTCTCTACTGATGAAATAGATGTTGTTGTTAAGGAAATGCCGAATGACAGAGCCCCGGCCGGATGGTTTTAATGGTTGCTTTCTTAAGAAGTCTTGGCAAATCATCAAGTCAGATTTCTATGACCTCATCACGCTTTCCATCTTTGGTGGACTTGACATCACTAGCATTAGTGAGGGATATATCACCCTGATTCCAAAAATATCCTCTCCGGAAACGGCTAATGATTTCAGACCAATTACCTTACTGAACTGTTGTCTGAAAGTCATTTCAAAGATCTTGGCGAACCGGCTGCAGAAAGTCATTCTAAAAATCATACACAGGAACCAATATGGATTTATCAAAGGTAGGACCATCCAAGATTGTCTCGCGTGGTCGTACGAATATATTCACCAATGCCACTCGTCTGGGAGAGAGATTATATTGCTTAAGCTTGACTTTGCCAAGGCCTTTGATACGATTGAACATGCCCCCATGTTGGAAATTATGAAACACATGGGTTTTGATGATAGGTGGTTAGGCTGGATGGAAACGATCTTTGGCTCGGGAGTTTCGTCAGTCCTCTTAAATGGCGTTCCTGGTCGGAAATTCAAATGCAAGTGTGGCGTGCGACAGGGTGACCCTCTCTCACCAATGATCTTTGTCCTTGCGGCCGATCTGCTCCAAGCTGCGATCGATGACGCTTACACTCAAGGATTCTTGGAGCTTCCCATTCCTCGTGAAAATGCGGTGACTTCCGGTGGTGCAATACGCCGACGACACAATCCACGGTTATGCAAGCTTGTCCTACACAGCCGCCCGCATGAAACTTATCTTGGAGGATTATGCGGCCTCGGTGGGACTCAAGATCAACTTCCATAAATCGACCCTCATACCCATTAATGTCGACCACCAGCGTGCTAGTGGGTTGGCAGGGGTGTTTGCCTGCTCTGTTGGCACCCTGCCGTTCACTTACCTTGGTCTCCCCATGGGGACGACTAGGCCGAGTGTTCTCGATCTCATGCCATTGGTACACTCGGTTGAGAGGAAAACATCCACCGCCCTATCACCGATGTCGTCGGGGCCAAGTCGATTTGGTCAATTCGGTGATCACCTCCATGCTGATCTATGCAATGTGCACGATCAAGCTACACCCTAAAGTGGTTGAGCACCTTGACAAAGCTGGCCGCTATCGCCTCGGGCAAAAAATTCGATGATGGGATCAAATCCAACTCCCTTTCGCACGGGAGCTTGTCCGTCAATCAAACGGTGTGGTGGCCTTGGTGTTATTGATATCAAAATGCAAAATGCCGCTTCTCCTAAAGTACTTGTTCAAGTTCTACAATCGTGAGGATGTGCCCTGGTTCGCTTAGTGCGGGAGGCGTACTACCCGAACAAGGTGCCGCACGCCACCGAGCGATGGGTTCCTTACGTGGAAAGACGTAATGCAGCTCGGTGGAACCTTCCGTGGGTCGCCAAAGTCATCCCCGGGATGGATGCAGCTCTGTTTTGGAAAGATGTCGGTTTAGTGACACTGGCTCAAGATCGATGGACACGCATCCGCGAGCCTTCTCTTATGCTCGAACGAGGATGACTCCGTTGCCAAGGTTCTCGGGACCATCGATCCAGCCACGATCTTCAATCTGCCTCTTTCGGTCCGAGCTAGGGAGGAGA
This sequence comes from Aegilops longissima, assembly GCA_021605205.1. NCBI lineage: Eukaryota > Viridiplantae > Streptophyta > Magnoliopsida > Poales > Poaceae > Aegilops > Aegilops longissima. Next base: position 154,280,369 of record CM038677.1, read on the forward strand.
TCGAGAGATACTGACAAGGGTCCTCGCATGTCGATCCCGAAAACGGCTCGCCCGACATTTGGGTCTGTGACCTAGGACGTTATTCATCAAAGAAGTACTACAACCACTGTTTGAGCGGTGAAAGTGATGAGGCCTTTGGATGGCTATGGAAATCCAAATGCCCGGTCAAGTTTAAGATGTTTGGGTGGCTGCTTATGGTCGATCGTTTGAACACCGGGAACATCTTTCAAGCGGCGGCACTTTGTCAGAGGCGGGCAACTACACTTGCATGCTCGCCAAAACCCGCCGAGGAAACTGTGGAACATCTCTTCTTCACGTGCCCTTTTGCCAAACAATGCTGGAGTAAGGTTGGTCCGACCGCCAGAGGAACCAATAGGCTAGCCATCTTGCATGGTGGGAGAGAGTCAAGTGGCGTCGGCCGCTCTTCATGGATATCTTCCTGCTTGCTGCTCGGAGCTTGTGGATGGAAAGAAACAACCAACATTTCAGGGGGATCCCGCGCTCGTTCGCGGCGTGGTTAGATAGGTTCAAACAACTGTTGGGTTTGGTGATCCATAACTGTCCTGAGAAAGTTCATCCTTTTCTCTCTGATTTCATTGTAAGTTTGGACCGCTAGTTTTTGTTTCTGCAACCCTTACGGTCGGGGGGCCTAAAACCCATTGTAACACGCTTGTAATTATTATGTTGAGAGTAATACAAAAGTCAGTGGGAGCCTCTCCCACTGTCACTAATTCTTCAAAAAAAAGTTCAGCGAATGACCGATAAGCTGTGAAAACAATTTTATAGCTTGCACTTACCAGGACATTACTAAGAGTATAATGTTTTAAGTAGATGTAAGTAAACTATGTATGACATGGTGAGATCAAAGATCACGTTAATCAATTTGCCAGTATACTTTTAAATGTGATGCTTTAGAGATAATGGCTTTACACTGAGAAGGAGCGCCATCAAATCTATAATATAAGTGCTACTTTATAAGTTATCCTAAAAGGTTGGGTATTTTGCCGAGGCAAAGTGTTTTGCCACAGAGTGCGGAAATTTTGAAGAAAATATTTTCTGCAAAAGAGTAAGTGGGAGGACAGTGCAAATCGATGAGATTGCAGAATCTTTTTGATCAGGTCAAAGAAAAGAAATGCTAGAAGTGGTTCTAAAATTTCTTACCACGACCGATACGGAAGCCTCTACATAAGATATGAAGACTTCGGTCGAATATGCAGATGAACTATATAGATTGGAAAAATTCATACAGACCTTCATGGTGCGGAGACGAAATATTGTTGAACAAAACAATGAACCTATAATTCACAGAGAGACGTTCATGGGCCCTGACTCCGAAAATTGGCTACGCGTCAAAATAATCCGAGATAGTATCCATACACATAATTCAAGTTTAAAACTTGATGAACCCTTCGAAAGACTTATAGTCTAAAGAATAGTAATGGATCTATAAACTGACAGGGATTAAAATGTTTTATAATGCTTAAATTGTTAAAAAAAATAGTTTATGAGAAGATCAAGGAGTTGACTATGACAAGATTGTCTCATCATAACAATACTTAAAGTCAAGTGCGGGTTAAACTAGCAATTACTAAATATTTCAATTATGAGATATAATAGATGGATGTCAAAATGATTTCGATGAGATAAAAATAGAACCAAGGTTGTATGTTTGATACGATCCAAGGTAATTTTGTCGATGAAGGAAATATTACCTAGAGGCAATAATAAAGTTGTTATTTTATATTTCCTTATTCATGATAAATGTTTATTATTCATGCTAGAAATGTATTGATCGGAAACCTAAATACATGTGTGAATACATAGACAAACACTATGTCCCAAGTAAGCCTCTACTTGACTAGCTCGTTGATCAAAGATGGTTAAGGTTTCCTAACCATGGACATAAGTTGTCATTTGATAACGGGATCATATCATTAGGAGAATGATGTGATGGACAAGACCCATCCGTTAGCTTAGCATATTGATCATTCGGTTTAATTGCTATTGCTTTCTTCATGTCAAATACATATTCCTTCGACTATGAGATTATGCAACTCCCGGACACCAGAGGAATGCCTTGTGTGCTATCAAACCTCACAACGTAACTGGGTGATTATAAAGATGCTCTACAGGTATCTCCGAAGGTGTTTATTGGGTTGTCATAGACCGAGATTAGGATTTGTCACTCCGAGTATCGGAGAGGTATCTCTGGGCCCTCTCGGTAATGCATATCATAAGAAGCCTTGCAAGCAAAGTGACTAATGAGTTAGTTGCAGGATGATCTATTACGGAACGAGTAAAGATACTTGCCGGTAACGAGATTGAACTAGGTATGAAGATACCAACGATCAAATCTCGGGCAAGTAACATAATGATGGACAAAGGGAATTACATATGTTGTCATAACGGTTCGACCGATAAAGATCATCGTAGTGTTGGGGTCTACGGTAGGGTGCATCGACTGCAAATTAAAAAATCCTACGCGTAGAACATCCAGGAACATGCTACGGAGATGGATCACGATTCGTTACCACGAGACGCAGCGCGATGCCGCGCAAATGAAGAAGAGTTGGGGCAGCGCGTCCGCGTGGATCGTCTCCTCCTCGTCCGATCTCCCTCGAACAGCCGGTCGTCCGATCCCACGTACGAGTTCGCCGGAGCGGCGCAAGTGCACCGCCTCTAATGTTATCCGCGCGTGCAGGAGGGACACCGTGCGGCGGACTGCTTGTTGGGGAACGTAGTAATTTCAAAAATTTTCCTACGATCACGCAAGATCATGGTGATGGCATAGCAACGAGAGGGGAGAGTGTCCGTCCACGTACCCTCGTAGACCGTAAGCGGAAGCGTTATAACAACGCGGTTGATGTAGTCGTACGTCTTCACGATCCGACCGATCCAAGTACCGAACGACGGCACCTCCGTGTTCAAAGACACGTTCAGCTCGATGGCGATCCCGGACTCCGATCCAGCAAAGTGTCGGGATGAGTTTCACGTCGACGACGGCGTGGTGGCGATGTTGATGCTCCACCGACGCAGAGAGCCGCCTAAGCTCGCGACGATATGACTTCTCCGGCGCAGGGCTTCTCCTAAGCTCGCGACGATATGACCGAAGTGGAATATGGTGGAAGGGGCACCGCACACGGCTAAGGAAAGATCCGTAGATCAACTTGTGTGTCAAGGGTGCCCCTGCCCCGTATATAAAGGAGGCAAGGGGAGGTGGCCGGCCCTAGGGGGGCGCGCAAGGAGGAGTCCTACTCCCACGGAGTAGGACTCCCTCTCCTAGTTGGACTAGGATTGGAGGAGGAGAAGGGGAAGGCGCGCCCCTTCCTTGTCCTATTCGGACTAGAGGGGGAGGGCGCAGCCCACCTTGGGCTGCCCTTCCTCTTCTCCTATGGCCCATTAAGGCCCATTGACCTCCCGGGGTTCCGTAACCTCCGGTACTCAGTAAAATCCCGATTTCACCGGAACACTTCCGATGTCCAAATGTAGGCTTCCAATATATCAATCTTTATGTCTCGACCATTTCGAGACTCCTCGTCATGTCCGTGATCACATCCGGACTCGAACAACCTTCGGTGCATCAATACTTATAAACTCATTATGAACTGTCATCGAAACGTTAAGCGTGCGGACCCTACGGGTTCGAGAACTATGTAGACATGACCTAGAACCATTCTCGGTCAATAACCAATAGCGGAACCTGGATGCCCATATTGGTTCCTACATATTCTACGAAGATCTTTATCGGTCAAACCGCATAACTACATACGTTGTTCCCTTTGTCATCGGTATGTTACTTACCCGAGATTCGATCGTCGGTATCCAATACCTAGTTCAATCTCGTTACGGTAAGTCTCTTTACTCGTTCCGTAATACATCATCTCACAACTAACTCATTAGTTGTAATGCTTGCAAGGCTTAAGTGATGTGCATTACCGAGAAGGCACGAGATACCTCTCCAGACAATCGGAGTGACAAAACCTAATCTCAAATCGCCAACCCAACAAGTACCTTTGGAGACACCTGTAGTACTCCTTTATAATCACCCGATTCGTTGTGACGTTTGGTAGTACCAAAGTGTTCCTCCGTAAACGGAGTTGCATAATCTCATAGTTACAGGAACATGTATGGGTCATGAAGAAAGCATTAACATACTAAGCGATCAAGTGTTAAGCTAACGGAATGGGTCATGTCAATCAGATCATTCAACTAATGATGTGACCTTGTTAATCAAATAACAACTCCTTGTTCATGGTTAGGAAACATAACCATCTTTGATTAACAAGCTAGTCAAGTAGAGGCATACTAGTGACATACTGTTTGTCTATATATTCACACATGTATTATGTTTCCGGTTAATACAATTCTAGCATGAATAATAAACATTTATCATGAAATAAGGAAATAAATAATAACTTTTATTATTGCCTCTAGGGCATATTTCCTTCAGTCTCCCACTTGCACTAGAGTCAATAATCTAGTTCACATCATCATGTGATTCAACACTAATATTCACATCTGTATGTGATTCACACCCATAGTTCACATCGTCATGTGACCAACACCCAAAGGGTTTACTAGAGTCAATAATCTAGTTCACATCGCTATGTGATTAACACCCAAAGAGTACTAAGGTATGATCATGTTTTGTTCGTGAGAGAAGCTTAGTCAACGGGTCTGTCACATTCAGAGCCGTAAGTATTTTGCAAATTTCTATGTCTACAATGCTCTGCATGGAGCTACTCTAGCTAATTGCTCCCACTTTCTATATGTATCCAGATTGAGACTCAGAGTCATCTAGATTGGTGTTAAAACTTGCATCGACGTAACCTTTACTTATTTAACCTTTTTCACTTCCATAATCGAGAAACATATCCTTATTCTACTAAGGATAATTTTGACCGCTGTCCATTGATCTACTCCTAGATCTCTATTTCACTCCTTGCCAATCTTAGTGGTAGGGTATGCAATAGATCTGGTACACACATGACATACTTTATAGAACCTATGGCTGATGCATAGGAATGACTTTCATTCTCTTTCTATCTTCTGCCGTGGTCGGGTTTTGAGTCTTACTCAATCTCACACCTTGTAACACAGGCAAGAACTCTTTCTTTGACTGTTCCATTTTGAACTACTTCAAAATCTTGTCAAGGTATGTATTCATTGAAAAACTTATCAAGCGTCTTGATCTATCTCTATAGATCTTGATGCTTAATATGTAAGTAGCTTCACCGAGGTCTTTCTTTGAAAAAACTCTTTTCAAATACTCCTTTATGCTTTGCGAATAATTCTACATTATTCCCGATCAACAATATGTCATTCACATATACTTATCGAAATGCTGTAGTGCTCCCACTCACTTTCTTGTAAATCTGAGGCCTTTCCAAAAGTCTCAGTATAAAATCATATGCTTTGATCAACACATCAAAGCGTATATTCCAACTCCGAGATGCTTGCACCAGTCCATTGATGGATCGCTGGATTTTGTTAGCTCCTTTAGGATTGACAAAAAACTTCTGGTTGCATCATATACAACTCTTCTTTAATAAATCCATTAAAGAATGTAGTTTTGACATCCATTTGCCAGATTTCATAAAATGTGGTAATTGCTAACATGATTCGGACAGACTTAAGAATCGCTACAGTTTGAGAAAATCTCATTGTAGTCAACACCTTGAACTTGTCGAAAACCTTTTTGCGACAAGTCGAGCTTTGTAGATAGTAACACTACTATCAGCATCTGTCTTCCTCTTGAAGATCCATTTATATAACATGGCTTGCCGATCATCGGGCAACTCCATCAAAGTCCATACTTTGTTCTCATACATGGATCCTATCTCGATTTCATGGCCTCAAGCCATTTCGCATGAATCTGGGCTCATCATCGCTTCCTCATAGTTCGTAGGTTCATCATGGTCTAGTAACATGACTTCTAGAATAGGATTACCGTACCACACTGGTGCGGATCTTATTCTGGAAGACCTACGAGGTTTGGTAGCAACTTGATCTGAAGTTTCATGATCATCATCATTAACTTCCTCACTAATTGGTGCAGGAATCATTGGAACTGATTCTGTGATGAACTACTTTCCAATAAGGGAGAAGGTACAATTACCTCATCAAGTTCTACTTTCCTCCCACTCACTTCTTTCGAGAGAAACTTCTTCTCTAGAAAGGATCCATCTTAGCAACGAATAACTTGCCTTCGGATCTGTGATAGAAGGTGTACCCAATAGTTACCTTTGGGTATTCTATGAAGACGCACTTCTCCGATTTGGGTTCGAGCTTATCAGTTGAAAACTTTTTCACATAAGCATCACAACTCCAAACTTTTAAGAAACGACAGCTTAGGTTTACTGTTAAACCATAGTTCATACGGTGTCATCTCAACGGATTTAGATGGTGCCCTATTAAACGTGAATGCAGCTGTCTCTAATGCATAACCCCAAAACGATAGTGGTAAATCGGTAAGATACATCATAGATCGCACCATATCAAAATAAAGTACGGTTACGACGTTCGGACACACCATAACGTTGTGGTGTTCCATATGGCGTGAGTTGCGAAACTATTTCACATTGTTTCAAATGAAGACCAAACTCGTAACTCAAATATTCTCTTCCACGATCAGATCGTAGAAACTTTATTTTCTTATTACGATGATTCTCCACTTCACTCTGAAATTATTTGAACTTTTCAAATGTTTCAGACTTGTGCTTCATTAAGTAGATATACTCATATCTGCTCAAATCATCTTGTGAAGGTCAGAAAATAACGATACTTGCCGTGAGCTTTAACACTCATCGGACCGCATACATCAGTATGTATTATTTCCAATAAGTCATTTGCTCGCTCCATTGTTCCGAGAAGCGAGTCTTTAGTCATCTTGCCCATAAGGCATGGTTCGCAAGCATCAAGTGATTCATAATCAAGTGATTCCAAAATCCCATCAGCATGGAGTTTCTTCATGCGCTTTACACCAATATGACCTAAACGGCAGTGCCACAAATTAGTTGCACTATCATTATTAACTTTGCATCTTTTGGCATCAATATTATGAATATGTGTATCACTACGATCGAGATCCAACGAACCATTTTCATTGGGTGTGTAACCTTATAAGGTTTTATTCATGTAAGCAGAACAACAATTTATTCTCTTTACTTAAATGAATAACCGTATTGCAATAAACATGATCAAATCATATTCATGCTCAACGCAAACGCCAAATAACATTTATTTAGGTTTTAACACTAATCCCGAAAGTGTAGGGAGTGTGCGATGATGATCATATCAATCTTGGAACTACTTCCAACACTCATCGTCACTTCCCCTTCAACTAGTTTCATTCATTCTGCAACTCCGTTTGAGTTACTACTCTTAGCAACCTGAACCAGTATCAAATACCGAGGGTTGCTACTTAACACTAGTAAAATACACATCAATAATCTGTATATCAAATATACCTTTGTTCACTTTGCCATCCTTCTTATCCGCCAAATACTTGGGGTAGTTCCGCTTCAAATGACCAGTTCCATTGCAGCAAAAGCATTTAGTCTCAGGCTTAGGTCCAGACTTGGGCTTCTTCACTCGAGTAGCAACTTGCTTGCCGTTCTTTTGAAGTTCCCTTCTTCCCTTTGCTCTTTTCTTGAGACTAGTGGTCTTGTCAATCATCAACACTTGATGCTCTTTTCTTGATTTCTACCTTCGTCGATTTTAGCATCACGAAGAGCTTGGGAATTTCTTTTGTCATCCCTTGCATATTATAGTTCATCACGAAGTTCTACTAACTTGGTGATGGTGACTAGAGAATTCTGTCAATCACTATCTTATCCGGAAGATTAACTCCCACTTGATTCAAGCGATTGAAGTACCTGGACAATCTGAGCACATGCTCACTAGTTGAGCGATTCTCCTCCATCTTTTAGCTATAGAACTTGTTGGAGACTTCATATCTCTCAACTCGGTATTTGCTTGAAATATTAACTTCAACTCCTGGAACATCTCATATGGTCCATGACGTTCAAAACGTCTTTGAAGTCCCGATTCTAAGCCGTTAAGCATGGTGCACTAAACTATCAAGTAGTCATCATATTGAGCTAGCCAAACGTTCATAACGTCAGATCTGCTCATATTGAGCTAGCCAAACGTTCATAACGTCGCATCCGCTCCTGCAATAGGTCTGTCACCTAGCGGTGCATTAAGGACATAATTCTTTGCGCAGCAATGAGGATAAACCTCAGATCACGGATCCAATCCGCATCATTGCTACTAACATCTTTCAATACAATTTTCTCTAGGAACACATATAAAAACATAGGGAAGCAACAACGCGAGCTATTGATCTACAACATAATTTGCAAAATACTACGGGACTAAGTTCATGATAAATTAAAGTTCAATTAATCATATTACTTAAGAACTCCCACTTAGATAGACATCTCTCTAGTCATCTAAGTGATTGCGTGATCCAAATCAACTAAACCATGTCCGATCATCACGTGAGATGGAGTAGTTTCAATGGTGAACATCACTATGTTGATCATATCTACTATATGATTCACGCTCGACCTTTCGGTCTCCGTGTTCCGAGGCCATATCTGTATATGCTAGGCTCGTCAAGTATAACCTGAGTATTCTGCGTGTGCAAAACTGGCTTGCACCCGTTGTAGATGGACGTAGAGCTTATCACACCCGATCATCACGTGGTGTCTCGGCACGACGAACTTTGGCAACGGTGCATACTCAGGGAGAACACTACTTGATAATTTTTAGTGAGAGATCATCTTATAATGCTACCATCAATCAAAGCAAGATAAGATGCATAAAGGATAAACATCACATGCAATCAATATAAGTGATATGATATGGCCATCATCATCTTGTGCTTGTGATCTCCATCTCCAAAGCACCGTCATGATCACCATCGTCACCGGCGCGACACCTTGATCTCCATCGTAGCATCGTTGTCGTCTCGCCAACTATTGCTTCTACGACTATCGCTAACGTTTAGTGATAAAGTAAAGCAATTACATGGCGTTGCATTTCATACAATAAAGCGACAACCATATGGCTCTCGCCATTGCCGATAACTTCGGTTACAAAACATGATCATCTCATACAATAAAATATAGCATCACGTCTTGACCATATCACATCACAACATGCCCTGCAAAAACAAGTTAGGCGTCCTCTACTTTGTTGTTGCAAGTTTTACGTGGCTGCTACGGGCTGAGCAAGAACCGTTCTTACCACGCATCAAAACCACAACGATACTTCGTCAAATAGACTCGTTTAACCTTCTCAAGGACCGGGCGTAGTCACACTCGGTTCAACTAAAGTGAGAGAGACAGACACCGCGGTCACCTTTAAGCAACGAGTGCTCGGGCGGTGAAACCAGTCTCGCGTAAGCGTCACGCGTAATGTCGGTCCGGGCCGCTTCATCTCACAATACCGCTGAACCAAAGTATGACATGCTGGTAGGCAGTATGACTTGTATCGTCCACAACTCACTTGTGTTCTACTCGTGCACATGACATCAACGCATAAAACCAGGCTCGGATGCCATTGTTGGGGAGCGTAGTAATTTCAAAAATTTCCTACGATCACGCAAGATCATGGTGATGGCATAGCAACGAGAGGGGAGAGTGTCCGCCCACGCCCTCGTGAGACCGTAAGCGAAGCGTTATAACAACGCTGTTGATGTAGTCGACGTCTTCACGATCCGACCGATCCAAGTACCGAACGTCACGGCACCTCCGTGTTCAAAGACACGTTCAGCTCGATGGCGATCCCGGACCGATCCAGCAAAGTGTCGGGGATGAGTTTCGTCGAGACGACGGCGTGGTGGCGATGTTGATGCTCCACCGACGCAGAGCCGCTTAAGCTCCGCGACGATATGACTTCTCCGGCGCAGGGCTTCTCCTAAGCTCGCGACGATATGACCAAGTGGAATATGGTGGAAGGGGCACCGCACACGGCTAAGGAAAGATCCGTAGATCAACTTGTGTGTCAGGGTGCCCCTGCCCCGTATATAAAGGAGGCAAGGGGAGGTGGCGGCCCTAGGGGAGGCGCGCAAGGAGGAGTCCTACTCCCACGGGAGTAGGACCCCCTCCTAGTTGGACTAGGATTGGAGGAGGAGAGAGGGGAAGGCGCGCCCCTTCCTGTCCTATTCGGACTAGAGGGGAGGGCGCAGCCCACCTTGGGCTGCCCTTCCTCTTCTCCTATGGCCCATTAAGGCCCATTGACCTCCCGGGGTTCCGTAACCTCCGGTACTCGTAAAATCCGATTTCACCGGAACACTTCCGATGTCCAAATGTAGGCTTCCAATATATCAATCTTTATGTCTCGACCATTTCGAGACTCCTCGTCATGTCCGTGATCACATCCCGGACTCGAACAACCTTCGTGCATCAATACTTATAAACTCATTATGAACTGTCATCGAAGCGTTAAGCGTGCGGACCCTACGGGTTCGAGAACTATGTAGACATGACCTAGAACCATTCTCGGTCAATAACCAATAGCGGAACCTGGATGCCCATATTGGTTCCTACATATTCTACGAAGATCTTTATCGGTCAAACCGCATAACTACATACGTTGTTCCTTTGTCATCGGTATGTTACTTACCCGAGATTCGATCGTCGGTATCCAATACCTAGTTCAATCTCGTTACGGTAAGTCTCTTTACTCGTTCCGTAATACATCATCTCACAACTAACTCATTAGTTGTAATGCTTGCAAGGCTTAAGTGATGTGCATTACCGAGAAGGCTCGGAGATACCTCTCCGACAATCGGAGTGACAAAACCTAATCTCAAATCGCCAACCCAACAAGTACCTTTGGAGACACCTGTAGTACTCCTTTATAATCACCCGATTCGTTGTGACGTTTGGTAGTACCAAAGTGTTCCTCCGTAAACGGAGTTGCATAATCTCATAGTTACAGGAACATGTATGGGTCATGAAGAAAGCATTAACATACTAAGCGATCAAGTGTTAAGCTAACGGAATGGGTCATGTCAATCAGATCATTCAACTAATGATGTGACCTTGTTAATCAAATAACAACTCCTTGTTCATGGTTAGGAAACATAACCATCTTTGATTAACAAGCTAGTCAAGTAGAGGCATACTAGTGACATACTGTTTGTCTATATATTCACACATGTATTATGTTTCCGGTTAATACAATTCTAGCATGAATAATAAACATTTATCATGAAATAAGGAAATAAATAATAACTTTTATTATTGCCTCTAGGGCATATTTCCTTCACTGCTAGGTCCGATCACACAGTCGGCGACGAGTGGAGGTGGCTATTCGCAACACATGCAAACCCTAGTCGCAGCCGAAGCGATCGACCGCATGAGTGTGCCGCACCTCCACTTTATATAGGCGCGCTCTCATGAGGCTCAACACTTGGGCCTTGCACGGACCCTAAAGCTCAAAGTGTACTTGGTCACGTTCCTAGTCGATTCGGATCACATCCGACCGGTGTCCTACTGAACCGACCTCGTAGGTTCCTTCCCTTAAGCGTGCGACCCCTTAGGTTCAAGTCGGCTTGGTCACAGTTCGGATCACCTCCGACCTGCACGGATGGTAGCGGCCTTTAGCAAGGTGTGCCGACCACCAAGCAGACTATGAAGCTGGTTAGGCGAACCTGTACAACATGTCACACTTCTGTTCCCTTTGCCACACGATATATGTTGTCGGGCTCAAGGCGAGACTGTCATCCTTGTGCTCGCCCAACCTCTTTCTCGTTCCAGTGATACCGACCACAAACCGGATTATCTCATAATCCTTGTCGCATGGCCATGCTTATCCTGGTCGGATCACACGAGGGGCCCAAAGTATATCTCTCATGATCGAAGGGGCAAATCCCATCTTGCTCGACCATGTCTCGCAGCATGGGACTGGACAAACCCAAAACCTACCTTTGTAACTACCCAGTCACGGAGTAGCGTTTGGTCGGCCCAAAGAAAGTCTGTCACCATCCCGAGTACATGCGTCAGCTCAGGTCTTAGGACATAGAATGTATGTTGTACTAGAGGCTCACAGATGACATATCGCTGCGTCTCATAGTTGGGTCTATCCGATCGGACCTTATCTCGACTCGGATCCGACTATGTCGAATCCGACCAGACCTTTCCAAGTCCATATTATCCGGTTAGCATCCAATGCTCCATGGCTAGTGAGACCAATCCATCGACCGTGTCATATGCCAGTCTAGTCGGCTGCGCGTCCACACAGCCCTTTCGACTAGGGACCTTTTAGGACAATCATCATACAATGCATAGTCCCACAAACAAGTCACATACTTGCTGATACACATCATTGATAATGTCCAAGGACTATCTTTATTCATAAACACATAGGAAATATCATCATACATGATTGCCTTTAGGGCATATCTTCAACAGTCTCCCACTTGCACTAGAGTCAATCAAATAGACATCGAATGCCCATAGCACTAACGTGCCCCTCATGCTTTGGTTGTGGAAGCGGCTTAGTCAACGGATCTGCAACATTTGCATCTGTGTGAATCTTGCATAACTCTACATCACTATTCTTTACGATCTTTCGTATCAGGTGATATTTCCGATCTATGTGTCTGACCTTGTGGTGATTCCTCGGCTCCTTGGCTTGTGCGATGGCACTAGAATTATCACAATAAAGGTCCAACGGTTTCACCGAGTTTGGGAAGATACCAAGATCATCCAGAAAATGCCGGATCCAAACACCTTCCTTTGCAGCTTCACAAGTTGCAATGTATTCGGCTTCTGTGGTAGAATCGGCCACCGTATCCTGCTTGGAACTCATCCAGTGCACTGCTCCTCCGTTCAGGACGTACACATATCCGGACTGTGATCGACAATCATCTATGTCGGTTTGGAAACTAGCATCAACGTAACCCCTTACGACGAGCTCTTCCTCACCTCCATAAACTAGGAACATCTCTTTAGTCCTTTTCAGGTACTTCAAAATAGTCTTTACCGCTACCCAGTGACTCTCACCTGGGTTGGCCTGGTATCTGCGTTAGGCTTATTGCAAAAGCAACATCAGGCCTTGTACATATCATGGCATACATGATGGATCCGATTGTCGAGGCATACGGAATCCTACTCATCAGATGTCGAAGGACTCTGAGTCTCGCTTAGCCTTATACCATGTGAGAGTGCAAGAACCCTTTCTTCGCCTCACTCATGTGAACCTCTTCAACACTTTATCTATGTACATGCTCTGGCTTAAGCAGAGCAGCCTCCTCGATCTATCTCTATAGATCTTAATGCCTAAAATATATACTGCCTCGCCAAGGTCTTTCGTCGAAAACTTGCCATTCAATGACTCCTTGACCGAGTTTAGCATCGAAACATCATTTCCAATCAGTAGTATGTCGTCCACATACAAGATCAAAAACACTATCGAGCTCCCACTTAACTTCTTGTATAAACAAGAGTCCTCTTTGCTTTTGATGAAACCGAGACCAGTGACGACCTCATCAAAACGAATGTTCCAACTCCGAGATGCTTGCTTCAACCCATAAATGGATCTCTTGAGCTTGCATACCTTACCAGTGCTAGTCGGATCGACAAAACCCTCGGGTTGTATCATATACACGTCCTCGGTTAAATTTCCATGAAGGAAAGCCGTTTTGACATCCATCTGCCATATCTCATAATCGAAATATGCACCTATAGCTAGTACGATCCTCACCGACTTCAGCATCGCTACCGGCGAGTAAGTCTCGTCGTACTCAATTCCTTGAACTTGTCCATAACCTTTAGCGACAAGTCGAGCTTTGTGGATCTGAACATTTCCATCCACATCGCTTTTCTTCTTAAAGACCCATTTGCAACCAATGGCTGTTATGCCGGGTGGCGGATCAACCAAGTCCCAGACTTGATTCTCATCCATGGACTTTAACTCGGATCTCATGGCCTCCAGCCATGCCTCAGAATCTGGGCTCACCATCGCTTCCGCATACGTGGCCTGCTCGTCGCTTTCTAGCAACAATACATCACGCACTCTATGCAATCTTTCCGACCTCCGTGGTTCCGGTGCCGCTCCCACTACAGGTTCCCTGACTGACTCCTGTATGATCTCATCACCAGCCGAGCCATTCCCGAGTGGTCCTCGGATTTCTTCGAGTCAAACCGTCCTCCCACTGGCCTCCCAACTGAGAAACTCTTTCTCAAGGAAAACCCAGTTCCGAGCAACAAACACTTTGTTCTCTTCCCAGTTGTAGAAGCTATATCCCAAGGTTTCCCTCGGATATCCCACGAATATGCATTTATCCGACTTGGTGTAAGCTTGTTTGACATAAGTCGCTTGACAAATGCTTCACAACCCCAAATCTTTAGAAAAGACAAACTGGGACTCTTCCTGGTCCACATCTCATGTGGTGTCTTGTCTACGGATTTTGATGGTACCCTATTAAGTGTGAAAGCTGCAGTTTCTAGAGCGTATCCCCAAAATGACAAGGGTAAATCCGATTTGCTCATCATAGACCGGACCATGTCCAACAAGGTCCTATTCCTCCGTTCCGACACACCGCTTTCTCCGTGGCGCATGCCGGAGGTGTGAGCTGAGGTACTATACCTCGACTTTTCGAGATGATCATCAAACTCTGGCTCATGTATTCACCTCCACGATCAGATCGCAGGCTTTATAGTCTTGCCGAGCTGATTCTCAACCTCGCTCAAACTCTTTGAACTTTTCAAAAGTCTCCGACTTGTGCCTCATCAAATAGATATATCCATATCTACTCAAGTCGTCGGTAAAAGTCACGAAATCTTGATAGCCACCGTGGCAGTTGTGCTCATTGGACCACACACATCATCGTGTATAAGCTCCAACAGCTCGGACGCCTCTCGCAACTCTTTGCGAAGGAGACTTAGTCATCTTGCCGAGCAAGCATGATTCACATGTCTCAAGGACCCGAACTCGGACGAAGTTAGGAGCCCATCATCATGGAGCTTCTTCATGCGTTTCGGACTAATGTGTCCAAGCCGCAATGCCGTAAGTATGTCGGATTTATCTCATTAGGCTTATGCCTCTTGACATTCATGTTATAGACCGGTTCTGTTATAGATTCAATATAAATATCCCATCAACAATGGGTGCATAGCCATGGAACATACCATTCAAAAATATCGAACAACCATTGTCCTTTAAATTGAATTCATAACCTTGACTCATCAAACATGAGGCAGAAATAATGTTTCGACTAAGTGCAGGAATGTAATAACAATTATTCAATTCCATAATGAATCCGGAAGGAAGCTGGAGCTGCATCGTGCCGACCTCCAACGCAGCAACTCTTGCTTTGTTGCCGACCCTGATGTCAATCTCCCCTTGTGCCACACGCCTAGTTCTTACCAGCCCCTGCATCGAGTTGCAAATATGAACAACCGATCCGGTATCAAATACCCAAGAGCTACTAGGTATGTCAGCAAGGTAAATGTCTATAACATATGCAACAAGTGTACCTTTGCCTGAAGCAGCATTCCTGGCCTTCTTGCCATGCTCTGCAAGCCACTTGCTATAGTTCCTCTTCCAGTGACCGGTATTCTTGCAGTGATAGCAAACGGTCTTCGAGTCCGGTCCAGACTTTGGCGCAACGGCGGAGGTTACCATCTCCATGCCCTTTGCCTTACCTTTTTCTTGGACCAACTCTTCTTGAACTTAGTCGATTTCTGCACCATCAACACTGTAGCGACCCGACCCGAATGGATCAAGTCTCTGTGCTCAGATGTCATCCCTGGATCAGTAATGCTGACACCACACAGTACTTCGAAGGATTTATAACAAAGTAGAAATCACACACTTATTACATCGTTGCCCAAAATAGGACTTATTACAATAAATATGGCTTAAGGCCATCTAATAACGATAACAACGGAAGACTTGGAAGATAAGTGAGTCCATCAACTCCAGCGGCATCACTGAGTATAGAACCACGACCTAAAAGCACCTTACTGTAAATCGAAAAGTCTCGCAACATGAAAGTTGCAGCCGAAACGGGTCAACACATGGAATATGGCAATGTAACACATAGAGAATAATGGATGATAAGCCTGTACTACATGCATATGTGGCTGGTGGAAAAGCTCTACGGTTACAGTTTTGCATAAAGCCAGTTTTTCCCTACTGCAAAGGAATAAATTTAATTAACTATCATGGTGGTTGTTAAACATTGAGAATGGTTGACAGCATCCTCAATCCTAATTAAAAGTACTCATTAAAAACCCAACAATATTAATTAGAGTAACATGTTGAGATTCACATGATATTCAAGTACTAGATACTCAAGATGTCCATAACCGGGGACACGGCTAATCATGATTAGTTTATACACTCTGCAGAGGTTTGCGCACTTTTCCCCACATGACTCGATCGCCTCCGTTTGGTTTATCGCACTACATGGTGTTTGAGAGACGGATGACCGAGACATAGTCTTTCGGAAGCGTTTGCACCTTACGATGGGTAGACCGTACCACCTACAACCCCTACATCAGCTAGTCTACCACTGTAAGAGTTCACACGACTTAATCAACTATGCCAGAGCCCATAATGGCTTGTGGCTGCACATGGAAGTTACTAGTATGAATTATCTTATGATCCCTTTGAGCCTGGGTGGCGGTCCAAAAAAAACAGGCAAGTCCTGATGGAAACCAGGTGCCTGAATCCACCCAGATGTGTGTTTAAGTTGCCACCTTAAATAAACCTTTAATTACAATCTCACATCTGTCATGGATATTCACTCACCCAATCCACGTCTACTAGCATAGCATGGCATAATAAGCAAACGTAGAAGTAACTCCCAAAGGTTTCATAAGTAAAACAGGTAATAGGTACTACCTCAATCTACTTCCCATCCCACAATTTAATTAGATC
Source organism: Aegilops longissima (assembly GCA_021605205.1). Taxonomy (NCBI): domain Eukaryota; kingdom Viridiplantae; phylum Streptophyta; class Magnoliopsida; order Poales; family Poaceae; genus Aegilops; species Aegilops longissima. The sequence goes on from CM038677.1 coordinate 154,297,274, forward strand.
CTAATCATGCAAGTGTTTGAGGATTGGTCTAATGCATAAAAACTGGGTATGAGAAAGTATGATCAAAGTGTTACTTGCCTTGCGATGATCATGAAACCTAGAGATTCGAAGTAACAAGCGGCGCACTCCGGGTGATCTATCGCAGACAAACAACAAGCATACAATAAGTACTCATCTAATGCACAGGTAAATCTCGAATAAAAGATCTAACCAGAAAGTTCAACTTAAGAACCCTGATTGCAAAAAGAATCGAATCAAATAAAGCAACAAAAGTCAAACGACGAAAGAAAACAACTCGGTTCTAGCAAGTTGAAACTAGGTCAAATTTTACAGTAGCAAAACTTTGTTTAAGTTGATTAGTCGGAACGGCGGTTTTGAGACGAAACTCCAGGCGCTTGAATCACCTGATTCCGATAAACGAGCGAGAAGATAGACTAGAAAGAAAATCGGATCTGAAATCGCTATCAGAAAAATAGCGGAATAAATCCGATTAGAAAGAAAATGACGAACGGTTGAACGAACGGACGTTCATCAACCGAAGCAAACCGGTGATCACGTTCGTTAAGACGAACGTTCTGGTGAACGCTTGTTAAACAAAACCGGAAAGAAAAACCGGCGGGAAAAACCGATCTAGGGTTTCGGAAAGAAAACCGAAACGAAAAACCGATCTAGAAAAACCGGAACGGAAATCGAAACGGAAACCGAAAAGGTGACGCGGTGCGGGGCTAGTACCTCGAAGAGGCGAGGGGCTCCGGCGGCGGCGGGGTTGGGTGGCGGCGGCGGCGTAGGGCGGCGGCGGTGGCAAGTGGCGGTGGCGGTGTAGGGCGGCGGCGCGGTGGTGTAGGGCGGTGGCGCGGTGGTGGTGCTGCGTTGCTGCTGCTGCGGAGAGGAGAGGAGAGGATTTGATGTGTTAGAGGGGGGGGGGTGCTTGGGTATTTATATTGGGGAGGGGAGGGTTTTGCTTGGGGTAGGGGACAAGAAATAGACTAGGATTAGGAAACAAGAGGAAAAAGATCTAGAGATAAAACGGAATAAACGAAAATAGGACAAGAGTCCTACTAGGATTAGGAAAAGGAGCGGCTCCCTCCTGGCTTCCCTAGTCTTGTGTGTGGATGGCCTTGTGGCGGCGGCCGGTGGCTATGGCTTGGGCCTTTGGCCCAAGGCGCCATGGTTTTTTTTAATCGGTTTCGCGCGCAGAAAAATACAGAGAAAAAAATCTAAACGAACTCCAAAATTAATAAAGTAAACTTTCCCCGACTCCTAAAAATGAGTCGAAAAAATGAACTTTAACACGGGCCAAAATGCAATTTTTGAAAACACGCATTTTTCCCTAAGGCAAATAAACTCCGAGAAAAATCCAAAATTTGATTTATTTATTAAATCTTCATTTTTCCTAAAATTTGGGAAAGTCATATTATTCCCTCTCTTAATTTTTTGATATTGGAAAAATATTTGAAGATAAAATAAATAAATCCAATGATCCTCTTTTCATAGTTTTGAGAGAACTCAAATATGAAAATTTCGAAATCCCCAACTCTCTCCGAGGGTCCTTGAGTTGCGTGAAATTTCTAGGATCAACAAAATGCAAGAAAATATGATATGCATGATGATCTAATGTATAACATTCCAAATTGAAAATTTGGGATGTTACAAACCTACCCCCCTTAAGATGAATCTCGCCCTCGAGATTCGGGTTGGTTAGAAAATAGGTGAGGGTGGTCCTTGAGCAAATCTTCTTCTCTTTCCCAAGTGGCTTCATCCTCAGTGTGGTGGCTCCACTGAATCTTGCAAAACTTGATAACCTTGCTGCGAGTAACTATGCTGGCATATTCGAGAATCCTGACTGGTTTCTCCTCATATGTTAAATCATCCTTCAACTGAATTGCTTCAAGTGGCACTGTATCTCTTAGCGGTACTTCCGCCATCTCGGCGTGACATTTCTTCAGCTGAGAAACATGGAATACATCATGAACTCCTGACAGTCCTTCGGGTAATTCCAACTTATAAGCGACTTCTCCCATGCGTTGCAAGATCCTATATGGTCCAACGAAACGTGGTGCTAACTTTCCTTTAACTCCAAATCGCTTAACTCCTCGAAGTGGGGATACTCTAAGATAAACTCTGTCTCCAACTTCATATTCTACCGCCTTGCGTTTTGAATCCGCATAGCTTTTCTGTCTTGACTGGGCTACCTTGAGCCTATCGCGAATCAACTTAACCTTCTGTTCAGACTCCTTAATCAAATCTGGTCCAAACAACTACGGTCTCCAACTTCGTCCCATGATAACGGTGTCCTGCACCTCCTTCCGTACAACGCCTCGAAAGGTGCCATCTTCAAGCTGGTTTTGTAACTGTTGTTATAAGAAAACTCTGCATATGGCAAGTTATCATCCCAACTGGATCCATAATCTAGTGCACAAGCTCTCAGCATATCCTCCAAAATCTGATTGACTCTCTCAGTCTGTCCATCTGTCTGTGGGTGGAAAGCTATACTGAATTCTAGCCTGGTTCCTAACGTTTCGTGCAACTGATTCCAAAATTTTTAGGTAATTTGGGTTCCTTTATCTGATACGATACTCCTCGGAACTCCGTGCAAACACACAATCCTGGTCATGTATATCTTTGCCAACTTAGCACTGCTATAGGTAGTCTTGACTGGAATGAAATGAGCTACCTTCGTCAAGCGGTCGACTATAACCCAAATCGAATCATAGCCTGAACGAGTCTTTGGCAAACCCGTGATGAAATCCATGCCTAGTTTATCCCACTTCCATTCGGTATCGGCAATGGTTGCAACAATCCTGCTGGCTTCGATGTTACGCCTTCACTCTCGACATACATCGCAAATCGCTACATACTCCGCGATATCCTTCTTCATTCGGTCCACCGAATGTTTCCTTCAAATCTAAATACATCTTGGTATTTCCTGGGTGAATCGAATACGGTGAATCATGTGCCTCTTGCAGAATCAACTTCCTGATCTCCGGGTCATTTGGCACGTAAATACGGTCCTCAAACCATAGGGTATCGTGCTCATCCTCACGAAATCCCTTTGCTTTTCCTTCGCTCATTTTCTTCTTTATATCCGCAATCTCTTTGTCCTTTTTCTGAGCTTCCCTGATTTTATCCATCAAGGTAGACTGAATCTCCAATGCTGCTACATAGCCTCTCGGAACTATTTCCAAACATAGCTCTCGGAGGTCTTCGGCTAAATCCTTGGGTATTCCTCCCACCATTAGTGTATTGACGTGGCTCTTACGGCTCAATGCGTCTGCTACAACGTTAGCCTTCCCGGGGTGATAATGCAATCTCATATCATAATCCTTAATAAGCTCCAACCATCTCCTCTCGTCTCGAGATTTAATTCTTCGCATGAAGATGTACTTCAAACTCTTGTGATCCGTGTACACCTCACAATGATTTCCAATGAGAAAATGTCTCCATGTCTTCAATGCATGCACAACGGCTGCTAACTCCAAATCATGTGTGGCATAATTCCAACTCATGAGGCTTAAGCTATCGTGAAGCATACGAAACAACTCTTCCTTCCTGCATAAGCACTGCTCCAAGTCCTCGACGTGAAGCGCCGTAATACACCTCATAATCCTTGGTCCGATCCGCAAAATTAACTCTGGTGAGGTAACCAATCTTTTCTTCAACTCCTGAAAACTTGCCTCACAGTCCCCAGTCCATATGAACTTGGTATCCTTTTTCAGCAATTCCGTCATAGGCTTTGCAATCCTTGAGAAATTCTCAATGAATCTTCGGTAGTATCCTGCGAGTCCAAGGAAACTCCGGATCTCTCCAACTGTCTTTGGTGCTTCCCATTTGGTTACGGTCTCAACCTTTGTGGGGTCAACTGCTATCCCTTCTCCGGATATAACATGTCCAAGAAATCCAACTTCCTTTAGCCAAAACTCACATTTGCTGAACTTGGCATATAAGCGATGTTCCCTCAGTTTCTCCAAAACCAATCGCAAATGTTCCTTATGTTCTTCTTCATTCTTCGAGAAAACCAAAATATCATCAATGAACACCACGACGAACTTATCCAAAAACTCCATAAACACTTTGTTCATCAGGTTCATGAAATAGGCTGGCGCGTTAGTCAGTCCAAATGACATAACGGTATATTCATACAATCCATATCTCGTGGTAAATGTTGTCTTAGGTATGTCCTGCTCCCGAATCTTCAACTGATGGTACCCTGATCGCAAATCGATCTTGGAAAACACTTTAGCTCCTTGCAAACGATCAAACAGATCATTTATCATAGGTAGTGGGTACTTGTTCTTGATTGTTACTTCATTTAACCCACGATAATCAACAACCATCCTTAATGATCCATCCTTCTTCTCCACTAATAGTACGGGTGATCCCCAAGGCGAAGAACTTGGGCGTATAAAACCTTTATCCAATAGCTCCTTAATCTGCTTCTTGATTTCCGCCAAATCCTGTGCGGGCATCCTGTATGGTCGCTTTGATATCGGGCCTGTTCCTGGCAAAAGCTCAATCAGAAACTCAATGTCTCTATCCGGTGGCATTCCTGGCAATTCCTCAGGAAATATATCAGGGTAATCCTTCACCACTGGCACCTCTTCCTGCACAACTCCTGATAGGGAATTTACTTGATTCCTATTTGGTCCATGTCGCGATACATACCTAATCCTTCTTCCTTCTGGTGTTGTGAGCAAAATCGTCTTACTTGCGCAATCGATGTTTCCCCCATACATCGATAGCCAATCCATACCAAGAATCACATCCAATCCTTGGGATTCCAAAATGATCAAATCCGTCGGGAACACATGCCTTCCTATACTTAATGGCACTTGAAAACATCCTTGTCTGGCCATATACTCCGCTCCTGGTGAGCTTACTAGCATAGGGGTTTTAAGAATCTGAGTAGGCAGGCTATACTTTTCTACAAATCCCCTTGATATGTATGAATGCGTTGCACCGGTATCGAAAAGAACTAGTGCAGTAAAAGGCTTAACCAAAAACTTACCGATTACTGCATCGGGCTGATCTTCAACCTCCTCCACATCAATGTGGTTCACATCCTCTGTTGAAAGGGTTTGGCTTCTTTCCGAGCTTCCATTTCCTCCTTGGCCTTCGGGACATTCATTTGCATAATGTCCGTTCTTGGAACACTTGTAACAGGTGACATGACTCAAGTCTTTCTTGGTTGGGGTTGATGGTGTGGTCCGGTTCTGGCCGTTGCTTCCTCCATTCCCATTACCATTTTTGTGGCCATTATGGTTGTGCGAACTACCTCCTCCATGGGTATGCTAAAATTGCACTCCCTGTTTAGGGGTATAACGGGGCTTCTGCTGGGCTCCAGAGTTATACTTCCCTTGACCATACTTCCTCTTGCGGTTCTCAATTTGCTGCTGCTTTCCTTCAATCATGAGGGCACGGTCTACCAACTCCTGGTAGTTGTTGAAACTTGCTACCATCAACTGCATACTTAACTCATCATTCAGTCCTTCCGAAACTTCTCACGCTTAGTTGCATCTGTAGTAACGTCATCCGGGGCATAACGTGCTAACTTACTAAAATCATCCACATATTGGCCAACGGTCCTTCCTCCTTGGCGTAAATTGCGAAACTCACGCTTCTTCATGGCCATAGCTCCTGCTTTGAGACATGGGCGTGTGGAAAGCTTGTCAAACTGATCCCATGTGTGGTGTCTCACTGGGGTAAGTGGCTGTAAAATTCTCCCACCATGCTGCTGTGGGTCCTTCAAGCTGGTGTGCAGCAAACTTCACCTTTTCACCATCATGCATCCTGCAGTGGTCAACTCCTTCCTATCTTACGGAGCCAATCATACGCTACTATCGGCTCGGTGCTCTATGGAATACACCGCGGATTCAGCCTAAGAAACGAGTCAAGTGATCCGCAGGTGGTGGTGGTGGTGGGTTGTTGTTGTTGTTGTTGTTGTTGTTGTTGTTGTTGTTGTTGTTGCCTTGGTTCTGTACCAACGTTTGGATCAAAGTGTTCTGCTGCTGGATCAACTGGGTGATCTCTGGCGGGAAAACAAACCCGGGGTCGCGTCTCGGAGGCATCTGATGGGTTTATAAGAGATGAGAAATTAAGAATAGAGTGAGGTCTAAGGAGAAAACACTACCCGAATGCACATGAGCAAATGCACACAAAATCACTTCATTCACTTCAAACAAAGGGCTTACAACGATCTAACTATCGCAAAAGTGCGTGTACTATGATGTTTACATGGAGGTAATACTACTAATATGTGGGGGTCATCTACTAATTTGAACCGGTGGAAGACTCCATGATGTCTGCTCCAGCTTCGTCTTCAAAGTCGGGTTCACTTGGATCCGAATCGGTGTCGTCGATGATGATGTAGTTGCTCGGACAGCCGACGTACTTGTCTTCATTCTTGAGCACCAATTTCTTCTTGAGTTCTTCAATCTCACACTTAAGATCGTTATTGTGTCTTGCTACAGCTACGATCTCGTCCATGTAGTCCTTACGTGTAGACTTTAGTTCTCCTTCAAGTTCGATGATCCTTCCCTTTGCATTCTTCAACTCTATCATATCATTGCACATCTGGTTCTCCTGGCGTCGAATGTGCTGGTTTAACTCCTGGATGAAAGATGCAATGGATCTGTCCTTCTTGGTGCTGACTATATCCCATTGTTCATTCCGGCGTCCGCAAATCTGGTAGATAGTGTCCTTGAGGTCTTCTTGGTAAACTTCTCCAATGCGTCCCATGGTGATATGAGCTGCCATGCTCTTTCCCAGACTCCAGGTTGGTGCACTGAAAACACTATCTATAGGCTTGGTGATTGGGGCTAATGTCCTTCCCGGAATGTGAGCTTGAATCTTCCAGCGCTCCTCTTCAGGCAGAGTGGCGTTGAAAGTCCCGGTGAAACTTGGTAGTCCAATGTTCAGGTACTTGGTGACTTCCTTCAAGTGAAATCCAAAAGGTGTGCCTTCATCTGGTTGGGCGTACTTGATCTTGGCGTCCTTCATCCTAAAAGGGTAGAAAAGATGAGGAGTTAGAAAATGGGAAGAGAGTAGTGATCTATGGCTTTAACTTAGTGGTCGTGTCCTACGATCGGTGGTGTGATGCGATACCATCTCTCAGAGCGACCCGACCGAATGGATCAAGTCTCGTGCTCGGTGTCATCCTCGGATCGAGAATCCGACACCACACAAGTACTTCAAAGGATTTATAACAGAGTAGCAATCACACACTTATTACATCGTTGCCCAAAATAGGACTTATTACAATAAATATGGCTTAAGGCCATTTAATAACGATAACAGCGGAAGACTTGGAAGATAAGTGAGTCCATCAACTCCAGTGCATCATCGAGTATAGAACCACGACCTAAAAGCACCTTACTGTCGTCGAAAAGTCGCAACATGAAAGTTGCAGCCGAAACAGGTTGACACATGGAATATCTTGGCAATGTAACACATAGAGAATAATGGATGATAAGCCTGTACTACATGCATATGTGGCTGGTGGAAAAGCTCTACGGTTACAGTTTTGCATAAAGCCGTTTTTCCCTACGCAAAGGAATAAATTTAATTAACTATCATGGTGGTTGTTAAACATTGAGAATGGTTGACAGCATCCTCAATCCCAATTAAAAGTACTCATTAAAACCCAACAATATTAATTAGAGTAACATGTTGAGATTCACATGATATTCAAGTACTAGATACTCAAGATGTCCATAACAGGGGACCCGCTAATCATGATTAGTTTATACACTCTGCAGAGGTTTATGACTTTTCCCCACATGACTCGATCGCCTCCATTTGGTTTCTCGACTACATGGTGTTTGAGAGACGGATGACCGAGACATAGTCTTTCGAAGCGCTTGCACCTTACGATGGGTAGACCGTACCACCTACAACCCCTACATCAGCTAGTCTACCACTGTAAGAGTTCACACGACTTAATCAACTATGCGAGCCCATAATGGCTTGTGGCTGCACACGGAAGTTACTAGTATGAATTATCTTATGATCCCTTTGAGCACTGGGTGGCGGTCCAAAAAAACAGGCAAGTCTGATGGAAACCAGTGCCTCAATCCACCCGGATGTGTGTTTAAGTTGCCACCTTAAATAAACCTTTAATTACAATCTCACATCTGTCATGGATATTCACTCACCCAATCCACGTCTACTAGCATAGCATGGCATAATAAGCAAGCGAGAAGTAACTCCCAAAGGTTTCATAAGTAAAACAGGTAATAGGTACTACCTCAATCTACTTCCCATCCCACAATTTAATTAGATCCTAATCATGCAAGTGTTTGAGGATTGGTCTAATGCATAAAAACTGGGTATGAGAAAGTATGATCAAAGTGTTACTTGCCTTGTCGATGATCCATGAAACCTAGAGATTCAAGTAACAAGCGGCGCACTCCGGTGATCTATCGCAGACAAACAACAAGCATACAGTAAGTACTCATCTAATGCACAGGTAAATCTCGAATAAAAGATCTAACCAGAAAGTTCAACTTAAGAACCCTGGTTGCAAAAAGAATCGAATCAAATAAAGCAACAAAAGTCAAACGACGAAAGAAAACAACTCGGTTCTAGCAAGTTGAAACTAGGTCAAATTTTACAGTAGCAAAACTTTGTTTAAGTTGATTAGACGAAACTCCAGGCGCTTGAATCACCTGATTCCGATAAACGAGCGAGAAGATAGACTAGAAAGAAAATCGGATCTGAAATCGCTATCAGAAAAATAGCGGAATAAATCCGATGAGAAAGAAAACGACGAACGGTTGAACGAACGGACGTTCATCAACCGAAGCAAACCTGTGATCACGTTCGTTAAGACGAACGGTCCGGCGAATGCTTGTTAAACAAAACCGGAAAGAAAAACCGGCGGGAAAAACCGATCTAGGGTTTCGGAAAGAAAACCGAAACGAAAAACCGATCTAGAAAAACCGGAACGGAAACCGAAAAGGTGACGCGGCGCGGGGCTAGTACCTCGAAGAGGCGAGGGGCTCCGGCGGCGGCGGGGTTGGGTGGCGGCGGCGGCGTAGGGCGGCGGCGGTGGCAAGTGGCGGCGGCGGTGTAGGGCGGCGGCGCGGTGGTGTAGGGTGGCGGCGCGGTGGTGGTGGTGCGCTGCTGCTGCTGCGGAGAGGAGAGGAGAGGATTTGATGTGTTAGAGGGGGGGGGGGGGTGCTTGGGTATTTATATTGGGGAGGGGAGGGTTTTGCTTGGGGTAGGGGACAAGAAATAGACTAGGATTAGGAAATAAGAGGAAAAAGATCTAGAGATAAAACGGAATAAACGAAAATAGGACAAGAGTCCTACTAGGATTAGGAAAAGGAGCGGCTCCCTCCTGGCTTCCCTAGTGCGCGCGGTGGATGGCCTTGTGGCCGGCCGGTCGGTGGCTTGCGGCTTGGGCCTTTGGCCCAAGGCGCTGCGGTTTTTTTTTAATCGGTTTCGCGCGCAGAAAAATACAGAGAAAAAAATCTAAACGAACTCCAAAATTAATAAAGTAAACTTTCCCCGACTCCTAAAAATGAGTCGAACAAAATGAACTTTAACACGGGCCAAAATGCAATTTTTGAAAACACGCATATTAATCTTCATTTTTCCTAAATTTTGGGAAAGTCATATTATTCCCTCTCTTATTTTTTTGATATTGGAAAAATATTTGAAGATAAAATAAATAAATCCAATGATCCTCTTTTCATAGTTTTGAGAGAACTCAAATATGAAATTTTCGAAATCTCCAACTCTCTCCGAGGGTCCTTGAGTTGCGTGAAATTTCTAGGATCAACAAAATGCAAGAAAATATGATATGCATGATGATCTAATGTATAACATTCCAAATTGAAAATTTGGGATGTTACAAACACTTGATGCGTGCCTTTCTTAATATCCCGCTCTGCCACCTTGAGCATCCCATGCTATTCAGTGAGCTTCTTATCCATGCCATGCATATGATAGTTCGAGATGAACGTCCCATAGCTGGGCGGAAGAGAACCCAGAACTGCATCTGTAGCCAGCTCATCCAAGAGCGGGAAGCCCAGACGATCCAAAGCTTGCACATACCCGATCATCTTGATCACATGTGGGCTCAGTGGATCACCTTCCTTCAGCTTGCAATCCATCAAGGATCACCAGACGTTGAACTTTTCGGTCCTAGCCTGTGTCTGAAACATGCTCTTGAGACTCTCGATCATATCGTAAGCCTCAACATTTTTGAAATGCTATTGCAAATCGGGCTCCATACAAGCCAGGATCAGACAGATGATCTCCGTTGATTCATCAACAAGTTTCTGGTAGGCATTCTTAGTTGTGGCATTAGCATTATCGGCAGGTTCCTCTGGAAGTGGATCCTCTAGAACATGTTCCTTTTTATCATGCTTGAGAACAATTCTCAGATTTCTATACCAGGTGGTAAAGTTTGTTCCATTCAGTTTATCCTTTTCCAGAATTGATTTCAAAGCAAAGTTGGGTTGAGCAGGTGGTGCCATTGATCTACAACAGAAAATATGCAATCACTAAACAATGTGTTTATGTGGAGTAATTCTAGCCTAAACAGAAATACTCCCACTGAAGTCAGCATCCCTCTACAGACTCTCAGTGATTCAGGATCCGACTAGCGCATGCGACTTGTGAGCTTTAGCATCACTGCTAGCCAACATACCTATCCGGTAAGCAACTCCTTGCCAATCGTATCTCTATACGACTCTTGTCAGTCAGGAAGGTATCTCATACCCCGGCCCCCAACCTTCTTTGCCACAAGGCCCAAAACCGTTTTGATAGCCTTGTCAAGTTAACCTGATGCAGTGCATGTCCGTGTCAAACCACGAACCCTTCATTCAAGGACACCCAGCAACACCCCAATTTTATGAGCCCACTACTAGGCGTACTTGATGTGCAAAGGTGCAACATCAGGGATGGCAATTGATATTCATGAGGGATCATTCTATCATTCTAACATGCATAGAAACAAAGAAGCATAACGATCACAAATATAACACATATTGTGAAATAGTATGGCTCCTTCATGGGCGTTCTTCCGGTCGGCTCCGACTCGATGACCATCTCGAACTCCATCTTGTTTGTCACGCCGACGCCAAGCCACCAACTTGATCTCTATTATCCAACTACTACAACTAGTAATGAATTTTACATAGATTCACAAGTCGACACGCAGGTCGTTATACAATATAATGACAGCACTTTGGCTCTGCGGTGACAAACATGACACGCAGCCACGTATAAATTACACACATGCATCATATACACATGAGCCATACTATTCACATCAAACCTGCAAAACAAAGTTATGCATAGAATCGCATTCTACCGGTTTGTGTGTTGGGTACGAAATACACGGCGCAGCGCCCGGCATTTTCGGAAATCACATATCGCATCTGAACTCCGTTCACGCCGAATTTTCTGATCTGACCGATCTTATCGATCATCGCGAATCCGATTTGGATTTACGTTTCACTGTTAACCCCGATGGCGGATAACCGACCGGTAGGGGTAGATCGTGTCACGACCTCATCGATCCCGATTTATAGAAAACATAGCCTCAACGATCCCCATGTGCAGTTGATCACATCAACCGTTCATATAGCCGATCTTATCAACGACAACAGATCTCATCTGCCGCCTCCACATATCTAATATGCATACGATCTGAAACCAAATCCTATAGCAGAGGCTCTAATACCACTGTAGGGGTCTACGGTAGGGTGCGTCGACTGCAAATTAAAAAAATCCTACGCGCAGAACATCCAGGAACATGCTACGGGAGATGGATCACAGTTCGTTACCACTAGACGCGCAGTGCCGTGCAACGGAAGAAGAGTTGGGGCAGCGCGTCCGCGTGGATCATCTCCTCCTTGTCCGATCTCCCTCGAAAAGCCGATCGTCCGACCCCACGTACGAGTTCGCCGGAGCGGCGCAAGTGCACCACCTCTAACGGTATCCGCGCGTGCAGGAGGAACACCGTGCGGCGGACTGCTAGGTCCGATCACACAGTCGGCAGCGAGTGAAGGTGGCTATTCGCAACACATGGAAACCCTAGTCGCAGTCGAAGCGATCAACCGCATGAGTGTGATGCACCTCCACTTTATATAGGCGTCCGTCGCAGACTCAACACTTGGGCCTTGCACAGACCCTACAGCCCAAAGTCTACTTGGTCACGTTCCTAGTCCAGTTCGGATCACATCCGACCAGTGTCCTACGAACCGACCTCATAGGTTCCTTCCCTTAAGCGCGCGACCCCTTAGATTCAAGTCGGCTTGGTCACAGTTCGGATCACCTCCGACCTGCACGGTTGGTAGTGGCCTCTAGCATGGCGTGCCGACCACCAAGCAGACTATGAAGCTGGTTAGGCGAACCTGTACAATGTGTCACACTTATGTTCCCTTTGCCACACGATATATGTTGTCGGGCTCAAGGTGAGACTGTCATCCTTGTGCTAGCCCGACCTCTTTCTCGTTCCAGTGATACTGACCACAAACCGGATTATCTCATAATCCTTGTCACATGGCCATGCTTATCCTGGTCGGATCACACGAGGGGCCCAGAGTATATCTCTCCTGATCAGAGGGGCAAATCCCATCTTGCTCGACCATGTCTTGCAGCATGGGACTGGACAAACCCGAAACCTACATTTGTAACTACCCAATCACGGAGTAGCGTTTGGTCGGCCCAAAGCAAGTTTGTCACCATCCCGAGTACATGCGTCAGCTCAGGTCTTAGGACATAGAACGTATGTTGTACTAGAGACTCACAGATGACATATCGCTGCGTCTCATTGTTGGGTCTGTCCGACTCGGACCTTATCTCGACTCGGATCCGACTACGTCGAATCCGACCAGACCTTTCCAAGTCCATATTATCCGGTTAGCATCCAATGCTCCATGGCTAGTGAGACCAAGCCATCGATCGTGTCATATGCCGGTCTAGTAAACTGCTGCGTCCACACAGCCCTTTCGACTAGGGACCTTTTAGGACAGTCATCATACAATGCATAGTCCCACAAACAAGTCACATACTTGCTGATACACATCATTGATAATGTCCAAGGACTATCTTTACTCATAAACACATAGGAAATATCATCATACATGATTGCCTCTAGGGCACATCTCCAACACGTAGAATATGTAGGAGCCAATATGGGCATCCATATTCCGCTATTGGTTATTGACCGGAGAGGTGTCTCAGTCATGTCTACATAGTTCTCGAACCCGTAGGGTCCACACGCTTAACGTCCGTTGACGATATAGTATTATATGAGTTATGTGATTTGGTGGCCGAATGTTGTTTGGAGTCCCGGATGAGATCACGGACATGACGAGGAGTCTCGAAATGATCAAGAGGTAAAGATTAATATATATGACGATAGTATTGGGACACCGAGAGTGTTCCGAAGTGTATCGGGTATTTATCGGAGTACCGGAGGGGTTACCAGAAACCCCGAGGGGAATATATGGGCCATATGGGCCATTAGAGGGGAGCACGCCAGCCCACAAGAGGTGGCGCACCCCCCTATGGCAGGTGGCCGAATAGGAGAAGGAGAAGAGGGGGTTCGCCCCCCTTCTCTTCTTCCCCCTTCTTACCGGTGGAAAAAGGAAAGGGGGCCGCCACTTGGGGAAACCCCAAGTAGGATTCAGATCCTACTTGGGGCGCCCCCTGGCTGCCTCTCCTCCCCTCCCACCTATATATATGTGGGAAGGGGGCGCCTAGAATACACAACATCAATTGCTAGCCGTGTGCGGCGCCCCTCCACAATTTACACCCCTGGTCATATCTTCGTTGTGCTTAGGCGAAGCCCTGTGCGGATCACTTCACCATCACCGTCACCACGCCGTTGCGCTGACGGAACTCATCTACTACCTCAACACCTTGCCAGATCAAGAAGGCGAGGGATGTCACCGAGCTGAATGTGTGCAGAACTCGGAGGTGCCGTACGTTCGGTACTTGATTGGTCGGAGCTAGAAGTTCAACTACATCAACCGCGTTGTCAAACGCTTCCACTTACAGTCTATGAGCGTACGTAGACACACTCTCCCCCTCGTTGATATGCATCTCTATGGATAGATCATTGCGTGTGCTTAGAATTTTTTTTTTGTTTTCCATGCAACGTTTCCAAACAGTGGCTGAAGGAAATATGCCCTAGAGGCAAAAAATAAAGTTGTTTTATATTTCCTTATTCATGATAAAGGTTTATTATTCATGCTAGAATTGTAATGATCGGAAACCTTAATACATGTGTGAATATATAAACAAACACCATGTACCTAGTGAGCCTCTACTTGACTAGCTCGTTTATCAAAGATGATTAAGGTTTCCTGACCATGGACATGAGTTGTCATTTGATAACGGGATCACATCATTAGGAGAATGATGTGATGGACAAGACCCATCTGTTAGCTTAGCATAATGATCGTTCAGTTTTATTGCTATTGCTTTTTTATGTCAAATACATATTCCTTCGACTATGAGATTATGCAACTCCCGGATACCAGAGGAATGCCTTGTGTGCTATCAAAGGTCACAACATAACTAGGTGATTATAAAGATGCTCTACAGGTATGTTAAACATTAATAGTAGATATTATCAACGTAGAGGACGTCTAACTTGGTTTTGCAGGGCCTGTTGTGATGTGATATGGTTAAGACATGATGTGGTATACGTTATTGTATGCGATGATCATGTTTTTAAAAGTTTCGGCAACCGGCAGGAGCCTTATGGTTGTCTCTTTATTGTATGAAATGCAAATACCATGTAATTGCTTTACTTTATCACTATGCATTAGCGATAGTTGTAAAAGCAATAGTTGGCGAGACGACCACGACGCAACGATGGAGATCAAGGTGTCGAGCCGGTGATGATGGAGATCATGACGATGCTTTGGAGATGGTGATCAAAAGCAGAAGATGATGATGGCCATATCATGTCACATATTTTGATTGCATGTGATGTTTATCTTTTATGCATCTTATTTTGCTTAGTACGACTGTAGCATTATAAGTTGATCCCTTAACTAAATTTCAAGGTAAAAGTGTTCTCCCTGAGTAGGCATCGTTGCTACAGTTCGTCGTGTTTAGATACCACGTGATGATCGGGTGTGATAGACTCTACGTTCACATACAACGGGTGCAAGACAGTTTTGCACATGCGGAATACTTGGTTTAAACTTGACGATCCAAGCATGTACAGACATGGCCTCGGAATACTGGAGACCGAAAGGTTGAACATGAATCATATAGTAGATATGATCAACATAGAGATGCTCACCATTGATGACTACCCCATCTCACGTGATGATCGGACATGGGTTAGTTGACTTGGATCATGTATCACTTATATGACTTGAGGGATGTCTATTTAAGTGGGAGTTCATTAGTAATTTGATTAATTGAACTTAATTTATCATAAACTTAGTCTTGATAGTTTTGAAAATCTATGTTGTAGATCAATAGCTCGTGTTTTAGCTCCCTTATTTTTTGATATGCTCCTAGAGAAAACTAAGTTGAAAGATGATAGTAGCAATGATGCAGACTGGGTCCGTGATCTGAGGATTATCCTCATTACTGGACAGAAGAATTTTGTCCTTGATGCACCGCTATATGACAGACCTATTGCAGGGGCAGATGCAGACGTTATGAATGTTTGACAAGCTCGGTATGATGACTACTTGATAGTTTAGTGCGCCATGTTTTACGGCTTAGAACCGGGACTTCAAAAATGTTTTGAACGCCACGGAGCATATGAGATGTTCCAAGTGTTGAAATTGGTATTTCAGACTCATGCCCGTGTCGGGAGGTATGAGACCTCTCACAAGTACTTTGCCTATAATATGGAGGAGAATAGCTCAGCCAGTGAGCATGTGCTCAGAATGTCTGGGTACTACAATTGCTTGAATCAAGTGGGAGTTGATCTTCCAGATAAGATAGTGATTCATAGAGTTCTCTAGTCACTATCACCAAGCTATTAGAACTTCGTGATGAACTATAATATTCAAGGGAAAATGATGCTTGAGCTCTTCGGGATGCTAAAATCAGCGAAAGTAGAAATCAAGAAAGAGCATCAAGTGTTGATGGTTGACAATACCACTAGTTTCAAGGGCAAGGGAAAGAAAGGGAACTTCAATAAGAATGGCAAGCAAGTTGCCACTCCCGGGAAGAAGCCCAAAGCTAGACCCAAGCCTGAAACTGAGTGCTTCTACTGCAAAGGAAATGGTCACTGGAAGCGGAACTGCCCCAAATACTTGGCGGATAAGAAGGATGGCAAAGTGAACAAAGGTATATATGATATACATGTTATTGATGTGTACCTTACTAGTGTTCGTAGCAACCTCTGGGTATTTTATACCGGTTCAGTTGCTGAGATTATAACTCGAAACAGAAGTTGCATAATGAACATAGACTAGTTAAGGGAGAAGTGACGATGTGTGTTGGAAGTGATTCCAAGGTTGATACGATCACCATCGCACACTCCCTCTACCTTCGGGATTAGTGTTGAACCTAAAATAAATGTTATTTGGTGTTTGCGTTGAGCATGAATATAATTTGATCATGTTTATTGCAATACGGTTATTCATTTAAGTCAGAGAATAATTGTTGTTCTATGTACATGAATAAAACCTTCTGTGGTCATAGACCCAAGGTGAATGGTTTATTGAATCTCGGTCGTAGTGATACACATATTCATAATATTGATGCCAAAAGATGCAAAGTTGATAATGATAGTGCAACATACTTGTGGCACTGCCGTTTAGGTCATAATGGTGTAAAGCGCATGAAGAAACTCCATGCACATGGGCTTTTGGAATCACTTGATTATGAATCATTTAATACTTGCGAACCATGCCTCATGGGCAAGATGACTAAAACTCCGTTCTTCAGAACAATGGAGCGAGCCAATGACTTATTGGGAATAATACATACCAATGTATGCAGTCTGATGAGTGTTGAGGCACGTGGCGAGAATCATTATTTTCTAACCTTCACAGATGATTTGAGTAGATACGGGTTTATCTACTTAATGAAACACAAGTATGAAACATTTGAAAAGTTTAAAGAATTTCAGATTGAAGTAGAGAATCATCGTAACAAGAAAATAAAGTTTCTACGATCTGATCATGGTGGCGAATATTTGAGTTACGAGTTTGGCCTTCATTTAAAACAATGTGGAATAGTTTCACAACTTACGCCAGCTGGAACACCACAGCGTAATGGTGTGTCTGAATGTCGTAACCATACTTTATTAGATATGGTGCGATCTATGATGTCTCTTCCCGATTTACCACTATCATTTTTGGGTTATGCATTAGAGACAGATGCATTCACGTTAAATAGATAACCTTCTAAATCCGTTGAGACGACACCGTATGAACTATGGTTTGGCAAGAAGCCTAAGCTGTCGTTTCTTAAAGTTTGGGGTTGTGACACTTATATCCAAAAAGCTTCAGCCTGATAAGCTCGAATCCAAATCAGAGAAGTGTGTCTTCATAGGATACCCTAAGGAAAAAATTGGGTACACCTTCTACCACAGATCCGAAGGCAAGATCTTTGTTGCCAAGAATGGAACATTTCTAGAGAATGAGTTTCTCTCGAAAGAAGTGAGTGGGAGGAAAGTAGAACTTGATGAGGTAATTGTACCTTCTCTCGAATTGGAAAGTAGCACATCAGAGAAATCCGTTCCCGTGATGCCTACACCAACTAGAGAGGAAGCTAATGATAATGATCATGAAACTTCAGATCAAGTTACTACTAGATCTCGTAGGTCGAACAAAGCATCTTCCGCACCAGAGTGGTATGGTAATCCTGTCCTGGAAGTCATGTTACTAGACCATGGCGAACCTACGAATTATGAAGAAGCTATGATGAGCCCAGATTCCGATAAATGGCTTGAGGCCATGAAATCTGAGATAGGATCCATGTATGAGAACAAAGTGTGGACTTTGGTGGACTTGCCCGATGATCGGCAATCCATTGAGAATAAATGGATCTTCAAGAAGAAGACAGACGCTGATGGTAATGTCACCATCTACAAAGCTCGACTTGTCGCAAAAGGTTTTCGACAAGTTCAAGGGGTTGGCTACGATGAGACTTTCTTACCCGTAGCGATGCTTAAGTCAGTCCAAATCATGTTAGCAATTGCCACATTTTATAATTATGAAATCTAGCAAATGGATGTCAAAATTGCATTCCTGAATGGATTTCTTAAAGAAGAGTGGTATATGATACAACCAGAAGGTTTTGTCGATCCTAAAGGAGCTAACAAAGTGTGCAAGCTCCAGCGATCCATCTATGGACTGGTACAAACATCTCGGAGTTGGAATATACGCTTTGATGAGGTGATCAAAGCATATGGTTTTATACAGACTTTTGGAGAAGCCTGTATTTACAAGAAAGTGAGTGGGAGCTCTATAGCATTTCTGATATTATATGTGGATGACATATTGTTGATTGGAAATGATATAGAATTTCTTGACAACATAAAAGGATACTTCACTGGTACGCGTCGGTCCTAAACAAATGGTTTTTAACCCCTTTCCGCGACGGCATTCGGAACCATCGCCAAGTGAGTGTGGGCGATAGGGGGGGGGTCCTTCCACACGACCGAAACCGTCGAGGATATGCCAAATCCCGCACACACGCTTCGGCAAAATGAGGTCATGTCATTGGCGAGCACTCAAATACAGAAATACATACAGATAGTGCTCAAAAATACAATTATCTGGTGAAATCATTTCCGGTCGTAAGTACATCCCACACGATCGATCACCGCTAAGCGTTTACATTCAGTATATACATCCCATCTGATCCTCCAAGGATAACATTTGCGCAAGGTGGCGAACATAAACAGTTTTCAAGAGAATGTCGTGTGATTGTTCATTGATCCAACACGGTTTATTCCTAGAAGCGTAATGCGTTGCTGAGGTCATCGCCTATGGTGTTTTCTCATTAACCGTTTGCAATAGGAAAACCCTATTAGCAAGCTAATTGGACAATTAGCAGGCTAATTGCCCTATTATTAATAATCCATTTACTAATATAATTGACATTCATATTAAGCACATAATATATTCCATTTCCATATTAAGGAAGCAGGATTTCATAATTGAAATACATCATAGTACAACATGATATAGCTTGGCACTCACCCACCCATTACACAACCGCACCAAAGATAAGTTTCACATGCAACATCTAGAACCTTTTGAAATTAGCATCATAGGCGGTACATAGAGAGATGCATCTCATCGGAAAACTGCTTTCAAGCGGAAGGCGAATATTGAGCCTTCATTCATATTGAAGGTCTTTGCAACTTTAGGCCAGTGCCTGTGGACGATTGACCGTCCATCCTTCGACCTCTTCAGGAACACTTCAATATTGAACCGTGGGTGTTGTATGAAAACTTTCCTCGCCTCCTGACCATAGAGGTGGTTTGAGAGGTAATCATTAGTGAAGTCTAAAAACAAGGATGTGCATAAATATCTTCTCTATATTGGAAATGGGGCAAAGGAATACAAAAAGGCAAGGTATAATAGTTAGTACCATCTTGTGAACCTCAGTGCTTCCCATTGTTTCCCTGCAACACATATAAGGTAGTTAGTCATCAGGTTAAGTAAGGGTTCACATGCTATCAGTAAAATATGTTGATAAAAAATAAGCACATTGCAGATTCATCAGATTAATTCAAGCCACATGGAAAACCCATTTATCCAAACCAAGCATGATTAAGAACTAGGAAATATAGCACTTGTATATGTTTCTCATGTTTTAAGTGCAGCCAAATTCGATTTATTCCTCACATGGTATACAATAAGAGAATGCAGCCACAACAATTGAACATCGCATTGCGGAATTGAACCAAGCAGTTAACTAAACACCACAATAAATGAACCAAACGTTAACTGAGCACCACATTGCACAATATAACATACTCCTAATAGAAGATCAGACAGTTAAAAAAACCAAGCATGCTTAACAACTTGGAAATATAGCAGTTGTATTTGTTTCTCATGTATTTAGTACAACCAAATTCAATTTATTCCTCACATGGTATACAATAACAGAATGCAGCCACAACAATTGAACATCGCATTTGCAGAATTGAACCAAGCAGTTAACTAAACACGACAACAAGTGAACCAAGCCACAACAAATGAACCAAGCAGTTAACTAAACACCAATTGAACAATATAACATACTCCTAATAGAAGATCAGACAGTTAACCAAACCAAGCATGCTTAACAACTTGGAAATATTGCACCCTGAAGAATTGAACATCACATTTGCAGAATTGAACCAAGCAGTTAATTGAACACCACATTGCATGACATATAGAACATATACACTATAGCAGAAGATTGCATGGTAAAAGTAGATAGCACAATTCACTAGAATTTGTTAAGGAAAGGCAGTAGCTAGCAAACTGAACATGGGTCCTTATAGTGAGCTAATAAGACAAGCTACTCCTCATTGTCGGAGATATCGATGATGATTGGCTCCTTGGACATGGAAGAGGGCGGGGTGTAACGCCCCCGATGCGGCTATATCTCCCACGTGTCGAGGCACGACTTAGAGGCATAACCGCATTGAAAGCAATGTCGCAAGTGAGGTAATCTTCACACAACCCATGTAATACATATGGGAAAGAGATACATAGCTGGCTTACAGTCGCCACTTCACACAGTACATAAATAAACATCCATCATTCAGAGTACACTCAAGGTCCGACTACGGAACCAAAATAAAAGAAGATACCCCAAATGCTACAGATCCCGAATCGTCCCAAGCTGGGCACCACTACGATCATCAGGAAAAGACACATAGTAACGCCCACGTTCCTCGTCGAACTCCCACTTGAGCTCGGATCGCCACCTGACTTGGCATCATCGGCACCTGCAACTGTTTTGGTAGAATCTGTGAGTCACGGGACTCAGCAATCTCACACCCGCGAGATCAAGACTATTTAAGCTTATAGGAAGGACAGGGTAGTAAAGTGGAGCTGCGACAGCGACTAGCATATATGGTGGCTACATCGCAAAAGAGAGCGAGAAGAGGAGCAAAGAACGATCGTGAAACTAGTAGCGATCAAGAAGTGATCTGAGCTACTTACGTCGGACATAACTCCAACACCGTGTTCACTTCCGGACTCCGCCGAGAAGAGACCATCACGGTTACACACGCGTTGATGTGTATTTTAATTGAGGTCAACTTCGGGTTTTCTACAACCGGACATTAACAAATTCCCATCTGCCTCATAACCATGAGCACGGCTTTGAAAGATATTACCTGCGGGGTGTCCCAACAGCCCATTACAAGCTCTCACGGTCAGCGAAGGATATTCCTTCTACGGGAAGACCGATCAATCTCGGAATCCCGGACTACAAGACATTTCGACAGCAATAAAACAAGACCAGCAAAGCCGCCCGAATGTGCCGACAAATCCCGATAGGAGCTGCACATATCTCGTTCTCAGGGCACACCGGATAAGCGAAGCGTACAGGAACCGACGTAATCCAAGTTGCCGAGGAATGGTCCCGCACGGTGCTCTAGTTTGGACCAACGCTCGAAGGAGCACTGGCCCGGGGGTTTAAAATAAGATGACCCTCGGGCTCGCGAAAACCCGGGGGAAAAGGCTTAGGCGGCAAATGGTAAAACCAAAGTTGGGCCTTGCTGGACGAGTCTTATTCAAAGCGAACTGTCAAGGGGGTCCCATAAATCACCCAACCGTGCAAGGAACGCAAAATTCAAGGAACATAACACCGGTATGAAGGAAACTAGGGTGGCAAGAGTGGAACAAAACACCAGGCATAAGGCCGAGCCTTCCACCCTTTACCAAGTATATAGATGCATTAATTATAGCAGATAAATATTCTGATAACCCCAACAAGTAAGCATGTTCCAACAAGGAACAACATCTCCATGTTCAACAAGGAACAAACTTCAGCTTCACCTGCAACTAGCAACACTATAAGAGGGCTGAGCAAAGCGGTAACATAGCCAAACAAAGGTTTGCTAGGAAAGGATGGTTAGGGGCTGACATGGCAATATGGGTGGCATGATATAGTAAGTGGTAGGCATCGCAGCATAGGCATAGCAAAAGAGCGAGCAACTAGCATAGCAAAGATAGAAGTGATTTCGAGGGTATGGTCATCTTGCCTGCAATGTTCTCAGAGTTGTCGAAAGCTTGATCCTCGTAAGCGTTCTCAACAGGTTCCTCGTTCACGTACTGCGTCTCCGGCTCTACCCAAAGCAACAACACAAACAAAGGAACCACAATAAATCACGGTGCAATGCACAATCAACATGATGCAAAACATGACATGATATGCGGGATGTGATATGCAATGCGTATATGCGGCCGGAAGGTAAATGATGAACCAGGCATAAACTTGGCAAACCAAGTATGCCACTGGAAAGATGAGATGATTTCGGTTGAAATCGATATAAAGATCACCGGAAACGGATGCACGGTTTGCAAATGACAAGCAAAACAAGAATGGCACAAATCTGCCATTAACAGCATGATGCCACTTAGCAAGCAACAATTAATTAAGCTACTGCACCCAAACGTACCAACAAAGTATATGGCAGTGATCTACACAAGATGCTCGACAAAAGATGAGCACTGAGCTACGGCTAGTTCACATCATAACAGGTTCAAACAAGCATGGCAAAAGTGCACAAAATATCAGGCTGGACATGGCAAAAACAGCATCAGGTTGCAATGTTCAGAGCAGCAAAACTACATGCTACAGGACCTTAAAATAGCAAAACATGGCATGGAATGAATCTACTCAAAGCATAGAACAAAAGTCCCTTACTGACCATAAGCCAAAAAGGATCAGAAAATATAGTAACACCCATGTCAATATTGAAAGTTTCGTTAACAGATTCACCAACATGACATGTCAAAAACTGATAACAAGTAGGCATGTTTACAAGCTCAATGCACTCACTACAGAGACTTATATGATATACTAAGCATACATACATAAAGAAGACATGGCATAGAAGACATACATGGCAAGAACAATAACATAGCATACATGGATCAACCACAACAACCTAGGCAAAATTGAATAACATGTAAACAATCTGCCAGGAAACATTTGATAGCAAAAGTAGAGCTCGATTGACTCAAGCTATGGCACTCAATAATTGCAAACAAGGGCATGGATGGATAGAGCAAGACATGTTTTGTAAAACATCCTTAGTGAAGTATCTCAAAATATGCATGGATCTCTTGGTATCATTAAGTTAACATGGCATCAAAATATCAGCTAAACAGGGCTGAAATCAGCAACATCAGGACACCTACTTTGCATGCTTGTGCTAGTCACCACATAGATCACAAAAATACATGGCATACACCCATGGAAAGATGGCATGGCATTTTACAAAACACATGTAGGACTCAAATTCATAGGATGCACACATTAATCATGGCAAAAATAACAAAAGTGCAAGTTCTGTTAAGAAACGGAAACTAACATCACATAGCACTCTTCCAACAGAATTTCGGGCATCAAGATGAGCTCAAATGAAAATGATGCAATGAGGTGAAATGATCTACTCTTCGAGGCGAACATTTTGATATATTATACGCGTAAAATGGAGCTACGATGACAGAGTTACACCACGTTGAAAATGACACAAAATATTCACGAGATTAAGGACTTAG
The DNA here is from genome assembly GCA_021605205.1 of Aegilops longissima. Lineage (NCBI taxonomy): Eukaryota > Viridiplantae > Streptophyta > Magnoliopsida > Poales > Poaceae > Aegilops > Aegilops longissima. The sequence continues at coordinate 154,320,955 of CM038677.1, forward strand.
AGAAAAAGTAGAGGGGGAAAAAGAGAAAGTCAACCGGGAGCTCGGTCCCGATCGGATCGGCCGGGATCCGGTCGGCGACGGGCGCGTGGTGTGGGCTCGCCGGAGCCGGCGAGGAGGAGCGGGCGGGCGCCGAGGGTGGCGGAGCGGGCCGGCGAGTGGCGCCAGGCCGGGGGCCGTGGTGGGGAGGCTCGGCGGTGGGCGGCCGGCGGGCGGGCGGCGGCGCTGGCCGCCGTTAATGGCGGCAGGAGCGGGGGCTTGGCGGCGACGGGACGGAGCGGGCGGGGCCGCCAGGCTCGTGGGCTCGCAGGGCATGTGTGTGAGGCGATGCCACGTGGCGACCTCCCAGCTGGCTGCTTGGCGGCGGCGGACGTGTCCGTGGGCGCGGGACGGATTTTAGGGTTTCGGGGAGGAATGATCCGGATTTGGAGGGTTTGCTTAAATAGGCATAGAGGAGCTAGGAGAGTCCAAATGAGGTGTAGTTTTCGCCCACGATCGTGATCGAGCGACGGAGAGCATGGAAGTGACTTAGATGGGTTATTGGGCTGTTTTGAAGGGTGTTGGGCTGCAACTTAAAAGAGGCCTTTGCGAGAGTGCGGTTAACCGTTGGAGTACCAAACGAGCTCCAAATGACCGAAACTTGACCGGTGGTCTGGGTGGTATACCAAGGCCACTAGACCAACCTCGGTCCATTACGAGAAGGTTTAGTACCCGCACACGGAAAAAGCGTAAAAGGGGCGCCGGGGAGATAGGAGTGTCGGATTGCAAAAGCGGACAACGGGAAAAATGCTCGGAATCATGAGGCGAACACGTATGCAAATGCGATGCACATGATGACATGATAAAATGCAAGACATGGACAAAATGCAAAAGAAAAAACCCAACCACGGAGGGAATATCATATCACAATGCGAAAATGGCAAGAGTTGGAGTTACAAATATGGAAATTACTTCGGGTGTTACAACACTCCACCACTACAAGAGGATCTCGTCCGAGATCTAGGACTGAAAGAACTCCGGATATTCGGAACGGAGGTGATCCTCGCGCTCCCAGGTGGCTTCTCGGTCGGAATGGTGTGACCACTTCACTTTCAGGAATTTGATTGACTTGTTGCGAGTCTTGCGCTCGGTTTCTTCAAGAATAGCAGCGGGTGCTCATGATAAGAGATCTTCTTGAAGGTCAATCTCTTCGAAGTTGATAGTGCGTTCAGGAGTCTTGAAGCACTTGCGAAGCTGTGACACGTGAAACACATCGTGCACGTTTGCAAAGTTGGATGGAAGCTCAAGTTGATAGGCGAGATCGCCTCTTTTGCCAATGATCTTGAAAGGACCCACGTATCTAGGGGCAAGCTTCCCTTTGATACCGAAGCGACGAGTGCCTTTCATTGGAGAGACGCGGAGGTAGACATGGTCTCCGATTTCAAAAGCCACATCACGGTGCTTATCATCATAATAGCTCTTCTGGCGCGATTGCGCGGCTTTGAGATTCTCACGAATGACTTGGCACATTTCTTCTGCTTCTGTGATCAAGTCATTGCCAAGAAGTTGGCGTTCACCTGTCTCAGACCAATTGAGAGAGTACGGCACTTTTCGCCATAGAGAATTTCGAATGGGGCCTTGCCGAACTCGCTTGGAAGCTGTTGTTGTAGGAGAACTTCGGCATATGGAAGACAATCTTCCCACTTCATACCAAAAGAAATGACACAAGCCACGAGCATATCTTCAAGGATTTGATTAACTCGCTCGACTTGGCCACTTGTTTGAGGATGGAAAGCTGTCTTTGAAAGCGAATGTTGGTGACCATGGCCTTACGAAAAGAATCCCGAACTTGGAGGTAAAGATGCTACCACGGTCTGAAGAGATCACTTGTGGAATGCCGTGCAAGGAGACAATCCTGGAGGTGTAAAGCTCTGCCAACTGAGCTGCTGTGATGGATTCTTTGATAGGAAGAAAATGAACCACTTTAGTAAGCTTGTCAATGACAACGAAGATAGCATCATTTCCACGCTTGGACTTTGGAAATCCAGTCACGAAGTCCATTTCAATATGATCAAACTTCCATTCCGGAATAGCAAGAGGTTGGAGGAGACCAGCTGGTCTTTGGTGTTCTGCTTTCACTCTTCTGCAGACATCACACTCATTCACGAATTGAGCAATTTCTCGCTTCATTCGAGTCCACCAATATGACTGCTTGAGGTCCTGGTACATCTTCGTACTTCCAGGATGAATGGATAGAAGCGAATTGTGAGCCTCGTTCATAATGACTTTTCTCAGATCACCCTTAGGAACCACAATCCGGTCCTCAAAGAAAAGAGTATCTTTGTCATCAATGTGGAAGCACTTGTACTTGGAAATGCCCTTGTCAATACCACGTTTCACCTTTTTCACCATGGTATCCAAAAGTTGAGCCTCACGAATCTGATCTTCCAAAGTAGGAGATAGTATGAGGTTGGCAAGAAAGCCTTGAGGAACAACTTGAAGATTCAGCTTGCGGAAAGCTTCACAGAGATCCGGCTGAAAGGGCTTGAGGATTAGACTGTTGCAATAGGCCTTCCTGCTCAAAGCATCTGCAATGACATTGGCTTTGCCCGGAGTATATTCAATACTTGGGTTGTACTCTTGAATCATTTCGACCCATCGAGTGCACTGAGGTTGAGGTTGGGTTGAGTGAAGATATACTTGAGACTCTTGTGATCGGTGAAAATGTCCACTTTCCTTCCCAACAAGAGATGTCTCCACGTAATCAATGCATGGACAAGCTGCCGCCAACTCAAGATCGTGAGTGGGGTAGTTCTTTTCGTTGGGCTTCAATGGCGAGAGGTATAAGCCACAACTCCTTCTCTTGCATTAACACAGCACCGAGACCTTGAAGAGAAGCATCACAGAAAACTTCAAATGGCTTGGATTCATCAGGAGGAGTCAAGACAGGGACCTTTGACGAGTTTCTCTTTGAGAGTATTGAAAGCACCGTCACACTCGGGAAACCGGACATACTTCACATGCTTCGGAGGAGGTTGGAAAGAGGCTTTGCAATCTTGGAGAAGTTCTCAACGAATCTTGACAATAGCTTGCAAGACCAAGAAAACTGCGGAGCTGCTTGACATTATGAGGAGGTTCCCAATTCACAATTGCGGACACCTTCTCGGGATTAACAGCGATGCCCTTGGCGGAGATGATATGACCAAGATAAAGCACTTCATCAAGCCAAAATTCACATTTGGAGAACTTAGCATAGAATTGATACTCTCGAGCTTGTCTAGCACCAATCGCAAATGTTTGGCATGATCCTTCTTATTCTTGGAGAAGACCAAAATATCATCAAGATAGACCAAGGCGAATTCATTGGTGTAGGGGTTGAATATGAAGTTCATCATCCGAGAGAATGTTGGAGGAGCATTGACAAGGCGAAAGACATGACAATATATTCATAAGAACCAAAGCTTGTTACGAATCTGTCTTGGGAATACCTTGTTCACGAATCGAATCTGATGATAACCCATCTGAAGGTCAAGCTTGGAGAACACTTTAGCACCTTTGAGTTGCTCGAAAAGCTCATTGATGTTGGGAAGTGGATACTTGTTCTTGATAGTCTTTTTATTCAATGGACGGTGTCGGCGCAAAGTCGGTCCGTGCCATCCTTCTTCCGGACAAAAGAACACCACAACCCCAAGGAGATGAAACTCGGTCGATCAAACCAGACGCTCTTGTTCATCGAGCTGCTTCTTCAATTCCTTCAGCTCATCAGGTCCAAGCTTGTATGGGCGCTTGCAAGCGGGTTGATGCGGGCTCAAGATCGATAACGAACTCAAGCGGCGATGAGGAGGCATACCGGAAGCTCTTCGGAAAGACATCTTGGTACTCACAAGCGATGGAATCGAGAGATAGCATCCAATTCGCCCTTCTCATTGAGAGAAAACAACCGAATGGTTTCATCACGAGCGGCATAGATGATCACATCATTAGAAGAGTGAGTCAATTGAATTTCCACGGCAGCACAATCAAGCTGAGCTTTGCTGATAAAGCCATCCATTCGAGAATAAGATCAATATCCGAGTCACCGAGAACCATTGGTTTAGAAAGAAATCTATAATCGCCCATCTTGATAGAGACATCATGAACTATTGAGTTGGCTCTCATTGACTTCGCCGGAGAAATAACACCCAAAGGTTTATCCAGGTAAGACCAAGAAAAATCATTCTTTGCAAAGAACGATCTTGACATGAAACAATGCGATGCACCAGTATCAAATAAGACTTTTGCAGGAATATCATTAACTGGAAGATTACCCATGATCACATCAGAATAATCCTCTGCTTGAGCTGCATTCATCATATTGACCTTTGCAAACTTGGGATTATGCTTGACCACTGCATTGCTGGAAGATTTCACAGGAGGAGGAGGCGGAAGGCGCCTCTGGTTGAAGCACTTGTTAGCATAGTGACCTTCTCACGACATTTGTTGCAAGTCACCTCGGAGAGCGGACGGTGGTAAGGAGCACTTGACCTTGGAGCCTAAGAATTAGACTTGTTACGATAGCTTGGGTTGGGTGGGTGGGAAGATCCACGGCCACCTGAGTTCTTCTGGCGATAAGGCCGACGGAACGGAGGAGGAGGAAGGTAGAACTTGCTGCTTAGCTGCCACTTGAGAGGAAGAAGAAGACTGAACTGCATCCCGATTCTCTTCTTAGAAGCCTCACATTTGAGCTGGGCAGCTTCTTGCTTGATGCCATGTTGTAGAATTCATCATACTTATCGGCTCAAAAGCACAAGAGCTAATTGCAGATCTTCTCTCGGACCACCTCTGAATTGATAGATCATACTCTTCTCATCGAGCACGTCTTGCTTAGCAAAGCGAAGCGAGCTTCGGAACTGAATATTGTATTGATAGACAGACATGTTGCCTGCTTGAGATTGCGGAACTCCTCACGCTTGCTCTCAACAACACTTTTGGAATGTGGTGAGCTCTGAAATCACGGCGGAACTCATCCCAGGTAATGACACGACCTCCTCTGGAATCTTTGTATTGCTGGTACCACTCAGCAGCTTGGTCCTTGAGTTGAAGCGATGCAAACTTGACAAAGTCCTCGTGTCCGACATTGCTACAATCGAAATGCTTGCAGATGTCCACAAGCCAATCGTCGGCGTCTGTAGCCTCGACACGTAAACCGAAAGACTTGGCTGATTAGCGAGGAACCGGTCGAGAGTAGCAAAGTGCGGCTGATTGTTGCCTTGACCTTGATTTCTTTGATTGCCTTGCCCTGATACGTTCTTGCAAGAGCTGCAAAATCATCGAGCATTGGCATTGGTGGCTGCCATGATAGCTTGCCGGGCCTCTGGAGGCGGAGGTGGAGGTGGAGGTTCGATGATCCCGTCATTGCGATCCGGATTGAGACGCGTTGGCGGAGCCATCTGGAGAGGGTGACATCCGTTAGTCCTTTGATAGACAAAAAGATAAGTAGAATCAGCGGATAGAAATTGCAACATATAGTCTTCACAATAAACATTGAACAAGAATGAGCGAATGAATTCAAAGTTAATCATCACACGTCCATTAAGGTGAGAAGCCACTTAGATAAAGATATGGAAACAACATCATCTTAGAAACAAATTGAATATCACAACTGAAAACAAAAGATTGGCTTCTAGAATGAGCGGAACAAACACATGATAGAATTTACGCCCAAAGTGTTAGTGGTGGGGCCCACACGGACACGACGTATAGCGGACGTCACGAATGACAAACAAGGCGTCCCGAATCAGCATAGCCAAGGATTATTTAAGGCGTCTCGCGACCACTTGTAGAATCGACCGTGAATGGGCGGACCACTAGACGTTGAACCCCAATCTCAAATCATACATCCGCCGGAAAGAATATCACGTAAGCTACTAGAATTCCCACCTATAAACTCCGAAACTTTCGGTTATGCAATCTGGTGTTGGGGATCAGGGACACAAAATATATCACCCAAACTAACAATACCTAGATCCATTTGTATCCATCCGTCAACACATAACCAAGAAATCCTCGAAATCGTGTACCTCGACCTTGAAAAACATCCGTTATACAAGTCATGGCAATACTCCCTTTTCGCCTCGATCTTTGGGCTATCGGGTTATCTCACCAACAACTGCACAAAAGAGATTTCGATGTCGGTAAAACTCAGGTATTCGAACTGCAGCGATAAAATTGTGGCGACAACACCTCGGAGCTCAACTCCGGGACACCGCCACAACCCCTAAATGTCAGGAGGCACCAAGAACAATGTTCTCGTCACAAAACCATCGGAACGATTCCAAGATACCCACGTTATCCTAAAATTTTTTTTTAGTGAAATTTGAGGAGAGAAGAGTCAAAACTCTCGTCGGGAGACCTCACAGAGCGACGAAGGACTGGGAGTAAAAGAATCCTACTCTCCGATATATATAATCCTAAGACTCAAAACATTTTCCATTCTAGACTCAACAACGCATGACAAACAATCAAGTAGGGGCTCCTAAGTCGGGAAGGCTCGATTACCAACTTAGCGCCCCGATGCGGCTATATCTCCCACGTGTCGAGGCACGACTTAGAGGCATAACCGCATTGAAAGCAATGTCGCAAGTGAGGTAATCTTCACACAACCCATGTAATACATAAGGAAAGAGATACATAGCTGGCTTACGATCGCCACTTCACACAATACATAAATAAACATCCATCATTGAGTACACTCAAGGTCCGACTCACGGAACCAAAATAAAAGAAGATACCCCAAATGCTACAGATCCCGAATCGTCCCAACTGGGCACCACTCACGATCATCAGGAAAAGACACATAGTAACGCCCACGTTCCTCGTCGAACTCCCACTTGAGCTCGGATCGTCACCTGCTTGGCATCATCGGCACTGCAACTGTTTTGGTAGAATCTGTGAGTCACGGGGACTCAGCAATCTCACACCGCGAGATCAAGACTATTTAAGCTTATAGGAAGGACAGGGTAGTAAAGTGGAGCTGCAGCAAGCGACTAGCATATATGGTGGCTACATCGCAAAAGAGAGCGAGAAGAGGAGCAAAGCACGGCCGTGAAACTAGTAGCGATCAAGAAGTGATCTGAGCTACTTCGTCGGACATAACTCCAACACGTGTTCACTTCCGGACTCCGAGAAGAGACCATCACAGTTACACCTTGATTGATGTGTATTTTAATTGAGGTCAACTTCGGGTTTTCTACAACCGGACATTAACAAATTCCCATCTGCCTCATAACCGGGGCAGGGCTTTCGAAAGATATTACCCTGCAGGGGTGTCCCAACTTAGCCCATTACAAGCTCTCACGGTCAACGAAGGATATTCCTTCTACCGGGAAGACCCGATCAATCTCGGAATCCCGGACTACAAGACATTTCGACAGCAATAAAACAAGACCAGCAAAGCCGCCGGAATGTGCCGACAAATCCCGATAGGAGCTGCACATATCTCGTTCTCAGGGCACACCGGATAAGCGAAGCGTACAGGAACCGACGTAATCCAAGTTGCCGAGGAATGGTCCCGCACGGTGCTCTAGTTTGGACCAACGCTTCGAAGGAGCACCGCCCGGGGTTTAAAATAAGATGACCCTCGGGCTCGCGAAAACCCGGGGAAAAGGCTTAGGTGGCAAATGGTAAAACCAAAGTTGGGCCTTCTTTGGGCGAGTCTTATTCAAAGCGAACTGTCAAGGGGTCCCATAAATCACCCAACCGTGTAAGGAACACAAAATTCAAGGAACATAACACGGTATGGCGGAAACTAGGGTGGCAAGAGTGGAACAAAACACGGGCATAAGGCCGAGCCTTCCACCCTTTACCAAGTATATAGATGCATTAATTATAGCAGATAAATATTGTGATAACCCCAACAAGTAAGCATGTTCCAACAAGGAACAACATCTCCATGTTCAACAAGGAACAAACTTCAGCTTCACTGCAACTAGCAGCGCTATAAGAGGGCTGAGCAAAGCGGTAACATAGCCAAACAACGGTTTGCTAGGAAAGGATGGTTAGGGGCTGACATGGCAATATGGGTGGCATGATATAGCAAGTGGTAGGCATCGCAGCATAGGCATAGCAAAAGAGCGAGCAACTAGCATAGCAAAGATAGAAGTGATTTCGAGGGTATGGTCATCTTGCTCGCAATGTTCTCGAGTTGTCGAAAGCTTGATCCTCGTAAGCGTTCTCAACAGGTTCCTCGTTCACGTACTCGTCTCCGGCTCTACCCAAAGCAACAACACAAACAAAGTAACCACAATAAATCACGGTGCAATGCACAATCAACATGATGCAAAACATGACATGATATGCGGGATGTGATGTGCAATGCGTATATGCGCTCGGAAGGTAAATGATGAACCAGGCATCAACTTGGCAAACCAAGTATGCCACTGGAAAGATGAGATGATTTCGGTTGAAATCGATATAAAGATCACGGAAGCGGATGCACGGTTTGGAAATGGCAAGCAAAACAAGAATGGCACAAATCTGCCATTAACAGCATGATGCCACTTTGCAAGCAACAATTAATTAAGCTACTGCACCCAAACGTATCAACAAAGTATATGGCAGGGATCTACACAAGATGCTCGACAAAAGATGATCACTGAGCTACGGCTAGTTCACATCATAACAAGTTCAAACAAGCATGGCAAAAGTGCACAAAATATCAGGCTGGACATGGCAAAACAGCATCAGGTTGCAATGTTCAGAGCAGCAAAACTACATGCTACAGGACCTTAAAATAGCAAAACATGGCATGGAATGAATCTACTCAAAGCATAGAACAAAAGTCCCTTACTGACCATAAGCCAAAAAGGATCAGAAAATATAGTAACACCCATGTCAATATTGAAAGTTTCGTTAACAGATTCAGCAACATGACATGTCAAAAACTGATAACAAGTAGGCATGTTTACAAGCTCAATGCACTCACTACAGAGACTTATATGATATACTAAGCATACATACATAAAGAAGACATGGCATAGAAGACATACATGGCAAGAACAATAACATAGCATACATGGATCAACCACAACAACCTAGGCAAAATTGAATAACATGTAAACAATCTGCCAGGAAACATTTGATAGCAAAAGTAGAGCTCGATTGACTCAAGCTATGGCACTCAATAATTGCAAACAAGGGCATGGATGGATAGAGCAAGACATGTTTTACAAAACATCCTTAGTGAAGTATCTCAAAATATGCATGGATCTCTTGGTATCATTAAGTTAACATGGCATCAAAATATCAGCTAAACAGGGCTGAAATCAGCAACATCAGGACACCTACTTTGCATGCTTGTGCTAGTCACCACATAGATCACAAAAATACATGGCATACACCCATGGAAAGATGGCATGGCATTTTACAAAACACATGTAGGACTCAAATTCATAGGATGCACACATTAATCATGGCAAAAATAACAAAAGTGCAAGTTCTGTTAAGAAACGGAAACTAACATCACATAGCACTCTTCCAACAGCATTTCGGGCATCAAGATGAGCTCAAATGAAAATTATGCAATGAGAAGAAGTGATCTACTCTTCGAGTCGAACATTTTGATATATTATACGCGTAAAATGGAGCTACGATGACAGAGTTACACCACGTTGAAAATGACACAAAATATTCACGAGATTAAGGACTTGGAGAAAAAGTAGAGGGGAAAAAGAAAGTCAACAGGAGCTCGGTCCCGATCGGATCGGCGGGATCCGGTCGGCGACAGGCGGCGTGTGTGTGAGCTCGCCGGAGCCAGGCGAGGAGGAGCGGTGGCGAGGGAGGTGGGAGCGGGGCCGGCGAGTGGCGCCAGGCGGCGGGGCGGTGGCGAGGCTCGGCGGCGGCGATGGCGCTGCCTGGCGAGCGGCGGCGGGCGGGCGGGGCGGCGGCGCTGGCATGCCGGTGGCGGCGGCGGCGCGGCCTGCCGGTGGATGGCGGCGGCGAAGCGGGCGCGACCAGCGACGGGACGGAAGCGGGCAGGGGGCGGCCGTGGGCTCATGGGCCCCTTGGCGCTGTGAGGCGCAGGCAAACGTGGTGACCTCCCACTGGCTGCGGGCGGCGGCGGGCGAAGTGTCCGGCGGCGGCGGACGTGTCCGTGGCGGCGTGAGACGGATTTTAGGGTTCGGGGAGGAATGATCCGGATTTGGAGGGTTTGCTTAAATAGGCATAGAGGAGCTAGGAGAGTCCAAATGAGGTGTAGTTTTCGCCCACTTGATCGTGATCGAGCGATGGAGAGCATGGAAGTGACTTAGATGGGTTATTGGGCTGTTTTGAAGGGGTGTTGGGCTGCAACTTAAAAGAGGCCTTTGCGAGAGTCACGGTTAACCGTTGGAGTACCAAGCGAGCTCCAAATGACCGAAACTTGACCGGTGGTCTCTGGTGGTATACCAAGGCCACTAGACAAACCTCGGTCCATTACGAGAAGGTTTAGTACCGCTTTGCGGAAAAAGCGTAAAAGGGGCGCCGGGGAGATAGGAGTGTCGGATTGCAAAACGGACAACGGGAAAAATGCTCGGAATCATGAGACGAACACGTATGCAAATGCGATGCACATGATGACATGATAAAAATGCATGACATGGACAAAATGCAAAAAGAAGAAAAACCCAACCACGGAGGGAATATCATATCACAATGCCGAAAATGGCAAGAGTTGGAGTTACAAATATGGGAAATTACTTCCGGGGTGTTACACGGGGCCTCCGCATCGTGGGTGCCCTCGTTGTAGTGGTGAGTTGCCTGAGCCGCTTCGGGCACCAACCTATTGCTCTCGAGATGAGGTAAGCACGTGCACGCTGAGAAAACACCTCGTAGTCTTCATCGAAGGCACCGACGGTGGCCTCGAGAAAACGCCATGAACTATCATTTAAAGCAGCCAACCGCGTCACGGCATCGGCGCGCGAGGCATCAACGGTGGCCTCAATGGCGAGGTGCTCCTCCAAGATCTAGGGGTCGGCACAAATGGCAGCCATCGCGACCTCATCCGCGCGTGCGGCCGTGATTTGTTTCTCCGCTGCCAAATGCTCCTTGAGGTCCTGGCTATACTGCGTGCAACATGGCTTAGGCCGGCGCTTATTTGGTGGAGGGGTTGGTGATTTGGGTGGAAGGTGTCGCACTCGCACCGGCGGTCGGGGCATGTGGGATGTGGAAGGAGGAGGAGGATGGGGGTCGACTGTGGATTACCTGCCTGGATAGACGAGGCCGAGTAGCGTGAAGGAGGGTCACTGGCGAGGCGGCAGCGCTGCAAGCAAGGAGTGAAGGTTTCAACTTGGAGAGGAAGGCGGAAATAGGGGAAATGTGGCTTTGGGCAAGGGGGAGGGGGCGGGGAGGTAGATATTTCCGCGGAAGCCGAGAATTTGGAATCGCTTCAGCCAAAAAACTGGCGCGCAAAGTGTCATCAGACACGGTCCCTTATTCAGAGTGGGTTGTGGACCGTAGTCGTCGCACCTTCTCGCGTAAGCCGTATGTGTACTATACTCTGACGGTGCTCCAAGATATTTTGTGCTGCATCTCAGACGGTTGGTTATAATAAACTGTGTGGGATCTTGTTCTAAAAAAAACCGTGTGGGATCTACTTCATTTTTCGTCTTGATTTGAATTACATAATGGGGTCACAGCAGCCATGGACGGTGTTTGAATTGCTAGACCATTTATCTGCAGTGATCATAAAAGAATTGGAATTATTCAGGGTTCGTTTGGACATTTTTATGCATTAAGTGAGTTTTCAATGCATTTATGTGCATAATTCAGATTTGAATTACATGAACATCCTCCGGTGCATATAAATTGGTTGAAAAATCAAATCTTTTGTCCTTGGGTGCATGCTAAGGTCCCATGCAAGAAATGGGAATGAATGTCAAACACCCTGCCACCGTCACTATACCTGGTTTTTAAATTCTACTAAATCCAAAACTCGTCTAAAATTCATGAAACTTGGCATGCAATCATGGAGCGGCATCAACATGTCGTGGTAAATGTTTTGTCCCATTTGGGGCAGGTTTGGGTATATGCTTCTCACAAACCAGAGCTTCTCACAACAAGCATGATGGTTTCGGTAGGGAACTCACCAACTTTGGGGACGAAACGATATCCATTGCCTCTTATTTCTTTCAAATTTTGTCTCGTGTCAACATAGAACAACATGAGTGTTGTGTTATTTTTGTGATTTTTTGGGGTTCGTTTGGACATTTTTATGCATTAAGTGAGTTTTCAATGCATTTATGTGCACAATTCAAATTTGAACTACATGCACATGCTCTAGTGCATATAAATTGGTTGAAAAATCAAATCTTTGTCCTTGGGTGCATGCTTAGGTTCAATGCAAGAAATGGGAATGAATGTCAAACACCCTGCCACCGTCACTCGGCCGCAAACATTGAGATACCTGGTTTTTAAATTATAGTAAATCCAAAACTCGTTTGAAATTCATGAAAATTGGCATGCTATCATAGAGCGGCATCAACATGGCGTGGTAAATTTTTCGTTCCATTTGGGGCAGGTTTGGGTATATGCTTCTCACAATCTAGAGCTTCTCACAACAAGCATGATGGTTTTGGTAGGGAGCGCCCCAACTTTGGGGGCGAAACGGTATCCATTGCCTCTTATTGCTTTCAAATTTTTTCTCGTGCCAACATAGAACAACGGGAGTGTTGTGTTATTTTTTGTGATTTTTCGGGGTTCGTTTGGACATATTTATGCATTAAGTGAGTTTTCAATGCATTTATGTGCATAATTCAAATTTGAACTACATGCACATGCTCCAGTGCATATAAATTGGTTGAAAAATCAAATCTTTGTCCTTGGGTGCATGCTTAGGTCCCATGCAAGAAATGGTAATGAATGTCAAACACCCTGCCACCGCACTCAGTCGCAAACATTGAGATACCTGGTTTTTAAATACTAGTAAATCCAAAACTCGTCTGAAATTCATGAAACTTGGCATGCTATCATGGAGCGGCATCAACATGCCGTGGTAAAATTTTTGTCCCATTTGGGGCAGGTTTGGGTATATGCTTCTCACAAACCAGAGCTTCTCACAACAAGCATGATGGTTTCGGTAGGGAGCGCCCCAACTTTGGGGGCGAAACGATATCCATTGCCTCTTATTGCTTTCAATTTTTTTCTCGTGTCAACATAGAACAATAGGAGTGTTGTGTTATTTTTTGTGATTTTTCGGGGTTCGTTTGGACATTTTTATGCATTAAGTGAGTTTTCAATGCATTTATGTGCATATTCAAATTTGAACTACATGCACATGCTCCAGTGCATATAAATTGGTTGGAAAATAAAATCTTTGTCCTTGGGTGCATGCTTAGGTTCCATGCAAGAAATGGGAATGAATGTCAAACACCGTGCCGCCGTCACTCGGCCGCAAACATTGAGATACTTGGTTTTTAAATTCTAGTAAATCCAAAACTCGTCTAAAATTCATGAAACTTGGCATGCTATCAAGGAGCGGCATCAACATGCCATGATAAATCTTTATCCCATTTGGGGTAGGTTTGGGTATATGCTTCTCACAAACCAGAGCTTCTCACAACAAGCATGATGTTTCGTTAGGGAGCGCCCCAACTTTGGGGGCGAAATGATATCCATTGCCTCTTATTGCTTTCAATTTTTTTCTCGTGTCAACGTAGAACAACAGGAGTGTTGTGTTATTTTTGTGATTTTTCGGTGTTCGTTTGGACATTTTTATGCATCAAGTGAGTTTTCAATGCATTTATGTGCATAATTCAAATTTGAACTACATGCACATGCTCCAGTGCATATAAATTGGTTGAAAAATCAAATATTTGTCCTTGGGTGCATGCTTAGGTCCCATGCAAGAAATGGGAATGAATGTGAAACAGCCTGGCACCGTCACTCGGCCGCAAACATTGAGATACTTGGTTTTTAAATTCTAGTAAATCCAAAACTCGTCTGAAATTCATGAAACTTGGCATGCTATCATGGAGCGGCATCAACATGCCGTGATAAATTTTTGTCCCATTTGGGGTAGGTTTGGGTATATGCTTCTCACAAACCAGAGCTTCTCACAACAAGCATGATGTTTCGGTAGGGAGCGCCCCAACTATGGGGGCGAAACGATATCCATTGTCTCTTATTGCTTTCAATTGTTTCTCGTGTCAAAGTAGAACAACATGAGTGTGTTTTTGTAATTTTTCGGGGTTCGTTTGGACATTTTTATGCATTAAGTGATCTTTCAATGCATTTATGTGCATAATTCAAATTTGAACTACATGCACATGCTCCAGTGAATATAAATTGGTTGAAAAATCAAATATTTTTCCTTGGGTGCATGCTTAGGTCCCATGCAGGAAATGGGAATGAATGTCAAAGCATACGCCACCATCACTTTCGCCATGAACATTGAGATACCTGGTTTTTAAATTCTAGTAAATCCAAAACTCGTCTAAAATTCATGAAACTTGGCATGCTATCATGGAGCGGCATCAACATGCCGTGGTAAATTTTTTGTCCCATTTGGGGCAGGTTTGGGTATATGCTTCTCACAATCCAGAGCTTCTCACAACAAGCATGATGGTTTCGGTAGGGAACGCCCCAACTTTGGGGGCGAAACGATATCCATTGCCTCTTATTGCTTTCAAATTTTTTCTCATGTCAACATAGAACAACATGAGTGTTTTGCTATTTTTTGTGATTTTTTGAGGTTCGTTTGGACATTTTTATGCATTAAGTGAGTTTTCAATGCATTTATGTGCATAATTCAAATTTGAACTACATGCACATGCTCCAGTGCATATAAATTGGTTGAAAAATCAAATCTTTGTCCTTGGGTCCATGCTTAGGTCCCATGCAAGAAATGGGATTGAATGTCGAACACCCTGCCACCGTCACTCGGCCGCAAACATGGAGATACCTGGTTTTTAAATTCTAGTAAATCCAAAACTCGTCTAAAATTCATGAAACTTGGCATGCTATCATGGAGCAGCATCAACATAGCGTGGTAAATTTTTTGTCCCATTTGGGGCAGGCTTGGGTATATGCTTCTCACAATCTAGAGCTTCTCACAACAGGCATGATGGTTTTAGACAGAACACCCGTATGCAAAGTGAGAGCAGGATTTGTGCATCTCTTGAACATAAACGGTTCTTTTGGATGACCCGTGTGAACTACTTACAAACAATTTGGTGCGATTTGCATGTGTCATATTGGGTATGTTGCCATTTGTCAAACTAGAAAGATTGACATTTGCAACTAAAATTAAGTAATTAAGCATAGAAGGAGGCGAGGAGGCGTGTTCAGCCAAAGCGCAGCGGGTGGCTTGATACTATTCGATTTGGCAAAGGCGACGCAGATTCTCGTCTGGCTTTAATGCAGACAAGGGAGAGGGTAGCGGTTTCCGAAATGTTGAACGGCCAATGATGCATCCTCCTTCAATTAGCATCGTGTGAATGCATGAGGGGAGTAATGGAGGACCGGGAAAAGAGGCAGCATGATGTGAATGCAACACAGTTTGCACTCATATAAAGGCGCCCCTCCATTCCAATGCATCTACCACATCGTACGCACCTAAGCATTTGCCTAAGCACCTACACTAATAAGCGCAAAAGTGCCCACTCCAAACCCATGGCGGCGATTCGTGCGAGCAGCCAGCGGCTGTGCCAGATGGTCCACGACACCGGCCTGCGGCATGGCACCGTGGATCGTCTGCATACCGTGTTGGCGACCGGCTGGTGGATGGCCACCGTCGACACCAGCTACGACTCTCAGTTGGACCAGATGATCGTTCGCGCCACCAACAGGTTCACCGTCGTCAAGAAGCTCACGGACGACATCGCCGTACTCCTCCAGCCCGCGCGCCCGGGCTCCTCATTGCCTGCCACCCTAATCAGCCTCCATGGTCGGAACCTCTTTCAAGAACTGGTGGCCCTGCAACTGCCCGCCGACGCCACGAAGAATGTCCACCTGGAGGTCGCGCTCGCCACGAGGCGCCTCGCCCTGCAAGAAACCGTCGAGCTACACATCCATGTGTATGAGCGAATCATGTACATAGGTATCTACAAGGCCCGTGAGGACGCTATGACGTTGGCTTTCTTCAGCCGGCTGGAAGCCTTGGATGCCTTTGTTGAGAAGCACCTTGACCTCGCCACAAAAGCCCCCGCTCCTTCACCGGCCGGTGCACTAAGTTGAGGAGGAGGAGGTCATACGTTGATGGATGCATCTTTCTTCTTGCCTCCTATAACCACCACTGTGATCGCATCATCATGGCCTGAATTCTTATTTTGCTATTGCATTCTTGTTCCAATCAATACAGACATGTGCGATCCCTTTGCTCAATACAGACATGTCCATTCCAGTCTTATTTTGATTGGCTTGAATGGATATCTATCCTGCCGTTAGGCGCCGCGGCGCGCTCTACTCGCGTCCGTTGGCACGCTCTGCTCGCGTCCGTTGGCACGCTCTGCTCGCGTCCGTCGGTGCGCTCGGCTTGTGGACAGCTTTTCCTTGAGTGTTCAACTGCTATATATATATATATATATATATATATATATATATATATATATATATATATATATATATATATATATATATATATATATATATATATATATATATATATATATATATATATATATATATATATATATATATATATATATATATATATATGGTTGCTCATGAGCCTCTGCTCATGTCCTCAGCGCGCTCGCTTAACGGTTGGGTGTGCACACGATCACGTCGGGGGCCCCGTATGCATGCGGTTGTGCAGCGCGCGTTGCCACGCGATGTAGTTATGTGCGACACGATTGATTTACGCACTGCAAATTAGAACTACCATCAGGGCCTGCCGATATTCCTGGTCGTCCGGCTTCCCTTTTAATTCCCGCGGCCATTATAACCTTAGTCTCTTCAACCTTTCGATCGCGCCCCACAACACAGCAAGCACACCCACGACGACACATAGAGAGGGGATGTCCAACGGCGCTCCAATGGAGTTCGGCGAGCATAGAGTGGAGAACCACGCGAGGGAGACGTATCTCTCGGTGGTGTACACCATCAACCCGGCCATGGTGGACGACTACATCAATAGCGTTGAGCAGTTGCTTGGTGGAGACAAGTACAAGCTGGGCGGCATCGACCTCCAGTACACCGCCGGTCGTCCCGGCATAGATCAGAAGGTTGCCATCGCCCAGTTGTGCGTGCGCCATCATGTCCTCATCTACCACTACTGCATGGCCACAGAGCCTTGCGACCGTTTCAATAGGTTTGTCAACAACACCGACTACAAGTTCGCCACAGTGGAAACCACCGACGATGTAAAAGCGCTCAGTGTTACGGGCTTGGCCTGCAAGAACCTTGTCGAAATCTGTGACCACTACAGGGTCTGGGGCAGCACGAAGAAGGACTCCCTGGTCAAACTCGCCTCCGCCATCGCCGACCCCTACTACGAAAAGATGAAGCAGGATGCCCAGAGAACAAGCCCCCCTATCCTGGCACAGGGCCTGGATGCGGCAAATGGATGAACCTCACCTCAGGTTCGCGACCATGAGTGTGTACACATGATACGAGATGCACAGGCGGATCGTTGACATGAGGAAGTGCCTCGTTACCCAAATCGACGAGCCCGGATCGAGCCACAAGCAGAGCAAGCGTCACAAGAAGTAGATGATGATCAGATGATCGTTTATGCTAGTTAATTATGCATGTAATATATAGTTTGCTTTATTGGTGTGTGGAAATTTCATGTGTGTAGTAGCCACCTGTGTAATTACGCATGTAATAGTTTACTTTGGTGTGTGCAAATGCCATGGTTGTAGTAGCCACCTATGTAAGTGGATGTTTAATTTGGTTATACAAGCATGTCCTTATAAGTATGTATATATATATGTTGTTGTTCTGTATGCAATGCCATCGCACAACACACACGTCTTGTTAACTTGAACCATTTCTATTCTCTTGTCTCAATGCAAACAGTTCATCCTATCGGATTTTGGGTTCCGGCAGACCCTTGAGGTTCGAACACTGGGGTGCGCGCGGGGATCCAACCCTCCACTGTCTCGCACCTCGCCGAATCTCTGGGACCTAAACTACTAACGGAACAGCACAAGAGACACGAGATTTATACTGGTTCGGGCCACCATTGTGGTGTAATACCCTACTCCAGTGTGTGGTGTGATGGATTGCCTCTTGGGCTGATGAGGAGTAGTACAAGGAAGAACAGCCTCGTGAGGGTCTGTTCTTGGCGGGTGCGATGAACTGCTAGGTGGTGTTCAGTCGCTCTAGCTACCGGTTTCTTGATGAGGATTCGGATCTCGGGTCTCCCCGCCCTGGGGGTGGCTACTCCTATTTATAGGCGAAGGCCCTAGGCCTCTTCCCAAATATTGAGCGGGAAGGGCGCCAACAATTGGCCACTTTGAAGGGGAACAGCGGGTACACTTATCCTGACTAAAGTTGGTCCTCGCTTTGCCAAAGGCTCTGGTGATGGCCTTTGCTTGGGCTCCACAATGACTCCTTCCTGCCGTTGGGCTGGTCTTGGCCTTGTTGCACGAAGCGGATGCCTTTGCTTGATGCTCTCGCTGCGCTTGCTCCCTTTGCACCAAAGAGGAAAGGAGGACACTGCTGTGGCTGGCGCCGATGGCGCCCTTGGTAAATCATGGCTTGCGTCATGGGCACCTCGCGAGTACCTGCCTTGAACTCTCCGCCTCCTCATGAGCCAGCCGGCGAGGCCGTGCGAGAAGCTCCTTGTCGTCCGCCCAGGATCTGGCCCCTCGCGAGGTCTTGAGCTGCGTTGATGAAGATGGGCGTCTGGGCCTCCTTGAGCCACGCCGCAGCCATGAGCGAGCAAGTCTGAGGGACCCCGTTCCCGAAGCGCCGACAATAGCCCGGGCCCATGGCGGCCCGAACTTGGCGGCGAGAGGCGAAAGGGCAAGTCTGGCGTCATGAGCCATAACAGCTGCGGCCTTAGGCGCGCGTGCGGTTGATTGGGCGTGGGCGGCACTTTGTTCCCCACGCCTCCTTATTTACGTGCCATGCTAAGCGGACCGCTTTGTACACATCCGTACCCCTACGCTGCTTGGCGCTCCCATCCTTCCTTCTCTCGAACTCCAGCTCTTGCATCCTCTAATCTCGAACCTTCCCCATCTCCTTCCTGCCGTCATGGCCCGGCGAAGGGAAAAGGAAAAACCCGATGCCACCGCCTCGCTCGTCGTCGATGGCGGCCCCGCCGTCGATTGGCGACCATAGTCAACCAAGAGGTCTGGGCAAGGTCCGCTCGGCCCAGCCACCATCTTCAATGAGTGCGGAGGGCGGCGGCCTGGCTGCATCTCGCTTCTCCGTTGTGAGATTCCCACGAGGTCGGTGCTTGTTGGCGCCCTTTATGCAGGACTGGTTCCCCCTTCTCAGATTTCTTCAATGCCGTGCTTTCCATTACGAGATCCATATGATGCATCCGGGTCCTGAATCCATCACCCTTCTCGCGGTATTTGCATTCGTTTGTGAGGCAATGGCGGGCATCGTTCTTCGGTTGCCTTGCTGCGCCACTTCTTCTCTCTGCGCCTCGTCGACCCCATTCAATGCTCAAGTGCGTGAGCTTCATCGCTTCTTGCCCGAGGCAGCGGCTTCGAATTGACTTCAGCCATCCCCGCCCTCGCTTTGGGTTTGTGGCGGTGGCTGTCGTGGGCGTTAGGGTGCCCAGCCCCTGCTGGCAAGCCATCTTCGCTGCTGTCCCCAACTCAGTGGGGCCAAGTGACACTCATGGGCCCCGGTTTGCCTTCGTCGCACGCTTGAGTTCTGAGAAAGCTTGGCGTGTGGCGCCCAAGGTGGTGAAGGAGTTCCTACTATGCGTGTCGCTCCTCTCCAACGCCACTCCCACGGATGTGGGCCTTCAGTGGGCTTGATGATCGTATGAGGCTCGAGAAAGAGGACTGGCGCTGAAGTCTTGAGGGCAGTGCTCTGGTCTGTTGGTGACCCCAACCCGGCGTGCTCCGGCATAGAGAGGCCTTGCTGTACCTCTGCCCGAGCAGGCGACTTTGTAGAACAAATGCTGTCTTTGTGAATGGGGCGCGCCTGGCCTCAGGGGCCTCGCGAGAATCCGAGTGATGGTGGCTGCCCTTCCGATCGGCCAGCGACTCCTCCTAAATTGGCAGGGCAGGGAGGCCTGAGCCGCCCGAGGCGAAGGACCCCAGCCCGGGGTGGCAGCGGGCGGCGGCCTCTCGTGAGGAGCAGCTCTCGAGGCTCATGCCGCCGTGGCTGAGGGCGGCAGGCAGCTGCCCGCTGCGCCTGCGGATGAGGCCCTCGAGGCCCCTGCTGCTTCTCTTGGTGAGGCGACCAGCAGCGCGCGTCAGGCGGGCGCCCAGCGCAGGTCGCCTTGATGCTTCTCCCTCGTCGCAGGCTGACCCCTGCGCTCAAATCTTGGGCCGCTTCGCATGGACTCCGAGGCCCTCCGGAAGAAAAGGAGGCCACAGGCGATGATTACCCTTATCGCTTTGCTGAAGCGTGGGAAATGCCGCCAGCGATGAGTAAGCCTGCTCCTTCTCCAGCTCTGATCCTTCGCTGCTTGTCTTGATCCTTGCCTGCAGGCCCTTCTGCCGAGCTCACGGAGGCGGGTGAGAGCCGTCCCCTCGGCCGCCTCCTCGTCCTTGAGTGCTCCGGCGGTGGAGCCCTTGTGGCTAGAGGCGATCGAGAGGCGAACCGCCCAGCGCGTCGAGGCCTGCGGCGCCTCGCGACCTATCTTCGCGAGCCTTCTCGTGGCATAGCTAGCCTGCCGTGGGCTTCTTGCCTGGTCGTGGGCGATGATTGGCTGGCGCTTCCTGCGCTCTTCGTGCAGGGTGGGCTGGCTCGAGTGGGCTTGGCGCGGTGTGCCCGGCCGTCGCGAGTGCCAGCCCCACCCCCCTGCGGGAGGAGTGCTGATCGTGGCTCCGGCGCCCGCTTGAGGCGGTTGATGGTGTGGAAGGCGTGCAGGCACGCCGGGGCGCCGCACCGCCGCCAAGGATTTCTTTGAAGGCGGTGGCGGTGAGCCTTCTTGGTGAAGAGCTCAGCGATGAAGCAGCGTGCCTTGAGGCCGAGGGCTGCGCTGGCAGCGGAGGCGTGGTGGAGGCGCTGTCGCCCTGCAGCGCCATCGGTGCGATCTTGGCGATGAGGAGGCCAAGTCGTCGCTGGCAGCCTCTCGGGAGGCCTGTTCTCGGGCCGTCGAGGAGGCCGAGAAGCTAACGGTGGCGAGAGGCGGAGGAGGAGCGGCAGGAACTCCTAGCCGGTGTCACTCCTTTGGAGGAGCAAGTGGAGCTGCGCGAGGCAGCCCTCGCGGCGATGAAGGTGGCCTCCGGCGACCAGCGGAGCTCGAAGCGTGAGGCGTTGGCGCTTGAAGCCGCCCGAGCAGCAATCTGGCGCTTGGAGCGAGGCGCTTGGCGGCAGGCGGAGGATGAGGTCGCTGCTGCAGGAAGCCCGCGCGTCTGGAGGTCGGACGCCGAGTGGCGACAGCGCAGCTTGAACCTCGGCCTTGAGTTCGAGGAGAGGCTGGGGTTTATCAGGGCCGAGGCTGAAGGCAGGACTGCTGCCTTGAGGGCCAAGCTGGAGGAGGCTACGCGGCGGGCCGATGCTCTTCGGGCTGCCCTCGAGGTGGCGCAGGGGGACTCAACCACCTGTCAGGCCGAGGTGCTCCTTATTCGCCAACGGGTGGAGGAGGCCGAGGCCGTCGCGTGCCAGAATGCGGATGAGATACGTCAGCGGCGAATCTTGGAGCACGAGCACGGCCCCATGCTCATCACGCTCCGGGAAAGAGCCAACACAGCCTTGGGTAACATCTGCGAGGCGGCTGTTGGCGAGCCGCCTGTGATTAACTATGCGGCAACCTTGAGTTCTTCACCAATGTGGTGGCCAGGCTGGGGCGCGGTCGATCGAGGCCAATAGGTTGGTGGAGGAGAGGCAGCAGCGCTGCTTGGCGCGCCTTTCTCGTGTCTTCAGCCATCTCGGAACATGGACCCCACTTGACTTTGGCGCAGCCATCACCCAGTTCCCGGGCCGTCAAGGCGACTGGCGCCTTGGGTGGAAGACAATGTGGATGCTCTCGTCGGGGCCTTTGCTTGGACAATGGTGGCGTGATCGTGGCTGCCGATGAGGAGGTGTGGTGAGCAGCCCTGCGCCGCCGATGGCCATGCGAGACGATGTGGCGAGGCCGGTGATGCCGGCAACAGCTCGGGAGGTGCTCTGAGGATGCATTGGGGATTTATCCGGTGATTATGTATTGTCCCTGTTCCATTACCTGCATGAATAGAACTCAGGCTTTGGCACGATGGCTGTGAGCATTTTGGGAGGGCCCCTCATGTAAAACTTCGTTCATCGTATTAGCAGGTGTTACATCGCCCATACGCCAGCGCCAAGTGGTTGGCTAGCGACATGCTGGTAGGCGGTTTACCTTTGTTTCGTCTGAGCCACGAGATAGCTTTGTGGGAGGCTGCGGTGACTGAGTGTCTCTGATCGAATCCGTAGGATCTGCAGTAAAACCCTCCGGAGAGGGCCTTGGCGGTGGCGGCTGGGCTCTTGGCGCAAGCTAGGCCTGGCCCGGCTCATGAGGCTCGCGAGGGGAGGTAGCTGAGGTGGAGTGGTAGCCAAAAGCGAGAGATTTGCTCGAGCGAGACTAAGCACCCCTTCCCGAACACGCAAATCTCAAATTGAATCAACTTAAATCCGAGGAGGAAGCGACAACCAAAGGGAAAGCGAAGAAGAAAAGCGCGTCCGGCACCTAGTCTAGTCTTGGGCGTCTTCTCACGGTAGCGGAGCTAAGTGCTGCCACTGGGCGTGGGAGGAGCCCGGGGCTGAGGCCGGCACCCTTGAGACTCGAGGCATGTACAACCCCACTCATTATTACGTGAGAGTGTCACGGGCGGCGAGCTTCACTGCTTGGGCCTTCTTCACAGTACGGCCTTGCTTCATATCGCCCAGACAGAGGCCCCCTTGTGCCACACTCTAGTGCCATCAACGACGACCGGAAACCAGGGCGCGCCCGATGGGGTAAGCGTGTCGCCAGTGTTCCCCAGCGACCACAGGTCCCCCGCCGAGCAGCCCTGAGCACCTCCCAAGCAGAGGGCCTACCTCCACGAAACGCCTTACTCCGAGCGCAGCGGTGGTGATGTTGGATCTCGGCCCCTCTCCTGCAGCTCCTGCGCCCTCCTCCCGAGGGTAGGAGACTGCGAGGCGGGCAACTGCTTCCTTGTGGCGACCTGCACCTCCTGCGATCCATGATTAGCGTATGCTTGCTCTGAGAAATGGCGGTACCCGATGTCGTCGCCCCGGCGCGACTAGTGGGACAATCCGAGGCTCTGGAAGAGCTCAGCTTGGCGCCTCATCCCCCAGCTTCGGGCTGAGGCGAGCCTTGTTCTCCCTCATGCGGGTGCCCTTGGTCCATCATGTGGAGCACGTATTCTTCTGGCGCCGTCATCCCGAAGGCCACGCCCGTAGTGCTCAGCGTGCCATGCGGCTCTGCCAATCGCCCATCGTGGGGTAGTGGTGCGGCGGTCCACAGGCCGTGGGTTACGTCGAGTCCTTCTTCTCCAGCGGACGGGCGGGGCAACCCGCCGCCGACCAGTCTTGGACAACCGCGGTGTTGGAGTAGCTTTGGAGCCCGCGGGCATGAGTGGAGCCCCCGAGCGGGCTGCCCTGGGCCTAAGATGGAAGCTGGGTGCAGAAGAGGTGAGCCCCCGAGGCGGCGAAGCCCAGGAGCTCTGCCACTCCTCCAGCAACACGTCGCGGCCGCTCTCCGGCAGCCTGCTGCAGCAGCTCTCGGCCCCTTGTGGCTTGGCCCTCGAGTTCGCTTTGCTCCCGGCGGGTGTGCGGTGGCGTGGTCGCGGAGTGATTGGAGGCCCTTGCTGCCGACCGCGCCTGCCAGCGGCGTGAGAGCCGTCGAAGCCTGTCCGCGTCGCCCATGACCCAGCACCCTGCGGACCCTTGAGCTACTGAGGCGCGGGTCGCCGAGGCGGCGGCTCTCTGTGGGCAGGCCACGCCCATGAGGATCTGGGTTGCCAGCAGTGCGCGGACATGGTGATGGCGGTCTGACGGAACACGAGGTGGCAGAAGGTGGATTCAGCGCACCCTACAGCGCGCCAAATGTCGGATTTTGGGTTCAGCGGACCCTTGAGGTTCGAACACTTTGGGGTGCTGGAGGATCAACCCTCCACCGTCTCGCACCTCGCCCGAATCGCTGGGACCTAAACTACTAACGGAACAACACAAGAGACCACGAGATTTATACTGGTTGGGCCACCATTGTGGTGTAATACCCTACTCCGGTGTGTGGTGTGATGGATTGCCTCTTGGGCTGATGAGGAGCAATACAAGGAAGAACAGCCTCGTGAGGGTCTGTTCTTGGCGGGTGCGATGAACTGCTAGGTGGTGTTCGATCGCTCTAGCTACGGTTTCTTGATGAGATTCGGATCTCGGGTCTCCCATACAGGGTGGCTACTCCTATTTATAGGCGAAGGCCCTAGGCCTCTTCCCAAATATTGGCGGGAAGGGCGCCAACAATTAGCCACTTTGAAGGGAACAACGGGTACACTTATCTGACTAAAGTTGGTCCTCGCTTTGCCAAAGGCTCTGGTGATGGCCTTTGCTTGGGCTCCTAATGACTCCCTTCCAGCCGTTGGGCTGGTCTTGTGCTGTTGCACGAAGCGGATGCCTTTGCTTGATGCTCTCGCTGCGCTTGCTCCCTTTGCACCAAAGAGGAAAGGAGGACACTGCGGGCTGGCGCCGGCTGGCGCCCTTGGTAAATCATGGCTGCGTCATGGGCACCTCGCGAGTACCCTGCCTTGAACTCTCCGCCTCCTCATGAGCCAGCTGGCGAGGCCGTGCACGAGAAGCTCCTTGTCGTCCACCCAGCGAGGCTTGGCCCCTCGCGAGGTCTTGAGCTGCGTTGATGAAGATGGGCCGTCTGGGCCTCCTTGAGCCACGCCCGCAGCCATGAGCGAGCAAGTCTGGGACCCCGTTCCCGAGCGCCGGCAATAGCCCAGGCCCATAGCACGCCCGAACTTGGCGGCGAGAGGCCAAGCGGCAAGTCTTGAGCGTCGCGAGCCATAACAGCTCTGC
This sequence comes from Aegilops longissima, assembly GCA_021605205.1. Lineage (NCBI taxonomy): Eukaryota > Viridiplantae > Streptophyta > Magnoliopsida > Poales > Poaceae > Aegilops > Aegilops longissima. The sequence goes on from CM038677.1 coordinate 154,346,002, forward strand.
GGCCTTAGGCGCCAGCGTGGCGGTTGATTGGGCGTGGTGACCTTTGTTCCCCATGCCTCCTTATTTCTTGCCTTGCTAAGCGGACCGCTCTTTGTACACATCCGTTCCCCTTACGCTGCTTGGCGCTCCCTGTCCTTCCTTCTCTCGAACTCCAGCTCTTGCATCCACTCTGATCTCGAACCTTCCCCATCTCCTTCCTGCCGTCATGGCCCCGGCGAGGAAGGGAAAAGGGAAGAAACCCGTGCCACCGCCTCGCTCGTCGTCGACGGTGGCCCCCGCCGTCGATTGGCCGGCCATAGTCAACCAAGAGGGCCTGGGCAAGGTCCGCTCGGCCCTGGCCACCATCTTCAATGAGTGCGGGAGGACGACGGCCTGGCCTGCATCTCGCTTCTCCGTTGTGAGATTCCCACGAGGTCCGGTGCCGCCGGCGCCCTTTATGCGGACTGGTTCCCCCTTCTCAGATTTCCTCAATGCCGTGCTTTCCCATTACGAGATCCATATGATGCATCGGGTCCTGAATCCATCACCCTTCTCGCGGTATTTGCATTCGTTTGTGAGGCAATAGCGGGCATCATTCCTTGATTTGCCTTGCTGCGCCACTTCTTCTCTTTGCGCCTCGTCGACCCCATTCAATGCTCGGGGTGCGTGAGCTTCATCGCTGCGCCCGAGACAGCGGCTTCCGGAATTGACTTCAGCCATCCCCCGCCCTCGCCTGGGTTTTGCGAGCGGTGGCTCTACGTGGACGTTGGGGTGCCCAGCCCCCTGCTGACGGAGCCATCTTCGCCTGTTGTCCCCAACTCAGGCTGGGGCCAAGTGACACTCGCGGGCCCCCGGTTTGCCTTCGTTTGGCACCGCTTTGAGTTCCTGAGAAAGCTTGGCGTGATGGCGCCCAAGGTGGTGAAGGAGTTCCTGCTATGCCGTATCGCTCCTCTCAACGCCACTCCCACGGATGTGGGCCTTGACCAGCTTGATGATCGTATGAGGCTCGAAAGAGGACTGGCGCTGAAGTCTTGAGGGCAGTGCTCTGGTCTGTTGGTGACCCCTAACCCGGCGCATCCGGCATAGAGGGGCCTTGCTGTACCTCTGCCCGAGCAGGCGACTTTGTGAACGGATGCTGTCTTTGGTGAATGGGGCGCGCCTGCTGGCCTCCGAGGGCCTCGCGAGAATCCGGTGATGGTGGCTGCCCTTCCGGTCGGCCAAGCGACTCCTCCTCAGTGGCGGGGCAGGGAGGCACGAGCCGCCCGAGGCGAAGGACCCCGCCCGGGTGGACAGCGCAGGCGGCGCTCGTGAGGAGCAGCTCACGAGGCTCATGCCGCCCGTGGTGAGGGCGGCAGCTGCCCGCAGCGCTGCGGATGAGGCCCCAGGCCCTGCTTCTCTTGGTGAGGCGACCAGCAGCGCGCGTCAGGCGGACGCCCCTGACGCAGGTCGCCTTGATGCTTCTCCCTCGTCGCAGGCTGACCCCTGCGCTCAAATCTTAGGTCGCTTCGCGTGGACTTGAGGCCCTCCGGAGAGAAGGGAGGCCCTGGCGATGATTACCCTTATCGCTTTCTTGAAGCGTGGGAAGTGCCGCCCAGATGAGTAAGCCTTCTCCTTCTCCAGCTCCTGATCATACGCTGCTTGTCTTGATCCTTGCCTGCAGTCCCTTCTGCCGAGCTCACGGAGACCGGTGAGGAGCCGTCCCCCTCGGCTTCGCCCCCACCCTCGTCCTTGAGTGCTCCAAGCAGTGGAGCCCTTGTGGCTAGGGCGATCAGGGGGGCGAACCGCCCTGAGGCGCGTTGAGGCCCTGCGCGCCTCGCGACCTTTCTTCGCGAGCCTTCTCGTGGCATAGCTAGCCTGCCATGGGCTTCTTGCCTGGTCATGGACGATGATTGGCTGAGGCGCTTCCTGCGCTCTTCGTCTGGGGGTGGGCTGGCTCCAGGCTAGGCTTCTGGCCCGGTGTGCCCGGCCGTCGCGAGGGTGCCAGCCCCCAGCCCCCTGCCCGAAGGGGGAGTGCTGATTCGTGGCTCCCGGCGTCCGCTTGGGGCGGTTGATGGTGTGGAAGACGTGCACGAGCGCGCCCGGGAGCGCCGCGCCCTTCGGCAAGGATTTCTTGAAGGCGGTGACGCGGTGAGCCTTCTTGGTGAAGAGCTCGTTGATGAAGACGCTGCGTGCCTTGAGGCCGAGGGCTGCGCTGGCTGCGAGAGGCGTGAGCTGGGCGTGCTGAGAAGCTCCTTGTCGTCTGCCCCGCGAGGCTTGGCCCCTCGCGAGGGTCTTGAGCTTGCGTTGATGAAGATGGGCCGTGCTGGGCCTCCTTCGAGCCACGTCGCAGGCCGCACACAGGCAAGTCTGGGGACCCCCGTTCCCAGAACACCGACACATCCGAGTGAACCGCATGCCGTATATCGCACACACCTTCATCTGGCTGACCGTTTCTTTTGTGTTGCCTAATCACAAACAGTTCATCCGAGTGAACCGTATGCTGTACATCGCACACACCTTCATCTGGCTGCCAGTTTCTTTTGTTCCTCCTCATCCAAAACGGTTAATTGAACTGAACCGTATGCCCTGAATCACACACGCAACTAAAATCTGAACCGTGTCTGATGCATCCTCCATCACAAACGTTTTGCACCTTTTTTGATGGTTTTTTACACCACCGTTTACGATTATGGCATCGCACAGTTTAAATCGAAGGGTCTGCTTTCGTAGTGTCGCGTTAGCGACATCTGCGAGAGTGCTTGAGTAATTTTTTTTCAATGAAAGATTTGGGTGAAGCTACTTACATATTGGGCATCAAGATCTATAGGGATAGATCGAGATGCTTAATAGGACTTTCACAAAGCACATACCTTGGCAATTTTCTTGAAGAAGTTCAAAAATAGATCAGTCAAAGAAAGGGTTCTTGTTTGTATTGCAAGGTGTGAAATTGAGTAAGACTCAAAACCCGACCACGGCAGAAGATAGAGAGAGAATGAAAGCCATTCCCTATGCCTCAGCCATAGGTTCTATAAAGTATGCCATGCTGTGTACCAGACCTATTGTGTACCTTGCCACGAGTTTGGCAAGGGGGTACAATAGTGATCCAGGAGTAGATCACTGGACAGCGGTCAAAATTATCCTTAGGTACCTACACTACAAAAAAAAGACACATCCGTGACATTTTGGGCCGAACGAATTTTTTTTTCTGTCATACATATGACACTTCTATGACGATAATTGTGACAAAACCCGGTATCATCATAGATGTGGTGGGCTCCTACTTGTATAACAAAAAATCATGATAGAAAATGGGATTTTTGTCTTGGGCGGGCCGGAGACGCAGCTGCATGACATTCTTTGGGCCGTCCATGACGGAGAAAACCATAGTAGAAGCGAGCGGGAGGAAAATTACGGGGAGTTCCCGGTTACGTTGGGAGGTCGGGGCCGAGCGATGCGCGTTTCTCTCGTACACGTACACGCGTGTGTGCGAGGCATTAGCTCTAACTGAACCCGAGCGAGGCGTTGGCCTCTAACTGAACCGGGGCGATTGCACTGCACGCTACGCGTTACTGAACCCGAGCGATGGATCGATGGCTGTTGGCGAACCCGATCGAGTGATTCGCCGCTCTGCTGCTAAGCTGAAGCCGATCGATTGGATGAGCGATGGCGTTGCGGGAGGCGGTTGGATGAGCAGTGAGCGGTGGCATTGCCTCTGGATGAACAGGACCCCATGGTGTGGAGGGCTGGATGAACAATAGACGATGGAGGGGTTCCCGTGGAGGGGTGGTTGAACAGGACCCTGTGGTGTGGAGGGGTGGTTGAACAGGACCCCGTGGTGTGGAGGGCTGGATGAACAGTAGACGGTGGAGGGGTGGTTGAATAGTAGTCGGTGGAGTAGCGCGCGGTGGAGGCTGGATGAACAGGAGCCCGTGGAGGCTGGAGGAGTTCGACGGTGGAGATGAATACTATCCCGTGGAGTGCCATTTTGCGGTACGCCACACCCCTCCCGATGAACAGGACCCCTGTTTCGACCGTGGCGCTCCAACACAAGTCCGTTTTGTCCGTTTTGCGGTACGCCACACCCATCCCGATCAACAGGACCCCCGTTTCGACCGTAGGAGGTCCGTTTCATCCGTTTTGCGGTACGCCACACCCCTCCCGATTAACAGGACCCTAGTTTCGACCGTAGGAGGTCCATTTCCTCCGTTTTGCGGTAAGACACACCCCTCTCGATCAACAGGACCTCGTTCTGAACGTAGGAGGTCCGTTTCCTCCGTTCTGCGGTACGCCAGGCCTCGTTTCCATCGCCTGTTCCGTCCAAGCCCTCCCGATGAACACGACCACGCATCCGTTCTGACCCAGTCAGTTGGCTCCCCATGAACACGACGACGACGATGTTTCTCCGTTCCGACCCAGCCATGTACGTATGTGCAAGTAGGCGTTCGAGACCCTGCCCGTATGTACGTACGTGGCCGTATTTTGTTTCTTGCACCCTGGCTGCTGTACGTACGTGTACATGCTACGTGCACGCCTCTACTACGACACGTGCGCGCCTCTACATTGACCAGTATATATGTACGTACACGTTCGCGACCAGAATGACAACACTACGTACGCTTCGACCAGGTGGGTCCCGACTGTCAGGCACTTCCTTGCCTGTGAAGATGTAGCTGGTGGGTCCCAACAGTCAGGGGGCGAATCGTTTTTTTGCCCGGATGCACTTCCTTGCGCCCGAAGATGTAGCTGGTGGGTCCCAGCAGTTAGGGGGGCGAATCGTTTTTTTTTGCTCGGACGCACTTCCTTGCGTGCGAAGATGTAGCTGGTGGGTCCCAGCAGTCAAGAAATTTTTGTGAAATCGGTGGCCCGTCCGGTGGATCCCCGATCGGTGGAGAATAATTATTTTCCGCGTAATAAGGAGGCACTTCCTTGCTGCGGCCGTGGACCCAGTATCGACCTCTCCACTTACGATCCACGTTCGATGGAAGTCGTTCCTTGACCACGTTGACCACGCCGCGCCGATAGCACCAGGCGGTGGGCGATGGTGAGGCCTAGGAAGGGACGACGGGAGCCGGAAAACGCAGCGATGGAAGCCAGCGGAGAGAATCTGAGGTTCACTTGGTTCAGGCTGCGGTGTGAGGCTGCCGTCGCTGCAGGCCTAGCCAGCGGTGGGAATAGTAGAGGCGGTGAGGCCTCCGGTAGCTTTATCCGCCACGGGAGGCAGGAGCATGCGGCACGACCGGCGCTGCTTTGGGCGGTGGAGCAAGAAGACCGGAGGTTGAAGAAGCACTCGACCGTTGGATGGACATCGACAGTCCTTTGGAGCTAGAATCGTTTATATTGACTAAGTTGGCAAAGCCCTCCGTCCCGTCAACTTTGTAGGCCCACAAGTCAGCCTCCACCAAGGTGGGTCCCAGCTAGCAGGGGTATTCATTTTTGTGCATAATAAGGAGGCACTTCCGGTGGGTCGGTGACAGCCAGGGGAGCGTTTTTTAAGTGAAATCGGTGGCCCGTCGGGTGGGTCCCAGCAGTCGAGGCAAACCTTTTTTGCGAAATCTTGGTGGCCTGTCCGGTGGGTCCTGCGGTCGGTGAAGGAATAATTATTTTCCACGTAATAAGGAGGCACTTCCTTGCGGCTGCCGTGGACCCAACTGTCAGCCTCTCCACGTACAGTATTCTTCCGATGGAATTCGGTCGTTGAACACATTGACCACACTGCATCGAGAGCACCATGGTGGTGGACGACGACGAGGCCTAGGAAGGGGCGATCGCGGAGCCGGGAAGACGCGGCAGTGGATGCCCACACGGAGAGAATCTGAGGTTCACTGGTTTGGCTCTTGTTGCCGTCGCCATGAGAATAACAAGGGGTGTGGGTGAGTGGAGTGGAGGGATGGCCTGGCCAGCGGTGGGAGTAGTGTGGGGGCGGTGAGGCCTCCGCGGAAGCACAGCCAGCCACGGGAGGCAGGAGCAGGCTGCACGACCGGCGCTGCTTTGGGCGGCTGGAGCAAGAACACGGAGGTTGAAGAAGCACTCTGGCCGTTGGATGGACATCGTCACGGTCGGTCGAGCTAGAATCGTGCATATTGACTAAGTTGACAAAGCCCTTCGTCCCGTCAACTTAGTAGGCCCACTATCTTGGGTCGCAGCTAGCGGGGAGTATTCATTTTTTGTGCGTAATAAGGAGGCACTTCCTTGCGTGCGAAGATATAGCTGGTGGGTCCGAGCTGTCGGCCGGCGGTAATGTTTTTCGCGAAATACAAAGGCCCTTTCGGTGGGTCCCGGATGTCGGTGGAGGAATCATTATTTTGCGGCGTAATAAGGAGGCATTTCCTTGCGTGCGGCCGTGGACCCAGTGTCGCCTCTCCACGTCTGATCCGCCAGATGCATGTCGGTCGTTGACCACATTGACCATGCCACGCCGAGAGCACCGAGGCGGACGACGGCGAGCATAGGAAGGAACGACATGGAGGCAGGGAAGACTTGGCAGTTGTTTCCCCGCGGGGGAATCTGTTGTCACGAGGTTCTTGGTTCGTCTGCCGTCTCCGGAGAATAACAGCAGGTGTGGGACTGTGGGTGAGTAGAGGGATGGCTAGGCCAGCGATGGGAGTACCGTGGGGCGGTGAGGCCTGCGCGGCAGCACGGCCGGCCGTGGGGAGGAGGGAGCAGGCAGTCCCGCCGGGGCTTGTTTGAGCGAGTGGAGCAAGAAGAGCAGAGATTGAAGAAGCACGACGGCCGTTGAATGGACAACCAACAGTATACAGGCCATCTATGGAAAGCTTCAAATCTGTGGAAAACAGCATACAACCCATCTGCCATTATTTCGAATAATTTACAGCCCATTTGCTAATTCTTACGGGTTATTTTGGAGCCCATATTCTTTTTGTTAGCATTAGAGCCCATATTGTGGCCACGGTTGAAAAATTATACGAAATTTTGCATATGTCGGTCTTGATCTGAACTGTTTTTAATCCGAAATTTGAGTCACATTCAGACTGATTTTAAAAATAAATATATATCAATATAAAATCCAGTAAATTGTCCACGCATAAAAATCAATGCAATTTAAAATCTCAAAATGAAAAAAAAGATATTTGAAACTAATTACCGGTTTGATGTGTTTTAAAAATGTACATCCCATTTCTCATTACTGATAGGCCATTTTCTCGGCCAGCCCGAATGAAGATCTCCTCGTCTTGAAAGATTTGCAGCCCGACAGGCCTGATAAAGCGACTTATTTGACAAATCACAAAAAAACTGGGCTAGCCATTTTCATAAAGAAAAAAAAACTACTGGGCTGGTCTGTGGTAAACATAAAAGAAAAGGCTGTCTAGATAGGCGAGTGTCCCTTTGCCCAGTTGACACCTGCTACATCTCAAAAACAAATTAGATAAATGCCACTCCAATTATGGCGATTCATCAGAATGGCATTGCAATTTCCAAACTTTGAAAAATGCCACTGCAATTTTTGCAAACTTTGAAAAATGCCACTGCAGTTTGCAAGCTTTGAAAAACGCCACTCCAGACTTCGAAAAATGCCACTAGAAATGGCATGAAATGACATTTTTTAAAGTTTGGAAATTGCAGTGGCATTTATCGGATACACTAGATTTGGAGTGGCATTTATCAAATTAACCCAAAACAAAAATAACTGGGCGAGCTGCTGGGTCCCTGGTGTCAGCCGTTCGTTGTGCAATTCTCTCGTTTATTGACTACGTTGACAATGGCATGGGACCAAGATGTCAGAAATCCACTAGGAGGAGCCATTTTTTTATTGGCTTGAAATAAGGAGGCACTTGCTTGCGTACTGCCATGACCTTGGCGGGTCGCTGCTGTCATCCTCTCCACGTACAATCATCTCCTGATTGTGTACGCGTCAACTTGCTAGGCCCACAAGTCAGCCTCTAAACCCGTGGAGGACAAATACAACCTATTTAAAAAAATAATAGCCCATTCCATACGTTCAAACGAAAAGTTCAACATTCAGAGCAAAGTAACAGGTTTGATCCACATATAGAGTACTGAACTTCCACGTTGACAACCATCATAGCCAAGTTAACTATCTACTCCCACTAATACTCTAGTAGCGTATAAGTACTAACTTACTCTTAGCTAACTAGGCGATGCGGCCGCCATCGTGGTACACGCTAAGCGCCGGCACCGGCGTCCTGCGCCTCGCCTCGGACTTGCAAGAGGTGCGATAGTAGCGTTGCTTGCGTGTTGGCCCTTTCCATGCTGGCGTGGTCCACGAAGCTTGGCTGGCGGAAACCCACTTGACGAACTGGTAGTAAAATCGGCGTCGCGACAGCGTGCGTGCCGACAGCCTCGGGGCTATTTGCGGGCGCCGGCCTCCATGTAGTCGGCCCGATTCGGGCGCTCTGCCGCAACTCAGAGGCGTCGGTGCGCTGCTGCTCCATGTCCCGCTGGCGGCGCAAATCGGCGATACGCTGCTCCTCCGTCAGGCGGTCGCGCTCCAACAACTCCTGCTCCTCCGCCATGCGGTTGCACTCCAACAACTCCTCGATCTCTGCATTGCCATCTAAAGATAGATAGAATGCCTCCTCCCTCCGTCTGCCTTCCGGTGAAAAACCGAACACTAGTTCCGGCGTCGACCGCCTTCGGCGTCGCCTACAGCAGACGGGCGGGGGCATGGCGGACGTGGCAAGTGACGTCGGGCCGGTGGGGGCTTATGAGGATATGGCGAGTTGGGTCACGGTGGCACCCGAGAAGGCCGGGAAACAGTACTTATAGGGAGAAGGTAGCGCGATGGTCATCGGAATTCAATGCATAATGGCTTAGCGCGCCAGCTTGCCGTGGAAAACTAGAGAAACTGAAATTATGACTGTGCCGTCCGTCCCGTCGGGTCGCGCGCCGGCATGGCGGTCAAGCGAGTGCACTCGAATCATCTCCTCCTTGTCAATAATGATTCCACGGTTTAAAAAGCCGCAACAATTAAAATGTATCTTTTTTCGCATGAGTTAGCTGCCTTAATTACGGCGGCTGCATGCGAGCACTCGTAATCGCTTCATGAGCAGTACACAAAGCAGCATGCAACGAGTCGCAGCCGAGGCACGCATGCAGCCACTTAAATCGCTGGAATTAATTAGGCTTAAACTTCTGCATGCCGTTAATTTTGCCATGCCTTGGTCTTGCTGCTTTGCTCACGGGACTAATAAACCCGGACGGAGGAGTACCTTGGTTGGTGAGAGGTTTGAATTAAGCCCCGCAAACCGGAAAGGAGGTACTAATGCGTGCGTGATCCGCTATTTATTAAGTGTAGGATCGAGTAGGTCGTTTCTTGAATTGAGCCCCGCAAACCGGAAAGGAGGTAGTAAGTGCGTGATCTGCTATTTATTCGTGTAGGATCGATAGTGTAGCTTGTCAGTTTCTTCAGAGGTCGGCATTTTTATCCGTGTAGGATCGATTGTGTAGCTTGTCAGTTTCTTCAGAGGTAGGCATTTTTATTCAAAAAACTGCCACTTCGCATCTTGTGTCACAAATAAAACTGCCAGGGGCGCATTTGTGGGCTAGCTAGTGATCAATCAGTAACTTGTAAACACTGAGCGAACAGAAATAAGTAACTGTTAATGCATCTCAATGATTCACAGATCATATACAAATATGTAGCTCCAAAAGCAAAGATCAACCACTTCGGATCTTGCGTCGCAACTAAAACTAACTAGTACGATTCCCATACATAAGATCAACATGTTAATGCATCTCAATGATTCACAGATCATATACAAATATGTAGCTCCAAAAGCAAAGATCTAGAAAAAACATATGTTCTTCCTACTAACATGGATGCTTCTCTTGGTCAACATTCAAGATGCAGTGAAAGACAAATTTGTTTGTGAAGTCTACAATTCCTCTTGCAAACGTAAGTGGTTTCACCAACAGCTGGAACCATGAGAATGAACCACACATGATGGAGGAACATCCACTGCTATATGATTTGGTCTTCTCTTGATCACACCGCGAGACTATTTTTGGAATACAAACTTTAACTTAGACAAAATGATGCCCATTGCATAATCAGACCAAAGCAATGAAGCACCTAGTGTTGGCCAGTAAATAGTACAGTACTAATTTTCTGCAGTCCATGAAGTGACTATCCAATCTTTGTGTCTATTTTCAAATGGCAATCGCATGCGATGACTATACTATTCTCTTGTGCAGTTCAACCAAAATTACGGACACTTTGTTTGTTTGCCAAATAGCAGGCAGACATCTCTGTCTGCAGCAAATATCAAGCAACTAGTAAACATATACCACACCATGTTACATGATGATGGAAGAGGTGAAATCGATACAACGAAATTGAGCATCCAATCATTGAATCCTGTCCTGCACCTCCAATGTAGGTCCACCCTGCCAATAAATTCACATGCAAACCACTAGTATTACTATCTAATGACAGTACAAAAAGAGTAGCAAGATAGTAGCAAACCATGTACCTTCGTAATGAACAACTCATAGTGCCACCAATTGGATATAAAGGTTTGGAAAAAAACATGTTCCTAATGTTGAACCAGTTGGACTTTTTGTGCGGTTCCACTAAAATCGAGCATCCCTGTTTGCATAGATATTGAAATTGTGATTACTATAAAAGTGGCACTAGTTGAAGCATAGACTCACAAATATAAGCATTCCAATTTCTTAATGGGAAAAGGTAGCAAGACTGTTTCTAACCACCTATTTGAAGGAATAAATAAAGCAACAGCGGCTGATGTCAGGAAGGCATACATAGTTTTTTCTGAAAAACTGAGCCATTCCTGACCTTTCCTCTTCTTTTAAGCAAATTTTGTGCAGTTCTACTAAAATAAAACGCCATCATCGCCTTGACAATTCAGTGACACTGTAAAAAAGGAAATGACTTAACATTACATCATGATGTCAGGTATGTAGTCGACAGGCATTAGAGACAAACATACAGACCTCCTCCGATAACATAATAAACATTAATTTTAACAAAGGTGTGACTAACTTTACCGGGATAATTTGAGTGAACTCTACACCCTCTGCTAAGACGTTTTCGCAGTTCAATTTAAAGTACCCAAACGTCTAGTATTTAGAAAAACAGGTAGTAGTTTTCTTGAGCACATATCTGGGAAAGCTTGCCACACTTTATTTATGTCCATACGCTAATGCAACACCATTCGAATACTACAAATATACACTAATCCAGTAGCTAGTGCAACAATAGAGTAGTTAGTTTATTACAGGGTAAATGGTTTTACTGAACAGATTTCAATAAACTCTAGCACTGGAAGGTTTCTATAAGAATTAACAATACAAAATGTAAAGGTAACAAGTTTCAGCATTGGTATACTAGCTGTGCATGAGCATTAAACCAAATACAAAAGTCTGAAGGTAACTAGCATTATTAACTAATGACAGTATAAAAAAATTGCAAACCATGTACCTCCAAGGTAAATATCATTTCGAACTCGGGGGGACCTTAAAAATTGCTATCCCAATCTTGATAATCGATCAAACATAAAAACTTGATCGAAAGAATCAAGAGAATAGCCGGAGGAGGAGATGCCCACTCTTGACCTTTCCTCTTGTCTTCATAATTGTCTGTGCAGTTTAACCAAAATAAAATGACATCAGCGCCTTGGCATTTTGGTGACACTGTACAAAAAAATTAACTTATCTCATGAAAGTGAGGTATGTAATCTATAAGCATTCACGGTGCAAAAATCTGAAGGTAGTAACAAGTTTCATCGTTGGTATACTGGCTGTGCAACAACATTAGAATGCCTTAGCTGAAAAATCTTTAATACATCCACAATCAACAGCTAACCCTGAAATAATCTAGTGACATTAAATGGCATTGCTTAAATTTATCGGTGGCATTAGACTGAGAGAGGCAGTAGTTAAATGTGGCATCACTTTAGCGATAGCATTGCTTGACTTGATCTTTGGCGTTATACTAACAGACAAAAAAGTGGCAATAAGAGCATGGGAGGCCCATTAGGACGTTGGGCGCACCGAGAAGATGTACCTCCACGGACGCAGAGTGGTGAGGGAGGTATGGTTGCCCAGAGCAACAAATATCCAGGCAGCATATGTGGATTACGTCCCATTTTTGTTCTCTTTAGCCACCTTTTTCCTATGTGAGGACAACAAACCGATCGACCTGGTCATTCTCTATTGCGTTGTCATGCCTTTCTACCCTTCTTCAACCAAGAGACACGAGACTCGTTCCTTAGCTACTGATTTTCCCCTTTTCAACCTAGATGCGGGTTTGATGCCTACTCTCTTGGACAGTACAGTCTCCCTTCCTTTCCTTATTCAACCCAGACATGGATTAGTCTGCATGAAGTAGGGTTTCCTTTAATAGTGCAAATTATGGTTTTCGTCTGCGTGGCCAGCAGAGCAAAGGATAGCAAATTGGGAAGATGGTGGAGTGGAAAAAGATCCACATGCAACGACGTGGTAGATGGGGCAATAGAACAAGGGTATGGTTCGAAAAGAGGTAGCATACCTGAGGGTCAGCGGGAAGTGGCTTCGCTCGTGGTCGTCGTCCTCCACACACGCTACAGCAATGAGCATGGGGATGGAGGCCATCCCGCGTGGGCGCTAGGTCTGAGAGGACGGCCTTGTCGTCAGTGCGTGACCTCGCTCGCCGACGACGAGTGCGTCAACGCTGCACGTCCTTTTCTTCCATGGCGGATCTGTGACCACCGGTGAGGAGGGAGAGAGGGGCTGTCTTTTTTAGATCTGGAGAGAGGGTGGTAGTGTGAGAAGCAAGTGGGCAGCCCTTGGCAAGAAAGCGCTAAGGCTCCATCATATATATCTTTTTTATACTACTAGTACTGGAGGTGGAGTAGTGGTAGAGTAGTTTATATTTTCTCTGCATACAGTACCAGTTAGTCGTGCTTCAAAACTGAACGACACGCCATTAAAAAAATAAAGGTCGATAACTAATGCGGCACCTCAGGCCAACGCGGCCAGATCACATTTTGCACGAGAAATTGCACACCATGTTTCGTTGACATGTGGTCCCGTTCCAACATATCAGTGAGACGACGACGAGTAGTAGGAGTATTTTTGAACGGACGTGTAGGCCGGGGCGCCTCTTCGTGAACCGTGGCAAACTGGCAACCGTCCACCGACTCTTCGCCTTTCCCTCTCGATTTGGAACTACTGTCACACGTTCTTCCTCTCCGTCCTCCATTTTCCTTTAGCCCTTCACCCTTTCTTCTGCCATTGTTCGATCGTCTTCTCCATGGAGGGAACAAGCCGGAAACGACCCCGTTATTCTTGCCCAGATCTGAAAGATGACGTGGTGGAGGAACTCATTGATCGGTGCGACATCATGACCTCGCCTAGCATGACATGTTCGTTCAAGCCCATTCTCGACTCAACTAATAACATCATTACAAGGAACCCAAGAGTCAAGGAGCGGTTTGATTTCCCCTATCTTCTTCGTCGTGACCCTGATGACTGGCGCCGACACGACAGAGGCCTCGCCTTGTGCAAGTTGATGCCGCTTGATAATGATACGTATGATGTTAAGATGCCATCGCTTGAGGGCAAGGCTTGGGCAGGCGCAAATGGAGATTGGGTTGTTTACATTGGGTCCAACTACGAGTGGGAACTTGTGAATGTGTACACTCGTGACCGGGTTCCACTTCCAAAAATCTCAGCAGACTGCCTAGAGGTTGAGCACACCGGTATTGTACGCATGTTCAAATACGATCATGGTGACTGTCTTCTACGGAAGATAGCAATTTGTCGAGTTCCCAACCGCTCTTGGAATTACAACAACTATGAAGTTGTTGCTATCTTCGACAAGCTTGTTGCCGTCCTTGGTGGTTTGACTCGATGGATATTGCTCAAAAATCAGTTTCTGTACACGGATGAGTACTGTGATGCAATTCAATACGAGGACCTTGTGTTTGCTGCCACCACTCGTGGCACTGTTTTTGCATGGGATCCTTGTAGTTTCGGTACGTTTGTCTTCCACTGTAATTATAATTGTTTCATCCACATGCATGCGGGTTACTAGCAAGTTTCCCTTTACTAATTAACCTTCTTCTTGTGTTTCCAAGGTCCTGTGAACATCCCACCACCTATACTTGAAAAATTTTATAACCAAGGGGGAGATGACGATGGTGATGATCACGAGCATGAGGACGAGCAGCGCCCGTATACTCTGTGGCGCCTCACAACTAATTCCGATGGATCACCTCTTCTTGTGTGTATACAACCCACTGATGATGTTACTGCTAAGGAAGCAGCTGTAGTCTCCCATGGTCGCACTCTCCGGACCTATTCCAACACCTGTTGCATGGTATTCGGGATGGTTACTAGTGTGCTAGCGCCAAATCCTTCTCCACAGTGCAGAATTGATAGTCTTGGAAAACTTCGCTCTTCCTTGGACAAAACTATCCGATGATGGTGAAAGGCGATCCAACTGCTGTTGACACAACGTTACTAGTACCATTTATGAGAAGCAAGCGTGTCTATACCTCGGACATTTGGGTGGTTCCCTACCACAATGCTTGATATAGTAGGCCGCTTCAGCCTGGATGATCGTCATGCATTGGTCTCCAGATCGACAATGGATGGCCTGTCCCAGAGAATCACTTGTGGTTGAAAGCAAGCGTTTCCAACACCGAGGAATGGTTGAGTTGAAGTTCATTTCATTGCTTGTTATTTGTTGTATGGTGAAAACTTTAGTATTTATAATGTATCCTCGTTGTCGATGTGGGTTGATGACCTGTTGTATGTAATAAAATGATATGCCTGTGATAAACTTACTAAATTTATGAATGGCTTTCGAGTCGCTTCTCTGAGTGAGTGGTGCGACGAGGCAAAAACATATTTTCCGAATACATAATTGTACGTGCATTGCAACAGGTTATCGGATGAGGCCAATCAATAATAGTAGCACAATATTTGTACTAGCTTCACATGCTTCGCGCGTCGGGCGGGTGTTTTTACTGTAGCCATATCTTAATGTGTTCGCTGTACGTAACCAGCACCTCGAATCCTCGATACTAGTACTATATAGTAGGAGTAAGTAGTAGGAGTAGTAGGGTGGCATGGGCCAGAACAAGGATTCACATCCAGGAGTACGGCACACGCCACCACCACGACATCCATCTCACACCATATTATTTCTTGGAGTCCGTGCTAGAGCAATCTCTTCAACATGATCGTTTCTCTAACTTCAGCCATCGCATGGCGGGCGAGGTGAGGGTTTGCCGATAGTTGGTTTCCTTAACTGCGGTCCCACTTGTAAGGCCAACTCCAACGCACGACCCCAAACGAACCTCCGTTTTGCACAAACTCCAACGATAATTTTGACTAGAAAAGCAAGACCAAAGAAAACAAGAACCACAAGAATACATTTTACAACTCCTGTAAGTTGGATTAGTGCCTTCTCGATGCATTCATAGTTGATCTGCGGAGGCTCGATCTTGCGTGCTTCTTTCTTCTTCGAGTGTAAAGAAGTAGATGTTGCTTCCTCGCATCTAGTCTCATGTCTAGCCTCTATTCTAGTAGGAGTATCAACAAGTGCACTAATCTCATCTCTAGCCTCTGTGCTAGCTAAAAGTGATAGAACATCTACTAAATTGTGCTCTATCAATATATGGATGTACTCTTCTTCCCAATACAAAAACTTGCATCCATTCTACTCCCTCACTTGCACAATACATGCCTTCTATTTGTCAAAATATATATGTATCTAGACATGTTTTAGTATATAGGTACATCCATTCTTGGACAAATGGAAGTCAAGTATTTTGGAACGGAGGGAGTACACAATAAAAATTTCAAGTTAGCACAACTAGTCTAATCCGAGAGCACAACGGAAGATTTGGTCGGGTTCTTCCTCCTTTTGCCGACACGTGGGACATCCAGCATCCAGGTCGTGTCATGAAATAAAATAGAGTGGTAGTTGAAGCCACGAGATGTGCATCTTGGGTTAAATTGTAAATAGAATCTTACTATTCTTGAGTAACTCCAAAAGAGGCCACCGAAGATCTTTATTGGATTTTTTTTTCATCACCAGCACGTCGAGGTGAAAGATGTCCAGGTTCAGTGGGTCCGCTTGCGTTTTCACTGACATATGGGACCGCATGTGAGCAAACAGACGATGGGCTCCGCGCCTCCGCTGGCTGGCTGAGAAGAGAGATAGAGGAGGGCTGAGCATGGACTGCAGGAAATTTGTTCTACGTACCTCGATATAGGCTCGATATAGTGGGGTGGCATGGGCCATAACTAGCATTCACGTCTAGCAGTACGGCACACGCCACCCACACGAGTCCCATCCGATACCAATTTTCTTGGAGTCCGTGCTACAACCATCTCTTCTCCCTCCTATTTTCTCAGCCATCGCGCGGTGGGAGGGGTGGGGGTTTGCCGATAGTCGGCTTGCTCAACTGCGGTCCCACTTGTAAGTGAAAATGCAACACCGCACGCATTCCCGCTTGAGCGGCGTGCCGGACCAACCATGTGGGGGTGCGACGCGAACACGACAGGCTTTTCCTTTTGAACTCGTAACTTGTAAAATTTGGTTCTGCTCCATGGCACGACCGATAGATAGAAAATAACGATTTTGCCTTGGGTAATGAGAAGTTTGGTTCTGGCGCTGTTCATGCATGGAGTACGTACGAAAATTATGAAGTAGATGCGAAAGGTAAGATAATTACTGTAGTATCATATACTACTACATGGATTTGACGGAAAGATAAAAATACATACGGATCCATCAACGACATCCTCACGCCCTAGTGTGCCGGGTCACCAACCGACGTGTGAGGAGCAGCGGCGTTGGCGGCGAGCTCAACGTGCTTCTGAACAGTGTCGTCCAATGTTGCCATGCGGTCCAAGAAGGCCAGCGTCCTATCGTCCTCCTCTTGCATGTAGTAGTCCTTGTGGACAATTTGTGCGTAGATGTGGGTGATTATGTCGATGTTGTCTTCTGCGCCGGTAGCTGGCGCAAGCGACCTCGAGTGGACATTCTCGGTAGCCACGACGGCGGTCGCGAGGCCACCGATCGTCTAAGAGGTTGTCACCATAGTGGCCATTGAGGGTGGCGGGCATCGCGAGCCTGGTAGCGTCGGTGGAGGCTTACGTCAAAGTCGTCCGCGAGCTTCTTGACGACGGTGAACTTGTCGAGAAACCGACGAGGACCTCGTCGAACAAGGAGACGGTTGTCGTCCAGCGGCCCTCGCATACTGGCGGCCTCAAGCAATACTACCTGGAGACGTTCCTCGGTGTCGGCCCGCAGGCCGGTGTCGTGGACCATCTGGCACAGCCGGCCGATGCTCGCGCTCATCGCCTACATGGGTCTAGCTTAGCTTCTAGTCATCTGATCTTGCGATTCGAGTGATCACTCTGGCCCTTGGTTAGCGTGCGTAGGTGCGTAGGATTTCGTACTACTCCTCGGCCCTCTACTGCACCTGCCTTTGGCTGTATGATAGGTGGGCCAGCCACCCCCTGGGCCCACGTGTCATTCACCCAAAGGCAGTTGCCATAAGTCAATGAAGCTGCATCCCCTCCGTGCCGGTGCAGTATAGTCATCTCACCGGACCTCTAGTTGGGGCCAAATGAGAGAAGTTTGATGTTTACTGGTTTATTGGTCCCCTTTGCATTTTGCGCCAAGTTTTGACCTTTGATTTAACTAATAAAATGTTAATGCATGTAAGAAAAATGTTGTGTAAGTCACCTTACGAAAACCAAATAATCCCAAAACACTTAGGCACGGTGCATTAACTCCCTCCTTGTTTCTTATTTCGTGACATATAACCAATGAGATATGTGGGCCGTGCATGCTTTCAATGACTTGAGACTACCAAACATGACATGCAGTGTTTAGTTCATTGCATGTAATCCTATTAGTACTCTAGTTAGCAAAAAAACATTAAGTTCTCTCGCCGATAGGAATAAAACACCATGTATTTATTTACAGAGGGAGTAGTACATTTTTTGTGACATGCATTACTAGATATTGCTAGTCAAATACTAAAATCCAGATGGACGTGGTAGGAGTACTAGCACTGTACTACCCGTTGGTCAAATTATTACGTGCTGCTCCTCAAAGTGAAGTGACAAGACCTGCTTGCGGAGATGACACTGAGTATAGGCGCCGTGTTCGCATACCATAGTCAGCCTCACCGTCTGCAATCACTATCATCATGGCTGTAGAGCTAGCCTGCTTATAACTAGCCCTGCTCGACATAATTTCCGTGCGTAGATGCCCGTGCATTGCACGGAACACCAAGATTGGGGTGGGCGCTCCGCAGCGCCATCGGGCCAGATTTTTCCACGGCCTTCTAGATGTGGTGGGGAGGAGATAAGGCTGATTGTGAGAGACAAGGAGTTGTTTGTAAATAGGGAACAAGTGCGGGAATCTTTTTGCAAAAGTGGAGAAGCTTGGTTTGTATGCGTTAGATCTAGATCCGACGGCTATTGGTGAAAGATGGGAGGCACAACATCATCACCAACTCAGGACCTATTTGATTCGCAGGATTTTGAAAACGCAGGAATAGGACACGGCAATATTACAAGTTTCAAACTGATATTACAAATGTTAGGAGTAATGCTGCACCTACGAAGAGGGAATTACTAGGAAGTTTACGTAAGAACTTTCGTTACTTTAGGTGGATGCAGCATTATCGTACAAACTAAAATCCACCACCCTGACAAGTCACTAATGGGCAAATAAGTTTTTGAGTCTCTGGCCACTTGATGTTTCAAAAACAAATTCAGCTTCTGCGGAGACTTTGTCATTTAGGCTTAGACGCTTGCGGTGATCAGCACGCCATTCATTGTTGCGCCAGAGAATGCCAAACCTCATTACCTTGAGCACACTTGCCTCCAGAACAAAGAACCTGGCCAATTTAATCTCAGATGTGCTGCCTCGGTAGTCGATCAAATCAATTTCTGTAAGATGGAGATCAAGGCATTCTATGAGATTGTTATAGTGCAGCACATTTTCACTTCGGGTCTTTTTATATCGCAAAAGAAGAGAACATATTAGAGCAGCTGGCTGCATAAGATTGCCATGTCATCAAGAGGTACCAATATCATTCGCTCATACGATAGGGTTGGCTGGCTAGTGATATTTTTCACTCTCTCTCTCTCTCTCTCTCTCTCTCTCTCATTTCCTCTCATTTAACTAGGAGCACGTGAAGAGCTTGGGCATTTGTTGCCTTCCACTATGTGGCCGATGCCATATTTCACAAAAGTATGCCACATAATACACATCGATGTCAAATCAAAAGATTTTGGCACCGCTCCCGCGATGTGAGAGAGTTGGCACCGCTGCGCACGCAGACCCACATGTATAAAAAAATCAATCAAAGCAACTACACTAGCCTCTCACTCTCCCAAACAAGTGTTTTTTATTGCCTCAGTCCTCTCTCTCTCCCACGCAGTGTTTTTTCATTGCGTGAGTTAATTTGGCACCGGAGCAAGGTAGGTGATCCACATTGGGGCACCAGGTGAGCAATGGAGGGGCATCGATGCCAAATGCATCACAAGTGAATTTGGCACATGTTTTGGCCTACATAGCCCACTTTTGTACTCCCTCCGTCCCAAAATTGTTGTCTTAAATTTTTCTAAATACGGATGTATCTAGTTACATTTTAGTGTTAGATACATCCGTATCTAAACAAATGTAAGACAAGAATTTTGGGACGTAGGGAATACTACCTCGTATTTAGTATAAAAATTTGACCATAGATTTACCTAAGAAAATGCCAATGCATGTCACTAAAAATTACACCATTTGAAATCATGTTCAAATACGAATCCAACGATATAGTTCTTAGTGACATGCATTAACATTTTGTCAGTTAAATCTATGGTAAAATTTTGATACTACAAAATTGGAAGAGTAAACCAGGACGGAGGTAGTACTTGCTCTTAGGGTAACCATAGAGTTCTTGGAGTAGTCTAAGTTACTTTCCACTATGACTAGCCTAGGCTACTATAGTAGTACAACATAAAAAGCGATGCGGTGATCACGTGAGAAAAAATACTAAAAACATTTCTTTCGGTGCAATGTGTAGATGCAGTTTTGAACACTACTCTTGTCATCGTAATTTGGGAAAATTATGAAAAAATTGAGCTACGTTGTGATTACCGTTTACTTATAGGAAAGAAGTTTCACCTCGATGAGTAGCTTCTTCGTGCACGGAAAGCATGTAAGGAATCCAACAACTTGATCCAGATTGGGCCGATAGATTTTAGTGCTAAGATCTTCACTGTGCGCATGGGCTGGGTCAAGCTTGTGGGAATCATTTTCTAGAAGACGGTCGTAAATACATCAAGAACAAATTTAAAAATGTGAATTTCAAGAAGATGGAGAAGAAGATGAGTGTTGTACCTGAACGATTACGGATCCAATAAAGAGTTCGGAGAATTTGGCAGACGAGTACACCAACGCTGTCAATTTCGGCGCGTCAATGACCCTGATTTTTGTTGGACCTTCTAGATCCGATACAAGCAATCTCTCAAGGAAAGGCGCATTCTCAATGACCATAACGTGGAACAGCTGGAGTGATCTCTTCCCAATTGATGTCTTGTTGCGGGGCCAGCAAGACACATAAATCCATCGGAGATTCGTCGAGGCGATGTGGAGGCTAATGAACCCGTGGATCTGCTCAAGACGAAGGTACTCGAGCGCAGTACAGCTGCGGAGCAGGTGCTCCATAGCCTTCTTCGAGATGACAACGTCGAAGAGGTCGAGCTGCTTGAGTTGAGGGAGAAGAAGGGCGGGCGCGGCATTAATCTGGGGAAGATAGCAGGAGCTGAAGCTGGCGCGGCGCAGCGTTGGCGTGAGGCGGAGCACGGACGGCGGCAGAGAGCGACATCGTCCAGCTTCAAAGCTGAGCTCCTCGAGCGGATCTAGGGCGGGGGATAAGAACCACTCGTCGAACTTGGGTTGGACCTTGCAGTTGGTACTGAACATGCGGATGTCAAGGCGTCTGGCTGGCCCAGGGTGCGATGAAAGGATCTTGGAGACTGTGGCCATGCGTTTGCATTCGTCGTTGCAGAGGCAACTGTCGACGGTGAGGTTGAGGGGGACGCAGCGCCAGAGGGGGCGCCATCACTGGGAGAGCAGGGCGGTCCGCACGGCAGATTTGGTGGGGAGGAGGCCGATGTTGACAAGCAGCATGTCATCGGGGAGGCTGCTGATGAAGTCCAGGCTCGCTGGATGCGGTTTTGGCTCGAGCCACCTCCGCTTGTTGGCTGCCTCACCGTCCATCTCAAGCGGCGGCGACGCCGGTGTACACGTGTGCTGGTGTGTGTGGTGTGCTGGGTGTGCGCGAGTGCGTCCTTTTGTGCATGCCGCCCAGTGGTGGTGGTGTCTTGAGGCGCCTTCGCGCAAGAAGTTTGTCCTCAATCGCCCTCAATTTACTAGTGTGCGGGTGCTACCCGAGTGGTTTCAACTTTGTTTACTTCACCGCGTGTCAGATGGGCCTCTAGTTTACTTATTTTCACCCACTGCCACATGGGCCAGCACACGAAGATACAGAACACAAGCTGACAAGGCAACATGTGGATTGGTTGACCGGTCAACTAAACAATATATGGAGCTATATGCTGACACAGTGAGCATATAATCCATCGGTATAGAGAGTTCAAGTGAGAGGGGAGGCCCGTGAGAGATAGCAGAGAGAGAGAGAGAGAAAGAGCTACTCCCTCCGTTCGATAATGTAGTTCCAACATTTTTTTAAGTCAAACTTTTGAAACTTTGACCAAGTTTATAAAGAAATTACTTATATCTACAATACCAAAGATAAATGATAGTATGAAGTAAGTACATGTTGTGATGAATCTAATGATCGTTCCAGATGTAAATGTTTTTCTCCACATATACCTGGTCAAACTTTTCTGAGGTTTGACTTTTCAAAACATCCATATGCTTATGGACGTGACAGAGTCCCTAACTAGAGAGAGAGAGAGAGAGAGAGAGAGAGAGTGAAAAAAGTGTGTGTGCGTGTGTGAAAGAGACATGGACAACACACGATAAAAGTAGAGAAAAAGCGTGCATGTCTTATGCAAACATATCACACATGCATCTTCGACAACGGAGGCAAGGTGAGGAGATAGTGTGTGGTTGTTTGGAACCGAGAGAGCAAGACAAACAAGGGAGGGATGTCGAGTGAGACGTACGGAGAAAATGCAGACATGGGGAGGAGAGAGTGTGTGTTTGTCATAGAGAGATCCCCTGGAGATCGTGATGGGACTACATGGGTGGGAGATCGAGTGACAAGGTGTGTGCGCGATAGAAGATGCCCTGAGAGATATCGAGATAGATGTATGGATGGAAGGAGACAATATGTGTGTTCCTGATGGCTAGTAAGAGATAATCATACTTTGGAGGGGGGGGAGTGCTTGCGCCTATGATGGAGTAAGGGATTATGGTACTTAGGGGGGTGCGTGTCACATGGAGAGAGAACAAGGGCGGAGAGGTTTGGATGGGTCTATATGTATAGCGCGAGCGAGACATGTGTATGTGTGAACCAGTGAGATATAAGGCCAGTTTGGCTTGCGTCCTGAGCATCTTTTGCATGGCGTGGGGTTGTGGCTGGATTTCATGCACGCTTTGTTTGGTTGCTACCCTGTGAAAAATAAAGCCCGCCTGGCCTGGATTCCCTTGCACTTTAATTAGCCTGGCTGAACTCCAGACACCGCAAGTAGCCTGGCCTAGGCGACCAATTTCGAACGCCTGGCCGTGCCTGGTCGTGCGGCCACGAGGCTAACAACAACATGGATGGATATTAGCATTAAATAATTGATGCATGGATTGATTGATGGGACGTTGATGCTTTGCCTGGCCCAGGCATGAACCAAACGCTTCAGCACCACACAAGCCTGGCCAGGCAGAAATATTTTACATCTCACGTCCACACCAGGCAGTACCGCCATCAAGGCATGAGGGTCAGGTCATGAACCAAACTGACCAATAAAGTTTGAGAGAGATTGAGGAGCCCCGATAAGGCTGAGTGGTGCGTCAGATAGCTGAGAGGGGGAAAGAGATATTCCATCCGCTCGATAATGCAGTGCATGTAAATTTTTTAGAAGTCGAACTTTGGAAACTTTGATCAGGTTTACACTAATGTTATTTATATCTACAATACCAAAGATACATCGTACAAAACTACATCTCATGGTGAATCTAATGGTATATGTTTGTCGTACTAGATGTAATTCTTTTTCTCCACGTACATGGTCAAACTTTGTGATGTTTGACTTTTCAATAAACTATATGCTATGGACCGAGGAGAGTGCCTCAGTCGAGATAGATCAAGTGCGTGTGAAGGAGAATGAGTAAGTGTGCAAAAAGAGTATGTGTGTGAAAGAGAAACTGACAACAAACGATAAATTAGAGAGAGAGAGAGTGTGTGTGTTTTTTCGTTTCTTATGCGAACATATCACGCATGCATCTCCGAGATGGAAAAGCGAGGCGAGGAGATACGAAGATAGCTAGTGTGTGATTGTTTGCAACAGAGAGAGACACCCTGCAGCACATGTCCAATAGAGGTCTGGCCAACAAGGAAAAAAGGTCGAGAGGGACACATGGATGGCATGGACGCATGGGGAGGGAGAGAGGTGTGTTTGTGATAGAGATCCCTCGAGATCGTGAGGGACTATATGGGTGGGAGATCGAGGAGTGCATGCGCGATAGAAAGATGCCCGAGAGAAATCGAGATAGACCATGCACATGTTTGTGATGGAGACTAAGATTAGCTAGTCATATACATATAGGGGGGACTGCGTGTGCCTACAATTCAGTGAGAGACCATCATACTTGGCTAGCTGGGCATGAGATTGTGTGTGTGTGCGTGTGAGATGGAGAGAGAACGAGGGAGAGAGATAGAGTTTTAGATGGGCCTATCAGTGCAGTGAGATATGCATGTGTATGTGTGACCAGGTGGATGGAGAGTTTGAGAGAGGGGGGAAGAGCTCCGAGATGACATAGTGGTGCGTGAGAGAGTTACGGGCAAAGAGCCAAGGAATTTGTGTGCGTTCGATGAG
The DNA here is from genome assembly GCA_021605205.1 of Aegilops longissima. Taxonomy (NCBI): domain Eukaryota; kingdom Viridiplantae; phylum Streptophyta; class Magnoliopsida; order Poales; family Poaceae; genus Aegilops; species Aegilops longissima. The sequence goes on from CM038677.1 coordinate 154,369,969, forward strand.
TGCACCCAAGATATCTAGATTGGACTAGCTAGAGTATCATACATAGTGTGCGAGAGAGACCTATAGATGGTGTATATATGCATGCAAACTAGAAAGACCCCCCACACACACACACAGAGAGAGAGAGAGAGAGAGAGAGAGAGAGAGAGATGGAGAGAAAGGAGAGGGACCAACAAGGTTTTGTGTCGGATGCGGAATGTCGAGAGAGAGAGAGAGAAGAGAGAGAGAGAGAGAGAGAGAGAGAGAGAGAGAGAGAGAGAGAGAGAGAGAGAGAGAGAGAGAGAGAGAGAGAGAGAGAGAGAGAGAACAGGAGTCCGGGAGAGGGGGAGGTCGCGTTTTATGCATCAAAGACTGATATAAACCATGTTTCGATATAAACTTGCATTCAAATATTTAAATTGGAGAACATGTTGTCTGCAATCCATACATGAACGGATATATGCGTATATCAAACAAGTTCATTAGTTTGACTTTTAACATGTTCATGGAGTACTATAATACTGTACAACATGCTACTCGATTGAGGTGTTCAATTTTGGATTTAGTTCACTATTTTGACATACTGAACGAGCTATTTCATTGAATCGAGATATTTCATTTTGGTTTTGATTCACGTTTTTGAGTGGGTCAACTATTTGTCATATAGTAAATCGCTAGCAACGAGCATGTAAAAACACATTACTCCCGAGCATCATCTCTCCATCTAAAAAAGAAGTGGCAAGCTAATATTTCAAAATTTGATTCGAATCGACTTGGTAAGGTAGACGTGGATGCTCGTTCTCCCAAAATTTGAACGAACCATTAAACATCCTCTCTGCTCGGTGGAATTCGCCCAAGCAAATAAATGGGAGACGTGAAATTACCGTCCTTTGTGGGACACGCATCAATTGGCCCGTTGTACATCGAGGGTAGGTTCGTAACTTCATCCAAGCGCGCCTTCTCCTCGGCCGAAATGACATGTGCCGAATAATTCATAAACCATGGTCGGCAAAACACGCTCTCCTCGCCCGAAATAGCTCGCGCCCACTATTTCAAAACACGCTCTCCTCGCCCGAAATCGCTCGCGCCCACTATAGTTCAAAACACGCCCTCCTCCCGAAATCGCTCCCGCCCACTATTTGGGGAGAAGCAAAGTTACTCTACTATCCCGACCCTCGGTACACGACCCAAGCCGAGAAGCCTATAGGCAAGGGTAGAACTGTAACTCCCCCTCACATTTCAGACAAATGCGTCCGTAAGACATGGTTCCACTCCCCTCCCAATTCCCCCCCCCCCGCCCCATTCATACCTCGTGGGCGCCAAATCACCTTCTCCCAGGAAGCTCCCTTCTCCCGAGCATGAAACCTCAGCCCCACCTCCATGGTGCCCCACCGCACCAATTTCACAGCCGCCCTCCTCCCTAATGCGGAGGCGCTGTCCATTTGTCGTTGTGCCTCGGGCGTGTGCCTCTTACTCCGTGTTGCCGGTGCTGCCTCGACGACGGCCGCGTGAACCGTACCGGAGCCGATTCACCCCCGCCGTTGTTCACGGTGCCGGAGCGGCTCCAACTTCGGATCCGTCCAGAGTCCTGGCGCTGCTTCCGTGTAGCCGTCGACCGTCGCGACATCACTCTTTCCCTATCACTAGTCGCCACCGCAACTGCGCCGACCTCATCGACTCGGCAGCTGGACCTGCCTACTTCACCATGTCGCCAGATAGGTCGCACCCTCATCTCAAATCACTTTATTTAGGCGTCAGTTGTCTGAATTTTTATTCTGGGCCAATCGATTCCCAATGGGAAGCAGCAACCCTCGAGGCGGCGGAGCTCCTAGGCTGCCGGAATCTTTCTTCCACTGGTCGTGTGTGATCTTCCGTCGTGTCCATGGCTGACACTCGCCGAGCTCGCGCCGAGCGCCGGGCTGCTCGCGCCGCTCGAGTCGCCCAGACGGCTCCCGTCAGCGGACACCCCCGTCGTTCCCCGTCGTCTGCCGCCAACGCCGCCACCGGCCCTGCAGGGAACGAGCAGCAGGCTTCGTCCCTGCATCCATCGGTGAGGCGAGAAGGCCGCACCGCTACTCCTTCACCCGCCCCGTCAACGACGTCTATGAGGAGTGGCTCGACCACGTCGCTGAGCTCGTCCGCGCTGCAAGGGGCTCCCCTGCACCGTCCCTCACACTGCCTCGCCCTTCACCCCGCGCAGGAGGCAGGGAGTCGGAGGTGCCCCCGCCACCTCCTCCCCAAGAAGGCACCCTGGCTCCAATGCACGTGGCCCTGGGCCGAGACCCTCCGCGTCCGGCGCCCGCGCACCAAGAAAGGAGCTGCCAGGAGATCCCTCGTCCCCAAGAAGGTGCTCGCGTGCTCCGGCACGGAGCACCGCGCTCAAGCGCCACAGCGTCAAGTTAAGACCCCGCTGCTGCCGAGCAGCGGTCGCGAGAACCCACAAGACAAGCTCCGCATCGCGAGAGAGCCCGGTGGCACTGCAGGCTGCAGCGCCTTCACCGCCGAGCTACATGGCGTCGCGTGGCACTCGGCAAGCTCAAGCCCGACCTGCCTCCTCGCTCACGACGGCACTGCCGACCTGCGGAGTTCCTTCAGCTCTACGAGCTGGGCATCGAAGCCGCCAACGGGGACGAAAAGGTCATGGCGAATTGGTTCCCCATGGCGCTGAAGGATGGAGCCCGAACCTGGCTCCTGAACCTGGCTCCGGCACGATCTCCTCTGGGGCGTGATGCGCACCGCTTCATCACCAACTTCAGGGCACTTTCGCGACCGACCTCCGGCCGTGGTGACATCGCCGCATCAAGCGCAGCCAGGAGAGACCCTGCAGAAGTACATCCAGCGCTTCAATAACGCCCGCCTCAAGATTCCCAAGGTGACTGAGGAGGCCATCATCTCAGCGTTCTCCGATGGCGTGCGTGATGTCAAGATGAAGGAGGAACTAGCAATGCATTAAGACCTGCGCACATCCCTGGAGCTTTTCAACTTGGCGACCAAATGCGCCAGGGCTGAGGAAGGGCGCCTCTCCCTCCTCGAGCTTCCAGCTGCCGATCCAGAAGAGAAGAAGCCCAAGGCCAAGGACGTGAAGTGCAAGGGGGCTGTCGTGCTCGCGGCATAACTAGACAGCAAGCGAGGCAGGGATCAGCCCGAGTCATCCAAGGTCAGCCGGTACTGTGTGTACCATGACCTCCACACCCACAACACCAACGAGTGCCAGGAGCTCAGGGCCGTGCGAGAAGGGCGTATTGGCCGACGCCCCGAGCGCAATGATCGGGGCTACGGTCGAGGAGGAGGAAGAGGCGCAGGACGCTGTTAAGACCGTGGCCCTCCCAGGGATGGCGTGACAGACCTCGCGAGGACCACTGGCAGGACCGGCCTCGCGAGGGAGGTTGGAGAGACCAACCTCGCGAGGACCGCCCTCGAGGCAACGCAGGGCTCCCACCTCTGCCTCAGCCGCCAAGGAGGTACGAAGACAATCATCAGGACGAGGGGGCTGGGGGCTTCAGAGAGCAGCGATCGCTTGCATCCTGGGTGGCGCTCAGGCCCCAGCCTCTCAGCCCATCTTCAAGCAGTTTGCTCGCGAGGTGAATGCAGTCCTCCCCAAGCCATAGGCCACACGCCCTCTCAGGTGGTCGTCGTGCGCTATCACATTCAGCTCAGTGAATCAGCTCAAGTGCGCGGCAACGGGCGAAGTCCTCCCCATGCTTTGCTCACCAGTCATCAGCAACGTGCAAGTTACCAGGACCCTCATCGACGGCGGAGCAGGACTCAACGTCCTATCTGTCGAGACATTCAACGATCTCCAAGTGCCATACGATTAGCTTCAGCCAACCAAGCCTTTCTCAGGAGTCACCGATGGTTCCACCGTCCCGATAGGGCAAGTTCACCTTCCTGTCACCTTCGGACAGCGCAACAACTACCGCACCGAGCTCATCGACTTCAACGTCGCCCACATTCGTCTGCCGTACAATGCCATCCTCGGGTACCCAGCTTTGGCCAAGTTTATGGCAGTGACTCACCATGGCTACAATGTCCTCAAGATGCCAGGAAGCGGAGGAGTCATCACAGTGCCTTGTGAGGAAAGGGATGCAGTGTGCTCTCTTGAGCGTGCCTTCCAAGCTGCAGCAATCGAAGACCCAGATCACAGGAGCGGGAGACTTCCCGAGGCGATCCCCAAGAAGAAGAAGGCTTCACCTGGTCCAAGCCCTCGAGGGGTGGGCACCTCTGGAGGCGCGGCAACAGGACCTGCGCCCGTTGAAGGGGCGCCACCCTCTGACGCATAGGAAGGCGCGCCCGGCGCCCTCCTCAGGAAGGGCTCAAGGGCTCTTTCATGGCGAGCCACCGACCTAGCCGGGGTCACGAGGGAGGCGCTCGGGTACCACTTGGAGGCGTGCTTCAAGGCACATTTCCCTCAGGAAGGTATGAGGCAAGGAGGGCCAAACCCTCAGCAGTTCATCGCGAGGAGCACCCAGGAGCTACAGGAGTCAAGAGTCATGCGCGGATGTCGCCGCTTGTCCGCCGTGGCCCCACGTCCAGGCGAGGATGCTGGGCTGCGAATCTGCATCGACATACCAGGGCTCAACCGAGCCGCGTCTCAGGAGCGCCTCTGGCCCTCACACGTGGGACGTTGCGAGGGGCCACCTCACAGCTATGTTCGCATGCCTTTCGGCCTGCCGAACGCTGTTGCCGCCCATCAGCGCCTGCTGAGGTGCGCCCTGGAGGCTCAAGAGGTCAAGCAGCGCGCGGTCCTGGCGGAGATGGAGATGGCTCTCGAGGAACCCCCGTACCCCCGGAGCCTCCCGAGGCTCCAGGTCCGGAGGGCTCGTGAGGGCCGGCTTCCTCATCACGCATCATCCGCTACCTCAACACCCCACCATCCCCGACCATATCAGGTGACACCTTTCCAGGTTTCGTTTTCAGCTGGGAGCACCCCTCAGGCCGCATCATTCCCAGGCTGCATTGGTCCGTCCCTGCGGCATGTATCCATTTTGCTTATGTTCTTTACTTACCTTGTTGGGGGCGCCCCTTGGGCTGCATTATCCCCAAGCTGCCCGGGCCAGATCGAGTGGCATATGCTTTCTCCGCACCTATCTAGATGGATTTGCTTATTCATACATAACATGCTTGACCTAATCGCCTGCTCGATTGACACCTACCTTTGGAGCCGCTCGCTCAGGCACGACACTTGCGCACGGTTCCGTCCCTGCAATGCGGATAAATCTGAGTGGCTGAGCTCTGGCCGCGGCAGCCCCGCAAGGCGCCACCTCACCAAGCCCTCAGTGCCCCCTATCACTCCCTCGGAGCGACCAATGGTTGGCTGGCAACCATAACAGCGAATCTTGTTTCCCCTCGTGATTGGTACACATGACCTGCTCCAGGAGTAGCGCTGGCGGCCTTGCGAGCCTTCTCTCCTCCTCTCCGGCGTGATCCGCTTGCACGTTAAAAGGGGGGTACCTGAGCATCGTGACTCATGGGCTCTTATTGGCTCTCCAGCCCTCACCCCCTGGCCTTGACCCACGGCATAACCTGTCATACCAGCGGCGGCTGAGCTCGCTTGAGGGCCGGGACCTGAGGACGTAGAGCATTAAGGAAAGCACGGGGGAGAGGGAAGAATCTCGCGAGGTCCCGACCCAGCAACACCTTAGCTGCCATCGCGCAGACACGACACATCATCAAGCACCGCTCCAAACCCGCAAGATAAGTCACGCAAAAACTGATCCGACTCAGCGCTAAACCCTCGCCTACTGCTGCTCTGTCGCGGCGAAGTTGCCTACCTTTCTTGCCCAGCGAAGGCTACTTGAGCGCTAAAGGGGACCTCCTAAGCATCGCGACTCAGGGGCTCTTTTTGGACCTCGGGCCGCTCACCTCCTGGCCTTGACCCACAGCATCGCGACCTGTCATACCAGCGATGGCTGAAGCCTACCTAGGGACCGGGACCTGTCAGCGCAGAGCACCAAAGCCCTCGTGAGGAAAGAAAGGGGGAGCTGAGCTGGGGCAGAACAAGCATCTCGCACCAATTCGTCATAAGGACGTAATATTCACAAAAACATGGCCAGCGCCTTACATACCCCCGCGGGGTGCTACTTCGATTCCTTGCAGGAAATAAAAGGTGCTAATCCTAAGGAACGCTGACTATGCAAGCCTCCGCAGGAGACGCCATCATCAACTGTGGGCCGCCAGGCACCGGCGCCAACCCCATCCAGATCACCGACGCCGGTAGCCTGAAGCGCCCGCCCGGCTCCGAGTGCGATGCAAGCTCGGGGGCTCGTAGCTGTCGTCGCTCGTCTTCGGGGTCGCCAGAAGCTTGGCGGAGGCGCTGGACCCTCCGTCCCCTTCGCTACTGCTCGAGGAGCTGTCGAGGGGGCGACCAGCGGGCCTAGCCCTTGCGACGACGACGCCCCGACCGCCCTCTCGGGGCAGCATTCCATCCGGCGTCCATCCGCGTCGAAGACCTTGAAGAACATCAAGGAAGCGCCATAGTATTCCAGGTGGATCACGAGGGCGCCCCTCGTCTGGCAGACCCTGGCGATCTCGCCCCAGCCTCGGGTCATGTAGACCTTGCCCGGAGCGACGACCGCAACCTCCGCTCCGGTTGCAGGGGTGCTGCAGCTAGCTTGCTGCAACCAGAGCTCTAGAGAGCCCCTCTGCGGGATCTCGAAGGCGTAGGAGGGAGGAAGGCGAATCCAAGATTGAGGAGGCATGGCGGCGTGAAGCACAAGCTCTCGGGAGGAGCCCTCGGCATGGACTCCAGGGGGAACAGCGCGCACCGCCGTGACCCGCCGGCCCCGACGGCGGCGTCGTCCGTGGCGCTCGGCGTCTACTCCTCCAGGGCCCTCAATGCAGGCGTACAAGGGCAGCGGGAACCCTGGCCGTGGCCGCTCGTACCAGGGCCTCGACACCTCCTGCCGGGCGCCCTCATCTCGGCGGTAGAGGACTAGACATTTCTTCAGCGAAAGCGGATCGGGACCCTCTCGGGGGGCCTTTCCCTTCTCTTCTGCAGAAAACCGGCGGATCGGAGCCATTGTCGCAATATGGAGCAAGGGCAAGGATGGAGAGGAAGGAGCAGCAAGAAGAGACGGACTGGAAGGGCTCACGCCGTTCCGTACTTATAGCTAGAGGAGGCCAACCATCGGCCTCCACGATCACAGGTAATCATGACCCTTTTCTGCATGCAGGGACTTGTCAAGTCATGCGGTTGCCGAGGCGTCGTGGGGAAGCGGAGACGCCCACGACCGATCAATTGCCACGCGTCGCCCAAGGCCGCAGGCTGTTGGGGCCATGGCGCTCGCAGACCTGCCCCTTCGTGACTTGCCCTTCGCTTCTGCTAAGCCAAGTCCGGGGCGCCTTGGGCCGGGGGCTCTGTCGGCGTTCAGGGAACGGGGTCCCTGAGACTTGCTCGCTGCTGCGGCTGCGGCGTGGCTCAGGTGGGGGCCCAGTACGGCCCAGCTTCATCAGCTCAAGCTCAAGACCCTCGCGAGTGGCCAAGCCACGCGGGGCGGACGACAGGAACCTTCGTCAGGAGCAGCCTCGTCAGGCAGGCTCGCGAGGAGGCGGAGAGATCAAGGCAGGATACCTCACGAGGGTGCCCCGTGACGCAAGCCATGACGATCGAGACCAGGTGGGCGCCAGCCTGTGCAGTGTCCTCGTTTCCCCTTTGGTGCAAAGGAGGCAAGCACAGGCTAAGGCATCAGGCAAAGGTTACCGCTTCGGTGCAACAAGACCAAGACCAGCAGAGCGGCAGGAAGGAGGTCATCGTGGAGCCCAGGACAGCGTTACCGTCAGAACCTTTGGCAGCCGAAGACCAACTTTAGTCAGGATAAGTGTACTAGATGTTCCCCTTCAAAATGGCCAATGGTTGGCGCCCTTCCCGCTCATTATTTGGGAAGAGGCCCAGGGCCTCCCTCTATAAATAGGACTAGCCACCACAAAGAGGAGGGACATACTGGAGACAGACTAGAGACTAGAGACTACAGACTAGAGACTAGAGACTGGAGACCAATCAAGGAGATAGCGCTTGCAGAGAGAAAGAGAGGCGACTGAACTCACCAAAGCAGTTCATCGCACCAGCCCAAGAACACCCCTCGCGAAGCTGTTCTTCCTTTGTATTGTTCATCATCAGCCCCTGAGGCAATCCACCACACCACACCACACACTGGAGTAGGGTATTACACCAAACGGTGGCCCAAACCAGTATAAACCTCGTGCCTCGTGTGTTTTTCATCGTTCCTAGTTTAGATCCCTCGCAATCCATTCACGCGTGAACTGGTAGGGGAAAGATCTCCGTGCGCACCCCAGTGTTCGAACCTCTCGGAACCCGAAATCCGACAGCAATGCCATCTTATTTTCCCAATCATACACGTGTATGTTGCCTTAGTTATTTCTGTACGTATTCCGCTAGCATATAGTTTTACATTCAACTAGTATTTTTTTGCTGTGTTGTCCTGTCGTAGCCCTAGCTCTTACACCATACTCCCTCCGTCCGGATTACATGTTGCCGAAATGGATAAAAAAGGATGTATCTAGAACTGAAATACGCCTCGGCCCATCCATTTTTTCCGGATGAAGGGAATACATGTCAATATGTCATGCCTTTCTATTCTTCAGTACCTATTCCATCTCTCTGTTATCGCATGTTTTATAATTAAAGCACCATTCTTCTATACAAGGCATGCAAGGGAAGACGACTATGTTAGAATCAAGGGTTACAAACAAGGCCTTTGCAAAAGATCCAAACGCCAGAGATAATAAACCAACTCCAGTTTTTATAGATACTGCCCAAAGACAGAGAAACCCAACTCCTCATCGATAATAAGCAGATTCCGGTGGCCAAAGAACTAGTCCGCTCTAGTCGAGCAAAACTATGTCAACTCAATTCTAAGAAGCGTGTGCGTATCCTTGCATGATGAAATTTTATAGCATGCTGATCATATTTTCTACATGTTTCTTACCCATCTCTCTTTTAGAAAATAAGCTTAACAGATAGAAGAATTTCTGCAATGGTATCGTTTATGAGGAAAGATTCTTGCAAGAATTCTCTGTGCTCCAATGTAGATGTAAGTACCTGTTGTATATCACTATATTTTTACATCAGCATGATTTTGTTAATCGGCGTGAATCCAACCTTTATCTGATCTAAATTTAGTTGTAGAAAAATGTATGATTAAAGGCCACAATGTTGATTTTTGTAAGGAAAACTGCCTGGTAGTTTTGCATCCTGAGCTGCATGAGTGTACTATCTCATATCAGTGGGTTTGAATACCTTGGTTCTGCAGTGGGTTTTTCAGAGTTTTTACTGTGTTGTCCTGTCGTATCCCTAGCTCTTACATCATACTCCCTCCTTCTGGATTAAATGTTGCAGAAATGGATTAAACTGGATGTATCTAAAACTAAAATACGCCTAGACCCATCCATTTATTTCCGGATGGAGGGAATACATGTCAATATGTCATGCCTTTCTATTCTTCAGTACCTATTCCATCTCTGTTGTAGCATGTTTTATAACTGAATCACCATTCTTCTATATAAGGCATGCAAGGGGAAGACGGCTATGTTAGAATCTGAAGGGTTACAAACCAGGTCTTTGCAAAAGATCCAAATGCCAGGAGATAATAAACCAACTCCATTTTCATAGATACTGCCCAAAGACAGAGAAACCCAACTCCCACTGATAATAAGCAGATTCCAGTGACCAAAGAACTAGTCCGCTCCAGTCCAGCAAAAGAATGTCAACTCCTTTCTAAGAAGCGTGTGCATATACTCGCATCATGAAATTTTATAACATTCTGATCATATTTTCTACATGTTTCTTACCCATCTCTCTTTTAGAAAATAAGGTTAAACGATAGAAGACTTCCTCCATTGGGATCAGATTCGAGGAAAATATCTTATGGAATTCTCGTGCTCCAATGCTGATGTAAGTACTGTTGTATATCACTATATTTTACATCAACATGTATTTTGTTAATCGCGTGAATCTAACCTTTATCTGATCTAAAATTAGTTGTAGCAAAATGTTAAAGGCGCCAATGTTGATTTTTGTAAGGAAAACTGCCCGGTAGTTTTGCATCTTGAGCTGCATGAATGTACTATCTCATATCACGCACATTATGAATTGTAGTGCTTCTCCGTTGCCCATTCATTCATTGTGTCAATGTTGCTTTCGTACTACCTTACCGGCTGATGATAGCTGTGCCATATTGTGTTAATTTGGTGTAGGCTAGTTGCCCAAACGCTCGTTGTGTCAATGTTGCTTTCCTATTATCCGACTTGGCCAATGATAGCAATGCTAGTGTGTTAATTTTGTGCAGGCTGTGAAGATAAGAAGACAAACTCTGAAAACAGCAAGGCAACCCCATTGTTTCTTTCCAGTAAATCTAGGCCAGATAATATGGCAATAACTCATGATTATTCTGTTTGGTTCCCGTCCTAATTTATGTTATGATGCAGTGGTCGAGACACTCTCCACTATCAATAATACAAGCCTGCCAAAATCGCCATCTGAATCTATTCAGTATCCTCTGTCTCGAATGCAACGGAATAAATGTATGTTTGTGAACCAGTTAATGGCTGAAGCAATGATGGAAATGGTGGATGTGCAGAGTCGTGCGACACAACAACTGATCAATGTTTTCAGAGACAATGTAGCAAAGCAGCAAGAACTTGCCCACATGCTTATGGGCATCATCTGTGCTAAGGTTGCAGATTGTGACGTTGTAGATGGTTAGGTTCTGCTCATTTATTTGCACTGGCATCAATCTTTGATTGCCCAGTGGATGTAATTTCATGTAATATATGCTGGATGTGCAATGTTATTCCCTGTATGCCGTACCTTTGCTTGATCGGTTTTGGTCCTGTGCATAATTGCTCGTCGTAATGGGCTCATATTATCTAATTTGGCCTAAAGACATGTACGAACTTTAGTGGGCCCATTAAGTTAATGGCCCGTTACTAGGCCGAAAGTTAATGGTCGTCCCTCTTACCTCCCGGATCGTTAACAGGCCGACATCGAAGCGGGCAACAGGTGGCCCCAATTTATTTCACGGGCCGTTAACAGGCCGTTACTAAGTTCGGGCTACATATGGCCCAACTATACTGTAGTCCTTTAGCAGGCTGAAAGAGACAGCGGGCTTGTACTGAACCATGAAGAGCATGGGCCGCTAAGAGGCCGAAAGTCAGGTCGTATTGTTAATGGCCCAACTGTGTTGTGGGCCTTTAGCAGGCCGAAAGAGAAACCGGGCTGGTATTGGACCATGAAGGGCATAGGCCGATAAAAGGCCAAAACTAAGGTCCGACTACAAATGGCCCAACTCATTTATGGTCCGTTAACAGGCCAAAAGGCACACATGGCCGGGAATTGGCCTAACACTTAAATGGGTCGCTAAATGGCCAAAACTCAGGTCCGACTACAAATGGCCCAACTGATTTATGGGCCGTCAACAGGCTGAAAGTGACACCGGGCCAGAAATTGGCCCAACACTTAAATGGGCCGCTAAAAGGCCGAAACTCAGATCCGACTACAAATGGCCCATCAGATTTATGGGCCGTCAACAGGCTGAAAGACACACCGGGCCGGAAATTAGCCCAACATTTAAATGGGTCGCTAAAAGGCCGAAATATGTACATCCTGAAAATTGGCCCATCCATTAAATGGGCCGTTAACAGGCCGAAATCTCATCGGGCCGATATTGAGCCCAAATATGTAGCGGGCTGTTAACGGGCTCGAACTGACGATGGGCTGCAATGGTGTCAAATCGTTAACGGGCCGTTGACGGGCCGAATTGGCACATCTCGTATGTGCCGTGGGCTTAAATGGACCTGGCACAAGTAGGCCTTATATGGGCCGGCCTGCTAATTTTTACTGGGCCGGCCTTTTTCACAGGAATGGGCCACTGTTGGGCCATGCCACGTGTCTACCTATCATGGGCGCCTCCTGTCCAATGAGTGGATGACATCTGTCCCAACGGTGAGGCAACACGTGTTTCCTGCGGCCAATGATGATTTTACACGTGGAAAATCCCCATTGGTCCGGGCTGTTAACGGGTTATCGGATCCAAAACCGGACCCGATAGCTTAACTGTGTTCCGTTACGGTGGATGCCACGTGTCGGTCACCCTTGACGAAAGCACTTCTGTGACACACAATTTATTGTCATGGAAGTGGACACTTCCGTGATGATAATTTTGGTAATGTCATGGAACACTTCTCGACGACCGGTATGACTATCTTGATTACATCATAAAATCGTCATGGATGTACATGCATGAAAAAAACCCGACCTACTGTGACAAACACATATCATCACGGAAGTGTATTTTTTTGTAGTGCTAAAGAGGACTAAGGAAATGTTTCTCAGTTATGGAGGTCACAAAGAGTTTGTCGTAAAGGGTTACGTCAATGCAAGCTTTGACACTGATCCGGATGACTCTGAGTCTCAATCTGGATACATATTGAAAGTGGGAGCAGTTAGCTAGAGTAGCTATGTGCAGAGCATTGTAGCAAAATACATACGGATCTGAATGTGGTAGACCCATTGACTAAACCTCTCTCACAAACAAAACATGATCACACCTTAGCACTCTTTGGGTGTTAATCACATGGCGATGTGAACTAGATTATTGACTCTAGTAAACCCTTTGGGTGTTGCTCACATGGCGATGTGAACTATGGGTGCTAATCACATGGCGATGTGAACTATTGGTGTTAATCACATGGCGATGTGAACTAGATTATTGACTCTAGTGCAAGTGGGAGACTGAAGGAAATATGCCCTAGAGGCAATAATAAAGTTTTTTTATATTTCCTTATTCATCATAAAAGTTTATTATTCATGCTAGAATTGTATTGATCGTAAACCTTAATACATGTGTGAATATATGAACAAACACCGTGTCCCTAGTGAGCCTCTACTTGACTAGCTCATTGATCAAAGATGGTTAAGGTTTCCTGACCATGGACGGGAGTTGTCATTTGATAATGGGGTCACATCATTAGGAGAATGATGTGATGGACAAGACCCATCCGTTAGCTTATCATATTGATCGTTCAGTTTTATTGCTATTGCTTTCTTCATGTCAAATACATATTGCTTTGACTATGAGATTATGCAACTCCCGGATACCAGAGGAATGCCTTGTGTGCTATAAAACGTCACAACATAACTGGGTGATTATAAAGATGCTCTACAGGTATCTCCGAAGGTGTTTGTTGAGTTGGCATAGATCGAGATTAGGATTTGTCACTCTGAGTATCGGAGAGGTATCTCTGTGCCCTCTTGGTAATACACATCATAAGCTTGCAAACAAACGACTAAGGAGTTAGTCACAAGGTGATGTATTACGAAACGAGTAAAGAGACTTGTCGGTAACGAGATTGAACTAGGTATGAAGATGCCGACGATCAAGTCTCGGGCAAGTAACATACCGATGGACAAAGGGAATTACATATGTTGTCATAACTTTTCGACCGATAAAGATCTTCGTAGAATATGTAGGAGCCAATATGGGCATCCAGGTTCCGCTATTGGTTATTGACCGGAGAGGTGTCTCAGTCATGTATACATAGTTCTCGAACCGTTGGGTCCGCACGCTTAACGTTCATTGACGATATAGTATTATACGAGTTATGTGATTTGGTGACTGAATGTTGTTCGAAGTCCTGGATGAGATCAGGGACATGATGAGGAGTCTTGAAATGGTTGAGAGGTAAAGTTTTATAGATAGGACGATGGTATTCGTACACCAGAAGTGTTTCGGAGGGTACCGGGTACTTATCGGGTCACCGGAAAGGAGTTTCGGGCACCCCCGGGAAAGATATGGGCCTTATGGGCCAAGAGAGGGAACACACCAACCCACAAGGGGCTGGTGCGCCCCTATTGTGGCCGGCCCTAGAAGAGAAGGAAAGAGGGGAGGGAAAGGAAAGTGTGGAGTAGGACTCCCCCTTCCTTCCCTCTCCCCCTCTTTCCTCCACCCTTCTTCTTACAAGGAAGGGGGGGGGGCGCAGGGCAAGGCAGCAGCCCTAGGGCTGCCGCCAGGTCTCTTGGGGCACCCTAGGGGCTGCCTCCTCCCCTCCCACCTATATATACATGGGTAGGGGGCGCCACACAGGGACACAACCTTGTCTGAGCCGTGTGCGGCGCCTCCGTCCACCGTTTGCTCCCTCGGTCATATTTTCGTAGTGCTTAGGCGAAGCGCCGTGGAGATCACATCACCATCACCGTAACCACACCGTCGTGCTGCCGGAACTCATCTACTACCTCGCCGTCTTGCTGGACCAAGAAGGCGGAGGACGTCACCGAGCTGAACGTGTGCAGAATGTGGAGGTGTTGTGCGTTCGGTACTAGATCAGTTGGAGGGCGAAGAAAGTTCGACTACATCAACCGCATTGTGAAATGCTTCCGCTTACAGTCTATGAGAGTACGTAGACACACTCTCCCCCTCTTTGCTATGCATCTCCATGGATAGGTCATTGCGTGTGCGTAGAATTTTTTTTGTTTTCCATGCAACAATTCCCAACAGTGGCATCATGAGCTAGGTCTATGCGTAGATGATATGCATGAGTAGAACACAAAGAGTTGTGGGCGATGATAGTCATACTGCTTACCACCAACATCTTATTTTGATTCGGCGGTATTGTGGGATGAAGCGGCCCGGACCAACCTTACATGTCCACGCACATGAGATCGGTTCCACCGACAGACATGCAACTAGTTTTGTATAAAGGTGGATGTCGGTTTTCTGTTTCTCCTACTTTAGTTGAATCAAACTTGACCGCGGCCGGTCCTTGAAGAAGGTTAAAACAACAAACTTGACAAAACACCATTGTGGTTTGATGCGTAGGTAAGAACGGTTCTTGCTAGAAGCCCATAGCAGCCACGTAAAACTTGCAACAACAAAGTAGAGGACGTCTAACTTGTTTTTGCAGGGCATATTGTGATGTGATATGGTCAAGACATGATGTGATATACATTATTGTATAAGATGATGAAAGGATCGGGAAGAGGTGTCTAGAGGGGGGATTAGACCCTCAACAAAGAAAAGTAGCAGTTTTTTGTAGTTCTTCAAGTTAAGGTGGAGTTTTAGCACAAGTTTAAACATTCACAATACATTTCAAGCAAGCATGGCAAGAGTATATGAGCAGCGGAAAGTAAAGCATGCAACTTGCGAGAATGTAAAGGGATGGGATTGGAGTGTGCAAACACAATTTGAGACACGGAGATTTTTGGCGTGGTTCAGATAGGTGGTGCTATTGTACATCCACATTGGTGGAGACTTCAACCCACGAAGGGTAACGGTTGCGCGTGTCCATGGAGGGCTCCACCCATGAAGGGTCCATGAAGAAGCAACCTTGTCTATCCCACCATGGCCATCGCCCATGAAGGACTTGCCTCACTTGGGTAGATCTTCACGAATTAAGCGATCTCCTTGCCCTTACAAACTCCTTGGTTCAACTCCACAATCTTGTCGGAGGCTCCCAAGTGACACCTAACCAATCTAGGGGACACCACTCTCCAAAATGTAATAGATGGTGTGTTGATGATGAACTACTTGCTCTTGTGCTTCAAATGATAGTCTCCCCAACACTCAACTCTCTCTCACGGATTTGGCTATGGTGGAAAGATGATTTGAGTGGAAAGAAACTTGGGGAAGGCTAGAGATCAAGATTCTTGTGGTTGGATTGGAATGTATTGGTCTCAAGACATGAGTAGGTGGTTCTCTCTTAGAAAATGAATGCTGGAAGTGTAGGCACGTTCTGATGGCTCTCTCACTTATGGAGAGGAGGTTGGAGGGGTATATATAGCCTCCACACAAAATCTAACTGTTACACACAAAAGAGCCAACTCGGTCGAATGTATGAACTCGATGAGACCGATTCAGTACAAAATGTGAACGTTAGGTTTTTTGGTGGGACCGACATGATCAACTCGGTGAGACTGATGAGCTAGGATTAGGGCAAAACTTGATCTCGGTTTGACCGATCACTTCAACTCGGTGAGACCGATTTCAGTAATAGGTTAATAGAGAGTTGGCCAGGCAAACTTGGTGGGTACGATCGCTCCTTTCGGTCAGGCAAACTCGAGGGGTATATATAGCCTGCACACAAAATCTAGCCGTTACACACAATTTACCAAACTCGGTGGGACCGAATAGTGAAACTCGGTTAGACCGATTCAGTTGAAAATGTGAACGTTAGGATTTTCGGTGGGACCAACACGATCAACTCGATGGGACCGATGTGCTAGGGTTAGGGTAAAACCTCAACTCGATTTGACCGATTACACAAACTCGGTGAGACCGATTTTGGTAATGAGCAAACAAAGAGTTGTCCAAGCAAACTCAGTGGGACCGACTGCATATACCGAAATGATTGCAACAGGCAGCAGAGAGTTTGCAAGCCCATCTCAGTGAGACCGAGATCCCATTGGTGAGACCGAACTGATTAGGGTTTCTGGCAGTGGCTATGTCATGTGAACTCGGTGGCGCCGGATAGATCAAATCGGTGGGGCCGAGTTTGACTTTAGGTTTGGGACATATGTGGAAATGAGAAAGTGGTTGAGGGCTTTGGAGCATATCACTAAGCATTTTGAGCAAGCAAGCCATTAAGCAACACCTCATCCCCTTTTAATAGTATTGGCTTTCCTATGGACTCAATGTGATCTTGGATCGCTAAAAATGAAAATGTAGAGTCTTGAGCCTTTTGCGCTTTTTTCAATCTTCTGTCCTTAGCATCTTGAAGGGGTTCTATGTCCTCTTGTTCATGCCACGCCTTTGTTGAACTCTCTGAAATATACTAGATAAAAGTATTAGTCCAACAAGAGATATGTTGACATTAATTACCAAAATCATCTAGGGAGCACTTGTGCTTTCAATCTCCCCCTTTTTGGTAATTGATGACAACATACATCAAAGCTTCAGATAAAGATATGAAGAATAATAAGTAAAGCTTTGGAAGGACATGTAACATGCATAGGATCTCCCTACATGTATGCAATCATGTAAATATGAAGTGTAAGAGCATGTGAATGCATAAGCATGTCAGAGCAAGCAATGAGTTACATGTACCTTGGCTATATGCATCAGCGCAAATGATGTGAATATAGGAAGTGTACCTCCATGTTCATGATTCCTTCTCGCAAACAATATGTACATGATACGGCTCCAACGTATCTACTTTTCCTAACGCTTTTCCTCTTGTTTTGGACTCTAATTTGCATGATTTGAATGAAACTAACGCTGGACTGACGTTGCTTTCAGCAGAACTACCATGGTGTTGTTTTTGTGCAGAAATAAAAGTTCTCAGAATGGAACGAAACTTTGTGAGGAATTTTTATATGATAAACAAGAATTTCTGGAGCCAAGACCCACCAGAGGGGGTACCTGGGTGGGCACAACCCACCAGGGCGCGCCCCCCTCCTAGCGCGCCCAGGTGGGTTGTCCCCACCTGGTGGCCCCCTGAAACCTACGCTATAAAATCCTATTTTGTAGAAAAAATCAGGGAGAAAGAATTATCACGATCCACGAGACGGAGCCGCCGTCACCTCCTGTTCTTCATCGGGAGGCCATATATGGAGTCCGTTTGGGGCTCCAGAGAGGGGGATCATCGTTCTTCATCATCACCAACCCTTCTCCATCGCCAATTCCATGATGCTCCCCACCGGGAGTGAGTAATTCCTTCGTAGGCTCGCTGGTCGGTGAGGAGTTGGATGAGATTCATCATGTAATCGAGTTAGTTTTGTTAGGGCATGATCCCTATTATCCACTATGTTCTAAGGCTGATGTTGCTATGACTTTGCCATGCTTAATGCTTCTCACTTTGGGCCTGGCTGCCATGAACTAAGATCTGAACCGTTTATGTTATCATCATTATATCCATGTTCTAGATCCAATCTTGCAAGTTATAGTCACCTACTACATGTTATGATCCGGCAACCCCGGAGTGACAATAGTCGGGACCACTCCCGGTGATGACCGTAGTTTGAGGAGTTCATATATTCACTATGTGTTAATGCTTTGTTCCGGTTCTCTATTAAAAGGAGGCCTTAATATCCCTTAGTTTCCAATATGGACCCCGCTGCCATGGGAGGGTAGGACAAAAGATGTCATGCAAGTTCTTTCCATAAGCACGTATGATTATTTACGGAATACATGCCTACATTATATTGACAAACTGGAGCTAGTGCCTTATTGCCCTAGGTTAAAAGTGTCTCATGATGAATATCATCCAACAAGTCACCGATCCAATGCCTACGAATTTATCTTATATTGTTCTTGCTAAGTTACTACTGCTATCGTTACTGTTGCACTTGCTGCAAAATTACTGCTATCACTGTTACTGTTACTATTGCTGCTGTCACTACTATCAAAACGATCATATTACTTTGCTACCGATCACGTTGCTGCAGGTAATTAATCTCCAGGTGTGGTTGAATTGACAACTCAGCTGCTAATACCTTCAAATATTCTTTGGCTCCCCTTGTGTCGAATCTATAAATTTGGGTTGAATACTCTACCATCGAAAACTATTGCGATCCCCTATACTTGTGGGTTATCAAGACCTTTTTCTGGCACCGTTACCGGGGAGCATAGCTATATTTTTTGAGTCACTTGGGAGTATTATCAATTTATCACTATGAAGAATCTGAAGGACGCTAAGACTGAGATTTTTTCCTCAAAGACGAGGGGAGGTAAGGAACTGCCATCCAGTTCTGCTTTAGATTCACCTTCTATTATAAGTAAACTTGCAACACCACCACATGCTATTAATCTTGATATGTTGCAAGTTATTTATGATGTTACTTCTGCTATGGATAATGCTTATGATGGTGCTAGTACCTTGCTTGATAATGATGATGTGCCACTTGGTGATTTTTTTGATGAACAAATTGCTAGAGTAATACAGCATGAGGTTGTTGAGTCTGATGATGAGCTTGAAACTGAAACTCCCGAAACACCTGCTAGAACTAGCCTTCCTAGATATGAATAGCCTAAGGTACAAGAAGGTTGTGTTATGAATGAGGAGACAACTAGAGATATACTTGCTTGTAAGGATAGAGATGATCTAGAGAAATTATTATGCAAGTATAAAGAAAAATCTCTGAATGCTAGAATGAAATATGATCCTAAGTTTGCTACTTCACCGATCTTTATTGATGATAAGGATTATGAATTCTCTGTCAACCCAGAGTTAATTACTTTGGTTGAATCTGATCCTTTCCATTGTTATGAAGCTGAAACTATTGTGGCACATCTTACTAAGTTGAATGAAATAGCAACCCTTTTTACTCATGATGAGAAAACTCGCTATTACTTTATTCTCAAATTATTTCCGTTCTCATTAAAGGGTGATGCTAAAGCTTAGTACAATACTCTTGCTCCTGGTTGTGTGCGTAGTCCCCAGGATATGATTTATTACTTCTCTGAAAAATATTTACCTGCTCATAAGAAACAAGCTGCTTTACAGGAAATATTTAACTTTGTGCAAGTTAAAGAAGAGAGTCTCCCACAAGCTTGGGGAGGCTTTGTTAGTTACTTAATGCTTTGCCTGATCATCTTCTTAAGAAAAATGAAATACTTGATATCTTCTATAATGGACTAACCGATGCTTCTAGGGACTTCCTAGATAGTTGTGTTGGTTGTGTTTTTGGGGAACGAACTTTTGGACAAGCTGATGAGTTATTGAATAATATATTGAAAAATTATGATGATTGGACTCTTCCTGAACCACCGCCTAAACCCACTCCAAATAAGAGGGGTATATTATATCTCAGTCCTGAAGATATGCAATAGGAAAAGAAATCTATGAAGGAAAAAGGTATTAAAGCTGAGGATGTTAAAAATTTACCTCCTATTGAAGAAATACACGGGCTTAATACACCACTACTGCCTAAGGTGGTAGAGGTAAATTCTCTAATGAAGTTCAATGATAATGATAATCCTCACGATATGCATCCTAGCCAATGCCTTTATGAGTTTGAAAACTACATTAGAAAACAAGATCACTTCAATGCAAATGTTATGAAACAATTGAAAAATAATTCTGATATGATTGCTCGCTTGAGTGACTTTTATTTAGAATCTCAAATGATATTAGAGGTGTTGGAAATCATGTTTCTATGGTTCAAACTCAATTAGATCAAGTTACTAAATCTCAAAGAGAATTGCTTGATGAAATGAATAACAATAAACATGACTTTGCGGTTAGAGTTGCAACTAGAGGAGGTAAAATGACTCAGGAACCACTTTATCCTAAGGGACACCCAAAAAGAATAGAACAAGATTCACAAAGAGTTACACTGATGACCTAGTCCTTCTAGAAAGAAAAATAAGAAGAAAAATGATAGGACCTTGCATGCTTCTAGTGAACTTGAAATAGAAAAACCTCCTGATAAATGATAATGAAACTTCTGTCTCTGATGCTGAAACTCAGTCTGGTAATGAACACTCACCTTATGATAATTAAAAAGATAATGATGAGGTTCATGAAGACACTCAAACAAATAATGAAAAAGAACCAGACAATGATGTTGAGATAGAACCACTTGTTGATCTTGATAACCCACAACCTAAGAATAAAAGATTTGATAAAAGAGACTTCATTGCTAGAAAACACGGTAAAGAAAGAGAACCATGGGTTCAAAAAGCTATGCCTTTTCCACCCAAGTCAACTAAAAAGAAAGATGATGAAGAATTTGAACGTTTTTCTGAATGCTGAGGCCAGTATTTTTGCGTACTCGCTTGACTGATATCTTGAAAATGTCGCCTTATGCAAAGTATATGATAGACATCATCACTAATAAGAGAAAAATACCGGAAGCTGAAATCTCCACTATGCTTGCTAATTATACTTTTAAAGATGGAGTACCTAAAAAACTTGGAGATCCGGGAAAGCCAACTATACCTTGCTCTATCAAAAAGAATTATGTGAAAACTGCTTTATGTGATTTAGGAGCTGGTGTTAGTGTTATGCCTTTCTCTTTATATAAAAGACTTGACTTGAATAAACTCATACCTACTGAAATATCTTTGCAAATGGCTGATAAATCAACTGCCATACCTATCGGTATTTGTGAGGATGTGCCCGTTGTTGTTGCTAATGTAAATATTGTTTTTGACACCTGAAACAGTAGGAGAGGCTCCTACTGTATGTATTAAATTAGAGTATCAAAAAGTTCTTACAAAGTCATAACCTTACATCCATGGCCATTGTAAATATAAAGTAGAAGTAGGAAACCAATATAAATATTGGACTAGGGTACAACAAAGGATTGGGCAAAAGATGAAATAAATTGTCTGTATTTCTCTTTGGCTCTATGTATGAGTAGAGAGAAGTCCTCTTTGAATCTTCTTGCCCAAGAGCCAACAGTGGGGTCTATCCTTCAAAAGTGCTTGTTATTTCTTTCTTTCCATAGACTCCAGGAGGCGTATAGAAAAATCTCCATAAATATTGGGTTGTTCCATACTGTCTTTGCTTCCTTGATCCAATTTAGACGATCTCCATTAGTTGTCCAGTGGGTGTTCAACGTATCCCAACAAGTCACACTGAAATGACAAGTAAAGACCATGTGTTCAATCGTTTCTTCCTCGGTGCTGCCATATAGGATGCAACCGTGATTGTCACCAATGTTATAGTCTCTTCTCTTAAGCATGTTTCTGGTGTTCAGGCGATCTGAGAGTAGAAGCCAACCAGAAACCTTGATTTTCATTGTGGTCGAGGATTTCCGAAGCCATTTGTAACTATTGTGTGCAGTGACCTCCCGAAAATAGAATTTGTAATATCTTTTTGCAGTGTAGATCTAAGAGCCCCACTCATAAACCCAAGAGTCCATGTCCTCTCCCGCATCATTGCCAGCGTGTGCTGTGATCTCCTGGATATCTCGCAACTCATTGTGGGCTTGCATGGAGAGGGTAAGATGAAAGGTTTCATTGAGGTTGGTGCAGCCAAGGAAATCACGGACTGAAATATCTTCAAGTTTAGCATAAGAAAACGCACGGGTATGTGAATCTGCAAGGACATCATCCAACCAGAGATCTTTCCACATAAGCGCAGTATCTCCTTTGCGAACGATCACATGCGACATGCCTCTATAGATAGGAGTAAGTTTGAGCAAATCTTTCCACCAAAACGAACCACATGGGTCTGAGGCGTGTGGGATTTTGTCTGTGTAATATGTGGACCAAATCAAATCCACCCACGGTAGATCCCAATGGTTATACAATTTGTGTAGGTATTTCATGAGCAAAGCATCACTTTGAGTTTGTAAATCAAGCACCCCGAGACCTCCACACTCCTTGGGTCTGCAAACCATGTGCCACGAGGCTAAAGAATTGCACTTGTCCCCATCATCAGTCTTCTTAGTCCAAAGGCATTGCCTTCTGATTTTATCCAGTAGATCAATAATCTTCTGTGGCAGTTTGAGGGTGCAGAGCGCAAAGATGATAAGGGATGTGATGACCGAGTTGAGAAGCGACAGTTTCCCTCCATAGGAGATCATTGACAATGTTGAGGAAAGTCTTCGTTGAACTCCACAGACCAAAGGAATGAGATCCTGCACAGAAGGTTTTGTAGTGCCCATTGGCAACCCAAGATAGGTAAAAGGTAGCTTTTCCATCACACAACCGAAGATTTGAGCAATATGTTGAGCGGTTGCGTCATCACAATTCATGGGCACGAGAGTTGACTTGTGGAAATTGATCTTTAGCCCAATAGAAGTTGCATAATCGGTGAGGATGTTTTTGACAAGAGTAGCTTGGTCTGGACACGCCGGTAACAAAATGATAGTGTCGTCAGCGTATTGGATCATTGGGTAGTCAGATTGGTTGGGGCAGTAGAAGGGCAAGTGAAGTTCATTTCTTCGAAAGGAGTCAGTAATTGCAGCCTGCAATAAATCTGCCGCCAAGACAAAGATTAAGGGGGACAGCGGATCACCTTGTCGTACTCCACAGATGCAATTAAATTGTCTACCCGGGACGCCATTAAGTAGTACTGAAGATTTGGCAGAGGAAAAAATAGTTTTGATCCACCCCAACCATTTAACATTGAAGCCCATGTGCTTCATGATATCCAACGTAGCATCATGATCAATGGTATCAAACGCTTTTGCAAAATGCAATTTGAGAATAACTATTGGATTTTTAGAAGCTTTGGCACTGATATATGTACTCAAACGCCCATGCAAGGCAATCCTGGATAGACCTCTTTTTCAAGAAACCATACTGGTTACGGTGTATGATCTTCAGAATGATATTTTGAAGACGATTAGCTAAGAGTTTTGTGATGACTTTGAGACAACAATTTAACAGAGTAATCGGACGAAAGTCATTAACTCCTTGAGGGGCAGCAACTTTGGAAATGAGGGTGATGAATCCATCATTAATGCTCTCCAGGTTTAGGCCACCATCAAAAAACCGATCGCAGAGGGCATCAAAATCTTCCTTAATTATATGCCAACAAGATTTGA
This sequence comes from Aegilops longissima, assembly GCA_021605205.1. NCBI lineage: Eukaryota > Viridiplantae > Streptophyta > Magnoliopsida > Poales > Poaceae > Aegilops > Aegilops longissima. Next base: position 154,393,397 of record CM038677.1, read on the forward strand.
GGAATGCACCATTGAACCCATCCGTCCCGGTGCCCTATCCGCTGGCATTTCTTTGATGACTAGATCAATCTCTTGTCGAGTAAAAGGCACAGTTAGGTCGTCCAGTCCCTCAATTCCCTTGATGATGGAGGGAAGATTGAATTTCATCTCATGTTTAGAAGAGGTCCCAAGTCTTTCTTTGAAAGAGTGATAGATGACATATTCTTTGCTTGCATGATCATCAATTATGGTTCCATCCTGTAAAGTTAAAGAGGCAATATTGTTTCTTCTGTATCATTCGGAAGCCATCGCTTGAAATTTTTTGGAATTCTCATCCCCAAATCGAACCCACCGGATTGTGCATCGTTTCTTCCAATATTGTTGCTGATATGAGAATAACCATAGAATGTGGGCCTTGAGTATGCACCTGAAGTTTGCCTCAGGAATGGTCAGATGCCTTCTGTTTTCAATCGTGTCCAATTCTGCTAGAGCTTTGTTGGAGTTATCAATGGCTATAGAGAGACAAGAAATGTTCTTACTCCAATTTTTTAGACAGTACCGTAAATGCTTGAATTTTCTACAAAGAATGGTTGCACTATTGGTTGATCATATTGGCTTATCCCAAGCAGATTGCACAATGTCCATAAAACCCGGATGTTGTATCCAAAAAGGTTCAAAGCAAAAGAGTTTACTCCTTGGGATAGAGGTTTCAATTGTGACCACACACGGGATGTGATCAGATACTGGCTTACCCAAGGGTTTAACAATGGTGTTAGGGTAAGAACCCGTCCAATTACAAGAGGTGAAAAACCAATCTAGTTGCTCCAAAAGTGGATCCTGTTGCATATTGCTCCAGGTAAAAGTGCGGCCTTTTATTGGTAGTTCAACAAGACATTATGTTCTTATGAAATCATTGAACGTGATCATGCCATTAATGCTCCCGCCCGACTTGTTACGATTGTCGGGGCTACGTATATAGTTGAAGTCACCGAGAAGAAGCCAATTTTCGTTGGCTGGGATGTTTAATGAGAAAAGCCAATTAGTGTAATTAATTTGCGATTATCCTTGACATGGGCCATAAATAATCACAAGAGTCCAATATTGTGATGATTGTGTGGACTGAAATTTAATCACAAGAGCAAAGTCTTCGGAGGTAATGACCGAACCAGTGAATACCGAACTGTTCCAGATAGTAACAATTCCACCCAAGGCCCCATTCGATGGAACAAAAGCAAATTGGTCAAAACGACGGGGACAACAAGATTTGATAAAAGCATGATCGATCATAGGCTTGTTAGTTTCTTGCAAACATAAAACCGAACATCCACTAGCGTTGATAGCATTAGAGAGAGCTAATTGTTTATCACCAGAGTTTAACCCACGAATGTTCCAACAAAGCACATTCCAATTAACCAAAAGACCCATTTAAGCTAGTAAACCCGAAGATTAAGCCGAGGATGAAGGACCCGCCTCCTTGGACTCCCAGAGGGCAGCTTCGGTGAGTTCTTCAGCCGGGATGGCGCATTTGAGGACGCCCACCTGTTGGATTACCTAAATGGGAGTGGGAGGTGGTATCTCCTGAGCGTCAACGTCTTGCTCCGTGATGACCACCGAGGAAGGAGCAGCAGGCATGTGTCCCGGCTTGACCTTGGACAGTTTCTTCTTAGTATCAGAAAGTGCATGGACCCGAAATCCATCATATTTATTCGATCTAGCACTGCGATCCTGCACTTTTCCACGATGCGAGGGGGCGCTGACCTCAGTCAGAAGCCCATCAGAAGGAGGCAGAGCCAGAGAGATGGTGTTGTCCTGACGTAGAGCCGAATCATCACCAGGGACAGACCAAGAATGAACCACAGAGAGGCAGTCCTCATTGTTCCTAGTGATCTGGTGCCCAGCAGAAATCACAAGTCAATCATTGCTGTGATGAACCTCAACATGCACCTTCAGACAATCCCTGAAACCCAGCCCTGTGCTCCAAGGGCCAAATGTAGCCATAACCGGGTTGATAGCCTGAAGAAGGAAGTCATTGATTTGCCTCGCCGGCCTAGAGCAGTGAAAAAGCATGGCCACCAGATTTCCATGGTCCGACATGGACAGGTGCAGACCAGAGTTGTTCAGAGAAAGAATAATGCTGAGGGTGTCTCTCGGCTGATGCAGAGGAACCATGGAGGTGCTAGCCGAGCTCTCAAAGTTCTTTCTCCAAAGATTATTGAGGATGTTGACAGGCACAAGAACCAGGCCATCAGAATTAACAGAAGAATCAGAGCTGCTGCTCCAAGAGATGGAGTCATTCCATGCCATTGCAGGGCTGTCAAGAAGATTATTTTCAGGGACAATCCCATCAGCAACCTGTAAACCCTCAGCAGCCAACCAGGCTTGAAAATTATACACAGCAGGAGGAGGAGGGGCTGGCCAGGCACCCCAAACAGCCTGAAACTGAACTTGCTGATCAACTACCACATCGTCATTAGCCTAATTTGCCTGGTGCATAGCATGATCATCAGCCACATTTTGAGCCATCCAGTTGTGAAGTTGGGCTTGATAGATCTGTTCAGCAGTCAGGCCCTCACCAAAGAGGGGGTGAGGGACACCATCACCAGGAGGAGGATCCTTGCCAGCAGGTGGAACCTCAGGTAAATGTGCATTCCAGTCACTACTGCGCAACATAGTTACAACAACAGTCCAACAGCAATGAGCACCACCAATTTGCCTCATAATGATACTCTTAGGTACTAAGAGGAGATGAATTACCCTGGCCTTCATGTGGGGACCCCGACTCATAAGTCGAGATCACCGAATGCACGTGTACAGTGATCCCAGAGATCAATGCTCACTGAACACACAGAATCTGGATAACAAGAGTCTTACATCCATACATACCGTTTTACACAAGTAGGACCATTATGGTCAAGTCTTGAGTGTATCATTGCAGCGGAAATCTTCAATAACAACTTGGACCCATGCCATCGCCTTAACCCTACGGGCATTACATTTGAGGAAGCGTCCTAGCTCGCATGTTCGTCACCAAGGTACTCTTCATTATATCCTGTTCTTTCATGCACGGCCAATAAAATAACCGGTGGCAAGCCAATGAGTACTTTGAATGTACTACTTAAGCAACCCATGTTTTGGTTCAAGATACAACAATGCATGATATAGGTAATTTTTTGCAGAAAGCTAGTTTTGAGTGCAATGACATGTTCAACAACTTGTAAGACATGCATCAGGAGAATTCAAGTAACCATGAGGACCGATTACAGATATCAACATAAATAGAGTGGGCACCAACCCAACTCAATCATGTTAAGTCCTTTGACTTGACCCAAGTAGATCTTCCCACTTATCCAAACACACAAACTGGTTTGTAAACATGTGGACGTAGCCCAAGAGCGGTTACCCAACTGTCCTTGACCGTGGACACGGCTATTCGAATAGTTTGACACTCTGCAGAGGTTGCACACTTTACCCACAAGATCCGGGGAACTTCCGTGTCATCCACGACCCGCGGTACCTCAAGTACCCGGGGTAAGCACCCGATCATTATCTTTCCCTAGACGACACTAACAAGGAGTCCACTCGTTGTTCCGTATCCTCACGATGTACACCATACGAGACTCGCTCAAGATCGTAACATCCGAGAGGGGACACAGCGGTGTATCCGGTGCCTGTGAAAACAGTCATGGCCGCCCTACGAGCACGACCCGTCCCGAGAGAGAGCACCAACTCTCCCCGTCACTAATGTCATGGGCTCCAAGCTAATGTCGGCCTAGGTAATCAATAATGCCCTTTCCCATATAAGGGTAGAGTGGTGCGCATGTAAGGTTGGAATAGCAGCAACATAACAAACCAATCTGTTTTTGAAAACAACACACACACTTGCCTCGGTACACCACTTCGTCATCAAGTGGCTACCCAACTCATCATCTCCCTCGGGCATAAGTGGCACCCGACGGGGTTTTCGAAAGGTCCTTTGAAAATACTTTGTTTCCATCACTATGCATATTCCCGTCCCTTTTTGCGTAGCACTACTTTAGCATCCTATCTACTCCCACCGGCATAACCCTCGTAGAAAGGTAGGGTCATGCAGCATGCAAGTGTCAACGAGAAAAGCAACAGAGGCAAACCACCTTAAGTGGTTACCATTTTATCATGACTTCGATGCCATATGACATGCAAAAAGGGGTTTCTTAGACATGGTCAAAGGGCTGCTTGCCTGGATCAACAAACTCTCCTGAGTCTTCAAAGTCTTCTGGTCCAACTCCTTCGTCAGCAACGGAATCTGTCGTCGCAAAATAATAACGAGAAAAATAAGGCAATAGTAAAACAGAAAAACCAAAGTGCTCAGAAAAATGTCAACTCATTTTTGTTAAATACTAGGGTGAAAACTAAGATGGGGAAAATTTCTAGTTTTGGATTTGGAGTAGCAGAATAGGAGAAATGGATTTACAAAGGTATATTTAAATGCTTAAAATCACATTTAAATATTTACAGTGAAGAAAAGGTTGTGGGATTTGAATGAAAGTTGCACCATTAAATAGGTGGGATTTTTAGAAGAATTTAGGAACTGGAATTATTTCATTTGGATAAATATTTTATCCTGTGGAATTTTTATAAAACAGACAAAAAAGAAAAAGGAGAAGTAGCACTGTGCAACTAGGCCAGAAGGACCACAGTGCAGCAGGCCCAGATGGGTTTCAGCCCACGCGAGGCTGCCACGTCGAAGGCGTAAAGGCAAAATACGCCTTCAGCCGGCCGCAGCGAACGGTCTTGTAGCGTCGTTTTAAACTGACGGTGGGTCCCACCCGTCAGGGAGTGAGGCTGACGGACAGGGCCCACGGCCGTCGTCGTCTACCTCTGTAAAGAGGCAGCGAGCTTCGCGGGCGGGCGATGAGAACACGGGAGGATGCGTGGGTGGTACCGTTGTGCTCAGGGAGGACCCGCCGTTCGGATGGAGGTGGAGTTGGCCGCCGGGGTGGCCTGGTTCACCGACGACGAGGTCTTGCGGCGGAGGAGCTTCGGGCATTGATGGTTCCGACCGTTTCCGGTAGCTAAAGAGAGGGGAAACAAGGGGGAAAGGATCATAGGGCTTCAAGGGTTCCAGATCGAGGCAGAGGAGGAGCGGGGGAGGCCTATACCTCGCGAACTCCGGCGAGCCGAAGCGGCGGAGCTCAAGCTCGATCTCGAGCTCGGGCGGCTCTGGAGAGGAACTGGGGGTGCAGGGGGAGGGTTTGGTGGTGCAGAGAGCGAGTGGTGAGGAGAGGAGGGCTCGGGGAGGCCTTTAAATAGGCGAACGGTGAGGTCCCATAACCCGTGCGCCGGTGGGCTCCTGCTCGTCGCTGCAGGGCTCGGGGGAAGAGGGAGTGGTGTCTGGGGTGTTCCTGGATGTCCACTACGCCGGGAGAGATAGAGAGAGGGAGTGGGGAGAGGTCAGAGGCGCGCGCGTGTGAGCCGCACCATTGGCGCGCTCGGGCGGCCTCTGTTTGCTAGCGCTGAGGCTTGAGGAGGAGGAGAGAGAGGGGGCCGACCGCGTAGCATGTTCTTGGACCCAAGCGCATCGGCAGCCTTGTGAGGGGAGGCCAGGTGGCGGGGCGGTTGGAAGAGGCGGCTACAAGGGAGCGCAGCATGGCGTGCTCAAGCATGTCTTTGGCTGCCATGGCATTGTTTAAGGGGCAGGGGCGTGCCCACTCATGTCACAGTAGTGCTAGGGGAAGTAAACAAGTGGGTAGGGCATTGGATGCCCTGGAGATCCACTGGAGTGAGGAGGGAGGTGAGAAAGAGAGGGAAAGGGGCTGTCCAGAGGGGTAAATGAGGTGGTTTCACCCCTCAATCATTGAGCTGAGGTGCAGCCATTGTTACTGGAGGTAGAGGGGGACTTGGAGGGGCTGTGGTAAAAAGGGGAGGCCATGGAGAAGAGTGGAAGAGGTCAAAGTAGTTGTTTTAGTAAAATGGCAGAAGGTGTTTGTTGCTGGTTTGGGCAAGAAGATGAACTCCTCTTGTCATAAGGCTTGACGGGGTCAAATGGCATGAGAAAATAAGGGGTTTCACCAATATTGAGTTCATTTGGGCAAAGTTGCCAATGCAACTTTTGTAAACCCTAGAAATCAACAGAAAGGGACTTATGTAGATCTAGTTGAGCAAATCACTTCTCCTTGATGCACTACTTGGTGTAGTGGCCTCATTTGGTCATGTGAACATGCTCACAAAAGTTGGGGTCAAGGAGAGAAAGTTGGTAGTACAAACTTGTTAAAATTTGATTCTGGTCAGAGAGGGTTTTGGGGCATTTTGGTGAACCAAAATGACCTTGATTGATATGAGGCTTTGCAAGGTGATCACAATATTCATTTGTGACTTGATGTATTTTCCTTGGATTTTTATGAAAATATTTCCTGTAGAAATATTTCAAATCTTTGAAATGGGCAGAAATGGTTTTGAGGGGGTTTCATGGGGTTATACTATTCTCCATGACATGACGCTTGGCAAGATCATCAAACATGTCATATGTGACATGATAGAAGTTTCTTGGAATTTTTGGGGAATATTTCCTTTGTAAATATTTCAAAAGCTTGAAATATCCCAAAAAGGGTTCTTGAGGGATTTGACCAATATTTTGAACATGACCATGTGTTGAAACTCTTACATATGGGAAATATATGCCCACTGAGTTTCCCTGATTTTTGTCAAATATTTTTGAAACAATAAAAATATTTTTTCCTATTAAAGACCATTTCTGGCCTTAAGAAAAAGGTTTAAAATAAAATAGGAAAATAACTTTTAAAATTATATTTTTGTGGTTTCTGGGTATCCTATATCTAATAGGTTTCAAATATAGCTTTTGAGAGATTTTTCACACCTCAAATCAAGTACTTGCAGTGCAAATCTCAATTCAAGGGTTTTTGGAAAACTAATTTTAGAAAATACTTTTTGGCCAAAATATTTTTGTAAGAAAATACTATATTGCACTATACACATGGCATGATCATTGGGCAGAAGTTTGGGGCAAGGAGATGAGGTATAGAAGGTGGAGTTGTGTTGACTTAAAGAGCACTTGAAAAACACAGGGAGAAAACCAACTCTAAATAAAAGTCAAATAATGCAAAAGTTTTTGTCAAACCACATTTTATCATGATTTATCAGCTTAAGTGTTGTGCCACCAAAATCAGGGTGTGACACTTCAGCAGAACAAATCTCCTATCACCCATAGGGTTATGCCATTCAATCAGAGTACCAAAACTATCCACTGACTTATAAAAATAATGTCGCGTTTGGTAGTCATAAGGGAAACCGACATACAAAATCCAAATCTCTGGGCCAAAAGAGGTGAGCCTCATATTAAGTGCAGCATCACGAGGTACGAAAGAGATAACCGTATGTTCATCAGCTTGTAGCTCATCAAGTTCAAAAGTAGTCCCCACAACAGAGTCGCGAACTAGAGAATCATCAAATCCAAAAATACCAATCCCTAAAGGGTGATCCTCAACTTCAGTAGGGAAGTAATGGGACTCATGAAGCAAACCTTGGATTGTATCTCTGAGGGCTTCTTTCTGATGCTGTGGAATGAACATGTTGGCCTCAGCAATGGCCAAGAAATCGTGCCGCAGAGGAGGCACCGCAATGACCACCATATCAGATCGCACCTTTCGTTCGGTCGGGCCGAGCTCCACCGTCATGCCCTGCGGGAGGTAGGGGACGAAGTTGATGGGGAAGTTCAACATTGTTGGTGGAGGAGAGCGGAGCAGAGCATGCGCAGGAGGAGGCACGCTAGGCGAGGTGGAATGCATATCGGCAGGGGGTATGGATGGCCTGGGGAGCCAAATTTCATTGTTGGAGCGCCGCCCCTTGCTACAGGATGATGCCATGTGTCCCAGCCAACCACAAAGATTGCAATGGACGGTCAAGGATTGCTTGGGTCGAACGGTGGGGCACAAAGTAGGTGACTACGTTAAATGCATGCGAGAGGAAAGAATCTGTGCAGACCCTGATTTGACTAGACCAAAATCAATTAGCCTCTCGTTTCCCAAGTTGGCCATTGCAGAGCTACTAGTAGATGGTAAGCAGGGTAATGAGTCCATCTCTAAACTAGGATAAATAGGATTCGTGCCTTTCAAAGAATGATCGGTATGATTTGTTACCCCAGAAATAGGAGGAACTACATCTTGAGCAGGCCTGGGCTTCCAAAAATAATGTTTAGCTTTAGGATCCAGGCAGGTGCGCTTCGTGTGGCCCAGAAAGAAGTAAGAGTCACATTTGAGATAGGCCGGGAATTGGAAAAAAAGATGAGCAGGGGAACCACAAGTAGTACATACTCGTGGGCTCATATGCAGCCCAGGGCCCAACACCTTAGTGGGCTGACCATTATTCACCTGACTAACAGGCGGGGGACAGCAGTATATGTCATTAAGACAGGCCGAGCAGATTTTGTCGGGGCAAACAGAAGCCAGGTGGCCAAGCAATTTGCAATGAGAGCACAAATTGAGCCTCCCATAAATGTAATCCGATGGAGGGACCGATGTCAGAGACCAGATAGATGCAATACGTGTATCAGAATAGCCAAAGTAACGTTGATCCAGAATATGAAACAACATAAAATTTGGAATGTTGCTCCAAGCATTCTCCTTAAACCGACAACCTTCAAATATGTAATTAATATCATTAACCCCCGTAATAATGGACGGTTGGAAGCTTCCAAAGATGAAGCCAGAGGTCATGGAAGGTGGGTTAATGCCCGCAATTATAGGATGACTGGCTGTCGGGCCCGACACTGCCGGATCCGACAACTGATATGACGGCGACGAGCCTTCCGGCGACTGATCATGGTCGGACTCCCTTTCCTCCGAATAAGAGAAACCAAACTTTGATAAAACCTATTGGGATGAGTTCAAATTATTGTCATGCTGCCTTGAGAATTTATATTTTGACTTGATGTCAACAGAAGAACGTGCAGCCACCTCAGGAATATGAGAATCAAGGTGCCAAGATGAATCCGTAGATAAAACACCAATGTAGCTCTGGCGGAATAGACTAAAGTGACAAAAAAAATCTGGCCAAACTCAATCCTTGAGACCATAGATGAAGTGACCAACTTTATTGGATGCCACTGAAAAATGAAATCTTCGTCTAGAGATATGTGTCACATTAAGACCAGATGGTAGACCCCCAATGCATCATTGTAGGGCAATGGCAACCGAATCATCATTGAGAGGGAAGCTTGCCGAAGAGATATGCACCACCAAGAAGAACTCTTTGTTCGAACCAGAGGGGGAGAAGTGAACGGTAGATCCAAAGCGATGACGCACCTGAGCCGCGACCGCAAGGCCGGGGGAGAAATCCCAATGCAGAAGGCCTTCCATGATCGGCAAGATCAAAATTCGCCATGGTTGGATGGTGTGTGGTGTGGGCAGGTGGGAGGGAGGAGAGGAGAGGAGAGCCATGGTTGGATGATGTCGGGATGTTATGTCTACTGTTACTATTTTGACTGACTTTGTTATACTTGAGATGCCCGAGGACGACAACATATCGATTATCCTTGGTAGACCCTTCTTGAATACTACAGGGGCTGTTATTGATTGCAATAAAACCAAGGTCACTTTTCACATCAATGGTAATGAGCATACGGTGCACTTTCCGAAGAAACAATTCCAAGTGAATGGTATTAATGTTATTGAAAAATCTCTGACAATCACTATTGGAAGTTTTCAAATACCTTTACCTACTGTCAAAAAGAAATATGAAATGCTTATTGTTGGGGATATTCACATCCCCGTTGAGGTAACTTAGTGATTTACGGAAGTTCTTCAATTCATGCTAATCGAAAGTGGTTGTTAATAAGACCTGATCAACCTTATTAATGGATCATTTTGAGAGGTATGGAGTTGATGAATTTAGTAACCACTACCTACTGTCCTGTCGGGGAGGCTGATCGTACCCACGAACACATATGGGGCCGGCGGACCGGACCCCTTTCGGTTCGGCGGGGAGCGGAGATCGCACGAAGAGCGGATCGAGTCGAAGCACACGAGCAGCTTTACCCAGCTTCGGAGCTCTCCGGAGAGATAATACTCCTCTGCTGCTTGTCCGATTGTATTGTGTTCTTGCTAGGGAGCGTTGAGAGCTACAAAACCTAGCGTGGGAGTTCTCTAGTTTCGAATGAGTCGAACCCAACCCCTTCTACGTTGCACATGGGCCTCCTTTTATATGCTCAAGGGGTCACCAACAGGTGGCAACGTAGATGAGGGCAAAAAGGGAAAAAGACTTGCGGTTGGTACAGCTACTTTGCACAGTGTATTCTACCTAACTCTGACGGCAAGGGACAAAAGCATTAAATGCCCGTCCATGTCGCCCAAAGCAGGCTGTGAGGACCGTCGGGGCGCCACCGCTTACCCACGATGGCATTCTTGTCGGCGCCGCTTACCGCTGCTCTCCGCTGGCCGCCTGACCTCTTGACACGCTGCGCTTGGAATGGTCCCATGGCGACACGTTGGTGGATGAGCTGGAGCGGAGATGAAGAGAGGTTACTGCTGACAAGCGCCTTACGCTGGCTGAATCCTTGTCGCGCCCGGAAGCTTGTCTCTCACCGAGCCTTCCCGGAAAGCTCCTCTTGCCGGGGTCTTGTCTTCTACGTGCCTTGAGTGGCCTTCCCGGCAAGCTCCTCTTGCCAGGGCCTTGTCTCCTTGGCTTAAATACTTTGTTTTTGAATGGCTCCAAAGGAATCATGGAGGACCTTGGCGGTCACTAGGGAAGCCTTGCCGCGGGGTGCTGCAACTGCCCGTGCACGAGTTCGGGATACTAGGGTACCCCTACTCTAGTACACCGGCAGAGCCCCAGGCCTGGGCCACCTGCGGCGCCGAGCTCTGTTGGGCCAGGCCCAAAACAGTGTCTTGAACACGCTGCCTAGATCACGCCGTTACTTGCTCCGGAGCCACCACGTCCCCCACGAACAGCAGCGTCGAGCGTGGCGTCGTGGGAGAGATCGTGGGGGCTTTCTTTAATTGGAAGCGGACGTCCGCCCCTCTCCCTCCTTATAAACAGGGGAACAGGGGCAGGTCGCCCACCTCGCCATTGCTGTCCCATCTCGAAAACCACCGCCGCTCCCCTTCTTCTCCGATCGAAGAGAGCAGCGCTCCGCCCCATCGCCACCAGCGCCATCAACGCCGTCGGTCTCCTCCACCACCTCCGCCATGGCTCAAAGCCGACAAGGGAAGGGCGTGAAGTCGGCGGCGCAGCGGCTCATGGCGCCGCGAAGGAGCAGGCCGTCTTCCCCAACAGCGCAAAGGAGCTGAGAGAGGCTAGTACCTCTTACAGTCGGCGGCGACGCAGCGCATCCAGCGCGCGAAGGTACTCTCGGCCGCCGCGATCGAGTTGGCTCCGGCGGGTACCCCTTCTTTGCGCTCTTCTTCTATGCGGGCTCGCCCGCCTTCTCTAATTCTTCTGCGATATCATGAACACCTCACGGCTTCGCCTCCTTGATTTCACCCCCAATGTTGTCTCGACCATGGCAGTTTTCGCACACCTTTGCAAAAACTTTGTCGGAGTCCATCAAGCGTAGCACTCTTCCGCCACTTCTTCATGCCCCGCGTCGAGAGGAGAGCCACTTGCGGAGGATTGCTTGGATCTCCGTGGATCGGCAAGAAAGAAGCCTATCTGGAAGGAGAGCTCCGCGGCAAGTGGGAGGAGTGGAGAGCCGATTGGTGTTGGATCGTTGAGGAGAACCCGCAACCCTTCACTGCCCGGCGTAAGCTCTCGAGTCTTGGCAGCGATTGGAGCAACTTGGCGCCGGAGGATGCTAGGTTGAAGATTGCTGTGACCCGGATCTTGCGCCTCAGGCTTGCCGGACTCACCGTAGGCGCTGTTGGCGCAGATTTCCTTCGCCGCCGCATCGCTCCCTTGCAGGAGAGGAGGAGACCTGCTTGGGAGTTCCAAAATGCGGCGGACATCATGAGGCTGCGCCCGGGCCTCAACTGGAATTTCACCGTCTTGGAGTTGGACGCAATGCTCCTGGAGTTGTTCAAGCATGACCCCGATCACCCCGAGTGGTTTAGGTTGCCGAGGGGAGTCGTCCCATTGTGCAACAACTCTTCGCTTGACCGCATCCGTGCAATGATGCCGTTGTGCGATTCGCATGGGATTGTTCCAACCTGGCAAGAGCCTTCAGACGACGTCGTGCGGCAGTTCTTCGATAGCTTGGAAGAAGTGCCGATCCGCCCCGACGAGCAGAAGTGTCTCACCCGCGACACCACCGACGCCGAGATGCGCAGCGCGCCGCCACCAGGCGGAGGAGGCGGCAGCAGCTGCTGCGTGGCGAGTCAGGTTCACCGTGGAGGAGGCAGAGGCAGAGGCGGCAAGCCTTGCCGATCGAGAGGAGCTTGCCGGCGAGGAGGAGTAGGCCGAGCCCGAAGTTGAGCCGAGCGAGTCTACCGAGGGCGCCTCTTCCACACCTTCAAGTAGCTTGCCGCGAGAGGAGCCCCCAGCTCCACCAAGGAGGCGTCTCCGCAAGACCGGGGGCGAGGCAGGCGGCAGGCAGACCAACAACCGTAGTGCAGCGCGCAGCGCTCCACATGCAAGCACTTGTTGCAGGAGCACCCCACACCGCTAACGACCGAGGCGGGATCCTCTCAGGCCACCGCTGCCACCCCGCCAAGCGGTCAGAGAACCTACTCCTCCGCCTCTTCACACGGAGGCGAGCCGAATTTGATCTCTCCGCTCAGCTCCGGCGAGGAAGAAGAAGAAGAGTAAGCTTCTATGCTGTGCTTGTATTTCTTCAATTTTGTTGCTTTGTCTTGTATCTGATTTGCTTCATTCTGAACTATTTCCTTTGCAGGACGCTGGCCCAGAGAGCGTCGAAGAGAGCCAAGACCCCGGTGGTTGTAATCAAAGACGATCCCCCCGTGGCAACAGGAGGCGCGTCTGAGACCCCCTTGCCGGATCCGGCAACCCTTCCTCAAAGCAGCCCCTAGCATAGCCCCCAGCATAAGTATATGGTTTATTTCTTACGGTTAGGTGTGCATGGGAGCTCCTTCTTTGCTGATATCTGACTTGTTGATTTGTGTAGGAGCAGAGCAGCCTCATCAGGAGTGCCCGGAAGCCGCTCCCGAAATACTATCTGCTTCAACTACGCCGCCAAGGGAGGATCCTCCGGCAAGGGAGCGTTCTCCGGCAAGGGAGACTACTCCGGCAAGGGACAGCACCAGTGATCCTCTGGTTGTCGAGACCATGGCTGCAGATCCCATCGCAGGTAACCCTCTTGCCTGAAAATTTCCCTTGGGTTCTTTTTCTTCTGTTCTTCTTTTCGAACATTTGCTTGACTGTTCTTTCTTTTTCTGGTCGTCAGATCCATCCGCCGCAGGGCCAATGGAGACTGAGGTCGCCGGCGAGGAGACTGCACTCGGCAACACTAACGACGTCGCCACCATGGAGGAAGAGGCTGGCGCCGATGGGTCCGCCGGCGAAGGGGCCGCCAAGGCTGCCGCCGCAAAGGCTGGCGAGGGTCAGCGATCGCGGGAGGCGCCAGCGCACGCCGACCGCCGATCCCTCCGCCACGGTGCAGCGTCGAGCTCGAAGAGCCCCAGCCAGCGCTTATCGAAGGCGGCGATGGGGTCTTCATCAAGCTCCCCAGGCGTCGAGCTCGGAGAGAACGGTCGAGGAGAGAGCTTGACGAAGAGCTGCTTGCCTCCGCTGGGCTGTCGTTGGTCGACGCGCCAAGCAGCAGCAGCAGTGGCGAAGTCTCGAGGAGGAGCAGCTATTGCGGAAGCTTCGTCGCTCTACCGCGCCCGACAAGCCAAGCTGGAATCCGGGAAGCACTTGTCGCGAGGGCGGAGGAGACATGGAGAAAGCGCAGAAGAGCTCGAGGCGCCAACCAAGAAGCTCTCGGGCGAGCGGAAGAGCAGGAGCGACTTGTCTGAAGAGCGCACAGCCTTCATCCTTGAGAAGGCTGAGGTCGAGGAGCAGCAGCGGCTAGCCGCCGAGAAGCTATCTGTGCAAGAAGGCGAGTTGGCGCAGCGGAAGATCAACCTTGATAGCTATGAGGAAGAGCTTGACGCGCGCGAGGAATCAATTGGCGGAGCTCTCAAGGAAACAAAAGATGCTGCTGCAGCTGCCGAGGCCGTCAAGAAAGAGTTGGAAACAAAGGTGACGCAGTTGGAGGCCAACCTCCAGAAGAGCGGCGAGGAGCTCGCTGCGCTGAAGCACGAGCGCGAGAAGGACGCCTACACTCTTGGCGAGTTGCAGGGCCGTCTTGTTGAGAAGATCAAGGACTCCAAGGCAGATCTTGAGCTGAAGCTGACCACCTTGATGCAGACGCTGGACGGGGCCAAGGAGCGGGAGGTGGCCTTGTTGGAGAAGATCAAGACCGACGAGGAGCTGGCAGCGAGTGCCACAACCGCCCGTAACACCTTCGAGAGAACGTGATGCACTGGACGGAGGGTCTTGTAGATACTGCCGTCGCCATCGACAAGGAGTTGACGGAGCTGGGGATGGTGGATCTCGGGTATTCCTCCGACGAGGGCCTCCAACCCAGCGCCAAGCTCAGCTTGTTCTTCAAGGGCGTGGTGACTGCTCTCCAGCGACTCCGGGAAGAGATGCCAAAGCAACTGGCTGAGGAATCGCGCCAGATCTGCGCGGGAGCTCTCCAGAAGGTGTTGATGAAGGTGGCCTTCCGCAATCCAGGCCTCAACCTTAACGGCGTCCTCAGATCCTTGCCGCTAGATGCCGATGTGGAGGCGCTCAAAGTCCTTGTCGCACCCATTGTGGACAAGGTGGGCAAGATCAAGCGGGTTGATGGCGACCGCGTAGACTAGGCCGCCAATTTTATCTTTCCCTTGTCGCTGCTGATCATGTTTAGGAGAACAATTTATTAGATCTGCGACAAGCTATTTTTGTAATATAACTCTATCTTAGACAATGATTGCAATGTTATTTCCTTTACTTGATTCCTTCCTTTGTATGTTTGTGCCCCTCGCTTTTAGGGAACTTGTCGGCGCTGGCACCTTTGCATGAAAGCTTCGAGTGCGGAACGTCGGCAACTTCTGGTGGTGCCGCCTCCGACAAGCAACCTTATCGCAACTAGTTGCAGATCACTTAAGTTGTTGAGCGGACTCGAAACAAAGTAAGGGCGCAAACTAGCTACGAGTTGGTTCCTCCGCGCTGAGTTTTCCATACAAAGTACTATCGTTCGAGGAAGATAACTTAAAGATTTAAAAACTGATTGCTCAAAATTTGGCAACTTAGCTTTTCTGTCGTTTGCTTCCCAGTAAAGCGAAACCTCCTCGAGCGACGCTTGGTGGCCCACACCATTACCTTCTCCTCCCCCCCCGGCTAACTTGTGGGCGAAGGAACCTTCCTTTCTTTGAGAAAGAGAAAGAAGAGAAAATAACGTTATGGAGCCTTGTGGCTCATTACTGCTTACCGGGTGTGGATGCTGCACAAAATGTCAGATAACGCATGCAGAAATGATGATGAAAGCACGAAATTGACAAGTCGTGTGCAATACATGAGCTTTACTTATGCACGGGGTCTGCGCCCGGCTTTGTACAAAGGATTACATGCAACATCGGCAAGACTTGTACAAAAGGTGGTTGCCGGAACAGGTTCGACAACAGCGCCTCTGGTAAAACTTACGAAGATGCTCAATGTTCAGGAGTTGCTCACCGAATGCCATCTTCGGTCTTAAAGCGGACAGCGCCAGAGCCTAGTGACTCGTTTCACCCGATAAGGACCTTCCCACTTGGCGTCAACTTGTTGGAATTCTTGGCGGACTGAACGCGCGAAGAACAAGGTCGCCTTCCTCGAGACTTGGCACTAACTGCGGCTATGGTAGCGGCGCAAAGCTTGCTGGTAACGAGCAGCTCGTCTGTGGCCTGAAGACGGTCCTCCTCAAGGAGCAGCGCGTCATCTTGTCGCAACTGCTCTTGCTCAAGCTCATCATAAGCGAGCACTCGAGGTGATCCGAATACGAGTTCCATGGGGAGAACTGCCTCTGCTCCATAGACTAGAGCGAAAGGTGTCTGGCCAGTGGCTCGATTTGGCGTCGTCCTGATCGACCAAAGAACCACCGGCAGCTCCTCAATCCAGTTTCTTCCGCACTTGTGCAGCCTGTCGAAAGTCCTGGTCTTGAGCCCACGGAGCACTTCAGCATTTGCCCTCTTCGCTTGACCGTTGCTTCTCGGATGAGCAACAGAAGCGAAGCAGACCTTGGCGCCAAGATCTTGGACGTACTGCATGAAGGTGCGGCTCGTGAACTGTGTGCCGTTGTCGGTGATGATCCGTTAGGAATCCCAAAGCGGCAAACAATTGACTGAAGAACTTGATCGCCGACCGTGCTGTCACCTTCCTCACTGCTTCCACTTCCGGCCACTTTGTGAACTTGTCGATTACAGCGTACAAGTACTCAAAGCCCCGACAGCTCGGGAAAGGGGCGAGAATGTCGAGCCCCTGCACCGAAAATGGCCAGGATAAAGGGATCGTCCGGAGAGCTTGAGCTGGCTGGTGTATCTGCTTGGAATGGAACCGCACGCTTCACACTTGGTTACTTGTGCAATTGCATCCGGAGGGCTGTCGGCGGAAGAAACCTTGCCGGAAAGCTTTGCGGCAAGTGCTCTTGCGCCAATGTGGTGACCACATATGCCTCGGTGTATCTCTCGCCAACAGCTTTCGTCCATCTTCCCGGTGAATACACTTCAATTTCACACCGTTGAGTCTTCTTACATGACAGCGTCTTTGTCGACAAACTGGTACATACTTGACTGCCGGGCTACTCTTTCCGCTTCTTCTTGCTCTTCGGGAAGTTCTCCTGTCTGAAGGAAATAGACAATCTGCTGCGCCCATGCTGGAGCTTGTGGCTCGACAACAAGGACTAAAGGCACGTATGCTGCTGCGGGAACATCCGCTTCTATGGCAAGAACCTGTGGCTCGGCCGGAGCTTGATGTTCCCCGTCAAGCTTGCCGGAGCAAGACTTGTCGGGAGCGTCTGCTTCAACGAAACAAACCCTTAGGCTTGTCGGAGCAGACTGCTCCTCAGCAATATCGGCGTTGATCTTGGGGACCTTCGCGGCGGCGGCTTCGGGGAGCTCGGCCGGGAAGTAGTCGCCCGAAATCAACTTCCTCTTCTTGTTCTGTCCAGTTGATGGCGCTACAGTCGGTTGAGTCAGCTTGAGCACGAAGATTCCTGGTTCCATTGTGTAACTTGAGGCGGCGCACTTTGACAGGCCATCAGCAATATCGTTCTGAGCTCTTGGAACATGTTCCATCTGTAGGCCGTCAAAGTGTTCTTCTAGCTTTCTCACTTCATCAACATAAGCTTCCATCAACGGACTCTGATAATCTTTGTTTACTTGGCGGACGACAAGCTGCGAGTCACCCCTGACAATGAGCTTCTTGATCCCAAGGTCTACCGCGATTCTGAGACCGGCAAGCAAACCTTCATATTATGCAGTATTGTTTGTTGCTTGCTCCTTGGGAAAGTGCATTTGGACTATGTACTTGAGGTGCTCTCCGGTGGGCGCGACAAGCAACACGCCTGCACCGGCGCCTTGCAGCGAGAAGGCACCATCAAAGTACATTAGCCACTCTTTACTTGCTTCCTTGACGGGGATGCTCGTCTCTGGAATTTCTTCGTCTTGTGTTGGCGTCCATTCTGCTATAAACTCTGCCAGTGCCCTGCTTTGGATAGTTGAAGTGCTTTCAAACTTGAGGCCAAAGCTTGACAGTTCCAGTGCCCACTCGACAATCCTGCCTGTTGCTTCCGGATTTTGCAGTATCCTCTTCAGCGGAAAGCGAGTGACGACTATGATCTCATGTGCTTGGAAGTAATGGCGCAGCTTTCTCGAGGCCATGAGAAGGCCGAAAAGCAACTTCTGCACACCAGAGTACCTCGACCTAGCCCCCTGTAGAAGGGAACTGACAAAGTACACTGGGCGTTGCACCATCCTTTTGTGTATCTTCTCGCACGCCTGCGCCGATCCGTCCTTGTCGGGACCAGAGCTTGTCGGTGAAGCCCCGTGCTTGTCGCTGGATGCATCTGCCTTGGTTGCCGGCTCATCATCTGCCTCCCTTTCCGCTACTAACGCAGCACTAACCACTTGATTGGTTGCTGCTATATACAGCAGCAACTTCTCTTGTGGCTTAGGTGCGACAAGTATTGGAGTGGAGGACAGGTACCTTTTTAAGTCCTGCAGCGCAGCCTCCGCTTCGGGAGTCCATTTCATTGGTCCTGCCTTTTTCAAAATCTTGAAAAATGGCAGGGCGCGCTCAGCAGACCTAGAGATAAACCTGCTGAGAGCAGCCATGCAACCGGCAAGTCTTCGTACATCCTTGACGCGCTTTGGTGCTTCAATCTGCTCAATGGCCTTGATCTTGTCGGGATTGGCTTCAATTCCCGCTGAGACGAAGAACCCGAGAAGCTTGCGGAAGGGACTCGAACACGCACTTCTCGGGGTTGAGCTTGAGGTTGATCCTGCGCAGATTTGCAAAGGTCTCATCTAAATCTTGAACCAGAGTTGCTTTTTCCTTGCTCTTGACCACTATGTCATCCATGTAAGCTTCTACATTTCTGTGCATTTGTGGCTCAAAAGCGTCATGGACTACTCTTGCAAACGTTGAACCAGCATTCTTTAACCCAAAAGGCATCCGTACAAAACAGTATGTGCCACATGGGGTGATGAATGCGGTTTTCTCCTCATCCTCTTCTGCCATGAAGATTTGATGATATCCTGAGTATGCATCAAGAAATGAAAGCAAATCACATCCAGCCGTGGAGTCAACAATCTGGTCGATGCGCGGCAAGGGAAATGGGTCTTTGGGACAAGCTTTATTAACATCTGTGAAGTCGATACAAAGTCTCCATTTCCCATTTGCCTTGCGTACAACTACAAGATTGGACAACCACGTAGGATGGAGTACTCCTCTGACAAGGCCTGCTGCTTCCAATTTCTTGATCTCTTCTGCAATGAATTCTTGGCGCCCACCGCTGCTTTCTCGACTTTACGCTTGACGGGCCGCGCATGAGGACAGACAGCTAGGTGATGCTCAATTACTTTCCTGGGAACACCGGGGATGTCAGACGGTTGCCATGCAAACACATCGACGTTCGCCCGCAGGAAAGCAACGAGCGCGCTTTCCTATTTAGGGTCAAGCGTGGCACTGATGGTGAAGGTACCACCAGTGCCGTCCTCCTTGGCGGACACCTTCTTGGTCTCTGGAGCTGCCATCGTCTTCTTACACTTGCCGATGGAGCTCGATGGTGCGTCCTCGATGGTAGCGTAGCACTACGAGGAGGTGCGCTTGCCGGAGTGGGCATCAGAGCTCTTGCCGGACTTGGTCTTCTTCTTCCCCCCGGGAGCTTCAGCGGCAAGTGACTTGTGACCTGCTGCGGCTGCTGCTTCCCGGTAGATCTTGTCGGCGCAGATAAGAGCATCCTTCTTGTCGCCAGGGACAGAAATGACACTTATCGGGCCGGGCATCTTGAGCAAGTTGTATGCATAATGAGAGGCCGCCATGAACTTGGCGAGTGCTGGACGGCCAAGTATTCCATTGTAAGGCAATGGAAAATCAGCAACGTCAAAGGTGACCCTCTCAGTCCTGAAGTTTAGCTCACTGCCAAATGTTACCGGCAACGTGATCTTCCCCTTCGGCTTGCTCCTTCCCGGATTGATTCCTTGGAATGTGCCAGTCTCTTCGAGCTCGCTGTCCGGGATCTGAAGCTTCTGGAGTACTGCGGAGGAGATCAGGTTCAAGCCGGCCCCGCCGTCAACTAACATCTTGGTGACCTTGAGGTTGCGGATAGTTGGTGAGACCAACATCGGCAAGCACCCGACCGCAGTTATGCGATCAGGGTGGTCCTCAATATCAAAGATGATAGGCGCGCTGGACCATTTCAGAGGCTTGCGTGACTCTACGGATGGTTCTGCTGCATTAACTTCCCGCATCCACTGCTTGAGTTGGCGGTGTGAAGTATGCAGAGAGGCACCACCGTCAACGCAGAGGATCTCTGTGGCTTTCTGAAACTCCTACTCATCGGTCTCATTGTCTTCCATATCTTCATCGTCGTCGTCGTCTTCATCCTTGTCGCGGCCGCGGGGAGGTCTGTCTCCTTGCCGCTGCTTGGCCTTGCTTGGCGTCCTCCCGGCCGGTCGCTTCTTGCTAACTCCCCAGCACCTTCCTGGGCCTTCTCCTTGTCGCGCCGCTCGTACTCAGCCTTCTGCTGTTCAACAAGCTGCTCGACCTTCTTGCAGCTCTGGAGGTCATGGCCCTTGGTGCGGTGGATCTTGCAGTACTGTTTGTTGGAGCTGTCCTGCTTGTCGGCGGCCACCACAGCCTGGCAGTTGGCGCCCGCGGCAACCTCCTTGCCGGAGCTACCAACCTTAGCTTTCTTGGCGTCGCCTCCGTTGCCGGACTGCTCGACAACTAGCACGTCCTTGCCTTTCTTCTTTCTGTTATTCCGCCGCCGGCTCTTCCTTGCCGGGGCGGTTTCCTCACTATCAGATCCTGCTTCTGTATTCTCTCCTGGGAGTCTCCTCCCTTCCTCAGCACGTGCACACTTGTCTGCCAGGGCATACAGCTCACTGACATCCTTGACTTTGCACATCGCCATCTCCTCCCTCATCCTGCGGTTCCGCACGTTTTGATGAAACGCGCTGATCACCACGGCAGGGTGGACATCTGGGATGTTGTAGTGCACACGGCTGAATCTCTGGATGAACTTGCGCAGGATTCTCCTTCCTTCAGGCGGCAGATGAAGGTCGCTTTCTGGCCATGAGGCTTGTGGCGCTGTGAAGGCGCCGACAAACTGATGGCATAGATCTGCCCAAGAGGATATGGAGCTGTCCGGCAAGTGCATGAGCCAAGATCTGACATTGGGTTTGAGCACCAGCGGGAAGTAGTTGGCGAGGATCTTTTCGTCTCGTCCCCCTGCAGCTTGCACCGCGATGGTGTAGATGCTGAGGAACTCCGACGGATGCGTTCTGCCATCGTACTTCTCTGGCACATCTGGCTTGAAATTTTTCTTGTCGGGCCACTGGACTTGCCGCAGCTCACGAGTGAACGCAGGGCAACCTACCGCGTACGGCAAGTCACCTGGTTCCCCTGGCGCTTGCATGTCGACAGCGGGCCCAGCGTGCTGGTCGGATTGACGTCGCGCTTCTCTTCGGCGCTCGATGCGAGTTCGAGCGTCTTCTTGTTGCCGTTCCTGAAGAACTTGGCGCTGGTCGCGACGAGCTCGTGGATCCGACGACGCGGTGAAGTCGCTGTCGAGGTGGATCCGATGAGTCGGCGATCTTGGCCTTCGGGGTGGAGAGTGCATGGTGGTTGCACCCCCACAGGTCTCGTCGCAACCGGCTCGTGCCTTGTCGTCTTACCGCGGCAGCGATGTGCTTGGTTGTCGCGGAACGTCGCCGTTGGCAAAGCCGATGAGACTCTGGATGGTGGCCCTCCATTCGTCGACCTTGTCGGCTGTTGGAGGGTAGTCTAGAAGCAGTTGAGCTCTCGCCAAAGCTTCCGCTGGAGTGGTGGGTGGCAGTGGTGAACGGTGCGAGGAGCGGGATATGCTCGGACTTCTAACTATGTTAGAAGGAGCAGCATCCCGTCCAGGCGACCGTACCCCGCTCGTGCCAGCATGCTGGCGTGCACGCTGGTCTTGAGGGCCTCGCGATCCTCCAGCTCGGTCTTGATCCAATGAGCGTATGGTACCATGACGCTGTCGGTCCCGCGCCTCCTGAGATGGACGCGGTGCGTGTACGGACGCCGAGGTCTGCGCGGCCTTGTCCTTGGACTTGGCAGCGTCATGAGCTCCCTCGTCGACGCCCGTTCTTCGCGCGGCGTCTTCCCGCCATCCGTTTGCCCGGTGGTGGCGGGATCGATGTGGGCGGCTCCGCCGCGCGAAGCCTTCTTCTTCGGTGGCATGTTGATGAAGATGATGAAGATGTTGCTCGTGTGAACGCCGGATCAGGTTCACACAGCCTCGACGCCCCCCTACCTGGCGCGCCAAAGATGTCGGGGAGGCTGATCGTACCCACGAACACCTATGGGGCCGGCGGACCGGACCCCTTTCGGTTCGACGGGGAGCGGAGATCGCACGAAGAGCGGATCGAGGCGAAGCACACGAGCAGCTTTACCCAGCTTCGGAGCTCTCCGGAGAGATAATACTCCTACTGCTGCTTGTCTGATTGTATTGTGTTCTTGCTAGGGAGCGTTGAGAGCTACAAAACCTAGCGTGGGAGTTCTCTAGTTTCGAATGAGTCGAACCCAACCCCTTCTATGTTGCACATGGGCCTCCTTTTATATGCTCAAGGGGTCACCAACAGGTGGCAATGTAGATGAGGGCAAAAAGGGAAAAAGACTTGCGGTTGGTACAACTACTTTGCACAGTGTATTCTACCTAACTCTGACGGCAAGGGACAAAAGCATTAAATGCCCGTCCATGTCACCCAAACAGTGCAACAGGGACCGTCAGGAGCGCCACCGCTTGCCACGATGGCATTCTTGTCGGCGCCGCTTACCGCTGCTCTCGCTGGGCAAGACAGCCTCTTGACACGCGCTACCGAATGGTCCCATGGCGACACGTTGGTGGATGAGCTGGAGCGGAGATGAAGAGAGGTTACTGCCGCGACAAGCGCCTTGCGCTAAATCCTTGTCGCGCCGGAAGCTTGTCGCTCATCGAGCCTTCCGGCAAGCTCCTCTTGCCGGGTCTTGTCTTCTACGTGCCTTGAGTGGCCTTCCCGGCAAGCTCCTCTTGCCGGGGCCTTGTCTCCTTGGCTTAAATACTTTGTTCTTGAATGGCTCCAAAGGAATCATGGAGGACTTTGGCAGTCACTAGGGAAGCCTTGCCGTGGGGTGCTGCAACTGCCCGTGCACGAGTTCGGGATACTAGGGTACCCCTACTCTAGTACACCGACATGTCCCTACCTTTTGTTTTCTGTTTTTATTAGTTAAATAAAATAAAATGCCATGTTTTGTCTATTTTCTGAATTTTGCGTGCAATAAAAAATGACCTAAAAATAAAAGTTCTTAGAATGCTCAGAAAATTTAATACGGTTTTTTCTGAATATTTAAGAATTTCTGGTGCAAATAATATCAGAGGGAGGTGCACCAGGTGGGCACAACCCACCTGGGCGCGCCAGGACCCCCAGGCCCTGGTGGGTTGTGGTCCCCACGTGGGCCCCCTTGATGTCTCTTGAAGCTACACGGTATTTCCCAAAGAGGAAGGGATGATGTAGCATAGCGGCGGTAGGTATTTCCCTCAGATATGAAACCAAGGTTATCGAACCAGTAGGAGAACCAAGCAACACAACGTAAACAGCCCCTGCACATAGATAACAAATCCTCGCAACCCGACGTGTTAAAGGGGTTTTAAAACAAAAAATAAAACAAGCAAAGACTCATATCATACAAGATGCTCCAAGCAAAACACATAGTATGTGACAAATAAAAATATAGCTTCGAGTAAAATACCGATGGGTGTTAGAAGAAAGAGGAGATGCCACTCGGGGGCATCCCCAAGCTTAGTTGGTTGCTCATTTTTGGATAATAGCTTGGGATAACCGGGCATCCCCAAGCTTAGGCTCTTCTACTCCTTGTTCCTTCATCCATCATAAGATAACCCAAAACATGAAAACTTCAATCACACAAAACTCAACAAAACCTTCATGAGATCCGTTAGTAAAAGAAAGCAAAGCACTACTATAAGTACTGTACCAAACCAATTCATATTTTGTTTTTGCATTATATCTACTGTATTCCAACTTTTCTATGGCAAAAACTCATCAAAGAAAACTATAGAGCCATCAAAATAAGCACACAATGCAAAGAAAACAGAATATGTCAAAACAGAATAGTCTGTAGTAATCTGACTATTTTGAAAACTTCTGGAACTCCAAAAATTCTAAAAAACTAGGAATACCTAGGTAATTTTTATATTAATCTTCTGCAAAAATATTTGGCATTTTATCACGCTCTGGTAAAAAATAAGATTTGTTTTCGTGAGCGAAAAAGTTTCTGTTTTTTCAGCAAGATCAAACAACTATCACCCAAGAAGATCCTATCGGTTCTACTTTGCACAAACACTAATTAAAACACAAAAAACACAATCATAAAAGTAGCATAATTGTGCTAACACTCAAGAACAGAAAGAAAAAAAGAAAAAATAAATTATATTCATTGATTTGCCTCCCAACAAGCGCTATAGTTTTACGCCCTTAGCTAGGCATAAAGCAAGGATCTAAGTTTTGTCATCTTTGGTTAGAGATCCATAAGATGCCCTCATGATTGATTCATATGGTGGCCTAATTCTTGTTCTAGGAAAGTGTTCGATACCCTTCTCAAAGGAAATTTGAACTTAATATTGCCTTCTTTCATATCAATCACGGCACCGATAGTGCATAGAAACGGTCTACCAAGAATTATTGGACAAGACGGATTGCAATCAATATCAAGAACAATAAAATATATGGGCACATAATTCCTATTTGCAAGAATAATAACATCATTAATTCTTCCCATAGGCTTTTTAATAGTAGAATCCGCCAAGTGCAAATTTAAAGAGCATTCTTCAAGATCGGTAAGACCAAGCACATCACATAAAGATATTGGAATTGTAGAAACACTAGCACCCAAGTCACACAAAGCAAAACATTCATAATTTTTAATCTTGACTTTGATAGTAGGTTCCCACTCATCATGCAATTTTCTAGGAATTGACACTTCTAATTTCAATTTTTCTTCAAAAGCTTTCATCATAGCATCAAGAATATGTTTAGTAAAAGCTTTATTTTGTTCATAAGCATGGGGTGAATTTATCATGGATTGCAACAAAGAAATACAATCAATCAAAGAGCAACTATCATAATTAAAGTCTTTGTAATCCAAAAGAGTGGGCACATCACTATCTAAAGCTTTGACATCTTCAAACCCACTTTCATCAATTTTCTCAACAAGATTTTCACCCTCCGAAATATTGGGACGCCGTCTACCTAAAAGTTGACTCTTCTCCAGTCCCCTTTTCATCAATCTTAACTTTACTAAACAAGGAATCAATAGAAGAAACACCAATCATTTTAAGATCTTCATCACTTTTGTCCTCTAACGAGATTGGTTTAGCGGCCATTTGATTTACTAAGGTAGCTTGTGCATCTATATTTTTCCTGGCAAAATTTCAGCAAAAGCATACTTAGATTGGAGATTGCAAACTTCTCTACTAATATCATCTAGTTGTTTTGTAATAGCATCTAGCACAACGGAGTGCTCCTTAAGTTCTTCAGTAAAATACTTATTATGCTCAAATTGTGTAGTCATATATTCCTTAGTACTTTTCTCAATGAAAAGCAAAATATTTGGGTAAGGAACACCATAATATTTTCTTTGAGGCATCATGACTACGCAAACAAGAACGCACACAAAAACAGATCCGGGAAGAAAACGGCGAACGGAAAAAGAGGGCGAATAAAATGGCAAATTTTTGTGAAGTGGGGGAGAGGAAAACAAGAGGCAAATGGCAAGTAATGTAAATTGCCAGGAGATGAGATTTGCGATTAGGAACCTGGTATATGTTGAAGATCCTCCCCGGCAACGGTGCCAAAAATTGGCACGTGGCCGGGAGACTATCTTGACTTGATCCTCCCTGGCAACGGCACCAGAAATTCTTTTTGATGTCACTTGAAGCTACGTCGGTATTTCCCCAAAGAGGAAGGGATGATGAAGCACAGCGGCGGTAGGTATTTCCCTCAGATATGAAACCATGGTTATCGAACCAGTAGGAGATCCAAGCAAACAACGTAAACAGCCCCTGCACATAGATAACAAATCCTCGCAACCCGACGTGTTAAAGGGGTTGTCAATCCCTTCCGGGGTACAGTGCCTCAAGATAGGCAAACAGACGTGAGATAAATTTGTAGTAGATTGATAGATCAAACGCCAACTAAAATAAATAGAAATAAAACACAGCAAGGTATTTTTGTATTTTTGGTTTAATAGATCTGAAAATAAATGCAAGGAAAAAGTAGATTGCAAAAGCAAATATATGAGAAAGAGACCCGGGGGCCGTAGGTTTCACTAGTGGCTTCTCTCGAGAAAAATAGCAAACAGTGGGTGAACAAATTACTGTTGGGCAATTTATAGAACTTCGAATACTCATGACGATATCCAGGCAATAATCATCATATAGGCATCACATCCAAGATTAGTAGACCGACTCCTGCCTGCATCTACTACTATTACTCCACACATCGACCGCTATCCAGCATGCATCTAGTGTATTTAGTTCATGGAAAAATGGAGTAATGCAATAAGAACGATGACATGTGTAGACAAGATCTATCTATGTACAGATAGACCCCATCATTTTATCCTTAGTAGCAACGATACATACGTGTCGGTTCCCCTTCTGTCACTGGGATCAAGCACCGTAAGATCGAACCCACTACAAAGCACCTCTTCCCATTGCAAGATAAATAGATCAAGTTGGCCAAACAAAACCCAAATGTCGGTGAAGAAATATGAGGCTATAAGCAATCATGCATATAAGAGATCAAAGAAACTCAAATAACTTTCATGGATATAAAAAGGTAGATCTGATCATAAACTCAAAGTTCATCGATCCCAACAAACACACAACAAAAGAGTTACATCATATGGATCTCCAAGAGACCATTGTATTGAGAATTCAGAGAGAGAGAGAGAGAGAGAGAGAGAGAGAGAGAGAGATGAAGCCATCTAGCTACTAACTACGGACCCGAAGGTCTACAAAGAACTACTCACGCATCATCGGAGAGGCACCAATGGAGGTGGTGAACCCCATCCGAGATGGTGTCTAGATTGGATCTGGTGGTTTTGGACTCTGTGGCGGCTGGATCAATATTTCGTATGCTCCCCTAGGGTTTTGGGAATATTGGGGTATTTATAGAGCAAAGAGGCGGTTCGGGGGGCACCTGAGGTGGGCACAACCCACAAGGGCGTGCCTGGGCCTCCTGGCGCGCCCTGGTGAGTTGTGCTATCCTCGGAGCATCCCCCAGGTGCAGCGAGGGCCCAATATGTTCCTTCTGGGCCAAAAAAAATTTCCGTGGAGTTTCTTTGCGTTTGGACTCCGTCTGATATTGATTTCCTGCGATGTAAAAAACATGCAAAAAACAGCAACTGGCACTCAGCACTATGTCAATAGGTTAGTACCAAAAAATGATATAAAATTACTATAAAATGATTATAAAACATCCAAGATTGGTAATAAAATAGAATGGAAAAATAAGAACATTATAGATACGTTGGAGACATATCACCCCTCACTTATCCCTTCACACCACATCATCACTTACCTCCAGAAAAAATTCTCCGTTGCTCTCTCTCCCGTGTTCTTGCTCTCAAACCCGTGGATTTCGATCTCTTTGCTCGAAGCTCCGTTTCCGAAACTGTTTCGGGGGATTGTTGCTTGGTATGTGACTCCATTGTTTTTCCAATTAGTTGTTGTTTTAGTGGTTTATATTTTGAATAATTAGCTACTCCTGGTGCTACTGTAGATGAGCTTGCATGTGAATTCTTAGAGTTCTAAGTAGTTTGAATGCTTGCTATGGCCTCTATATATCCCTATGAGTAGTTGCTATCAATTAATAAAGTTTTGTTGACAAATTTATTGTCACCCAAAAGTTTTCAAAAAATTGCACGCGAACATGATGAACCTATTTGCAAGGAGTTCTTCGAGGAGGAGATCCTCGGGGGCATCTTCTAGTGACAGCTCTGCTTGCAAGTCTTATGTTGAATCGAGTGAAAGTTCCGTTCAAGATGCATCTACCAAAACATGCTTATGGCCTTGCAATGATTATATGGTGCGTGTGGGCATTAAGGAGGAATTTGAGCAATATGTTCACAATGCCGGTCTTGGTATCTACATTGCAGATAAGTGCGAACAACACCACACTCTCACTGAATTATTTGTCAAAGGACTTAAATTCCATCCTCGAGAGGCTAGGGTGTCATTTAAACTTTAGGAAGATTCATTTACCATTTCACTAGAGAGTTTTTCTCACCACTGCAAACCGTCGTTCTGGGGTTCGCTTGACGAACCGCCAAGAACCGAGTATCAATCATTCTTGACTAGTCTTTCTATGGTGAGATGAGGGGAGTGACACAAGGTAGAATAAAGAGCATTCATTTTCCCGCAATTCAGTACGTTGCATTATTTAACGGGAAATGTATAGTAGGCAAGCAAGACTGTAGTGCACTTTGTGCTCCAGACTTGAGCCTCATACGCACCGCTCTCACCGGTGAAATGAGTTATAACCTTGGAGCAATTGTTGCACGCAGACTGCAGCATAACGCTAACAGTGGCTATTTCTATGGTGGAATATATGTCACGCGTTTAGCACGAGGGCTGGGTGTTTCACCTTTGCCTTTTGACTCTATCCTACCCACACATTATTTAGACTTTGATGTTTTGAAAAGTCATAAGATCCTCACAGGGAAAGTCCATAATTGCACTTACAATATGTTGTTTAACCAAAAATCTATTGTGCACACATATTTGCCTGCGCCTGCTCTTTTTGACTATCACAGCAAAGGAAGATACTTTGTTCTTGAGAGCGAGGCCCGAGCTCACAACGCAGCAATGGAGGCAGCACGGCAGTCCGAGGCATCCGCACCGACAGCCTCCGTGAGGTACCACGCGAACTACTATCCAGATTACTGACTGTTTACCAAGTTGGGCCAAAAGGCTAAGCTTGGGGGAGTACGTGTTCCTCACCGACATTACATTCATGTTCACACATTTCGTTCCAGTTGTCGGTGTTCACACTTTTTCATTGTATCATCCATGCTTAGATTTATTTTCTTGCTTTCTTCTTGTGTGTTTGAAAAACCTTAGAGAAACCAAAAAAATAGTTGTAGTTAGTTTACCTTCTATGCATGCTTAGTTGTAATACTAAAGAGAAAACCCAAAAAGATTTCCTTGTTCTTCTTTTGCTTGTTGGGAGCTTTCCCGTGTAAATAGTTTTTCTCATTTTTGCTTTTCCCTTTTATTTGCTTGTTCAAGAAAACCAAAAACACCAAAAATATTTCAATGAGTTTCTCTGAATTTCTTTTCTTTTTATTCGAGTCTTACCGAGGAGAAGACCACGATGAAAATGTTGAGTGGCTCTTATTTGAATAATTGCTGATCTAATAAAGATCCCATTTTACCTTGTCTTCTCTTGTTGAATAAAATGTTTGCAGATTCCAGCTTAGTCCACGGTACTCTTGCACCATTATTATTTTCACATCATTCGGTCGTGTAAGTGAAAGGCAATAATGACGATATTCGATGGACTGGCCGTGGTAGAGAGAAACGGGTTTGAACTCGACTTGTTCTGTTTGTGTAAATATGTTTAACCTAGATCCATGATTCAGCCCATTATGATTAAACATGTTTGCAATGACAATTAGAGATTATGGTTTCTCATGCCATGCATAAGTAGTTGGGAGTGGATAATGATTTATCTTTGACATCTACATTGCGTTAAAATGATTGTGATGTAGTATGATGATATGGTATCCTCCTCTGAATGTTCGAGTGGCTTGACTTGGCACATGTTCATGCATGTATTTGAATCAAAACCAACATAGCCTCTATGATATTTATGTTCATGGTGTCCATATCCTACTCATGCTAGTGTCCAATGTTACTTATGCCTAATGCATGTTTGTGACCGTTGTTGCTACCCAGCTGTCCGCTTCTCAATCTAACTGCTAGCCTTCGCCTGTACTAAGTGGGAATTCTGCTTGTACATCAAAAACCTTGAACCCAAAGTTATTCCTGATGAGTCCACCATACCTACCTATATACGGGATTACCCTCCTGTCCTAAGTAAATTTGCATGTGCCACCTCTAAAAACTTCTAATAAATATCCCTTTTGTGTGCCTGGATCATTCATGGAACGGTAGGAGGTGGTCGGTATCTTCCATGCTAAGCGGGTTATTCTCAGGTCGAGTGTTTATTCACTCGCCATTGCATAAGAAAAGGGCGGTAATAGGGATGCCCAGTACTAAACTGCAAACAAAAGAAAGCTTACAAATAAACAAACAAAAACTCTCAATGGAGTCAAAACCTTTACTTTTATCGCTTGGGAACTGCCACTAGTGTGCTTAGCATGGAAGATATTGATAACTGATGGTCTTGAAGTAAATGAGAAGGGTGCATGTCTCAAAATATCATTTACCTCTGTTTTAAAAAACTTGAGCTCTGGCACCTCTGCAAATCACTGCTTCCCTCTGCGAAGGGACTATCTATTTACTTTTATGTTGTGTCATCATCTTCTAAAATACACGCCAGAACCTAAGAGCACTGTTATCATGCTTATGCATTGTGTGTAGCTAATGTTGGGTGCATCATGACTGGATCTTTTCTACCATGAAGTACAATGTTTAGTCGCTGCTTGAACTTTGGAGGTGCTCTGCATTTATGTTTTGCGGTCTCAGAAAGGGCTAGCGAGATACCACTATTGTCATATTATATCATGGTTGTTTTGACAACGTGTTGTTGTTTGAGATATCTTATTATTGCTCGCTAGCTGATTATGTCACTGATATGAGTTAATATAATATTTAAGAGTTATTATCGGCATGGTTAGTTATAATGTTGGCTGAAAACCTGGGAGCTGTTTAAGCTTATTTATGCAAACAAGAGCAAAAGAGTTCGTAAAAGTTTTTCTTTTTCACTTTCAGTTTATCAACTGAATTGCTTGAGGACAAGCAAAGGAGTCGATACGTCTCCAACGTATCTACTTTTCCTAACGCTTTTCCTCTTGTTTTGGACTCTAATTTGCATGATTTGAATGAAACTAACCCCGGACTGACGCTGTTTTCAGCAGAACTACCATGTGTTGTTTTTGTGCAGAAATAAAAGTTCTCGGGATGGAACGAAACTTTGCGAGGAATGTTTATACAATAAACAAGAATTTCTGGAGCCAAGACCCACCAGAGGGGGCACCTGGGTGGGCACAACCCACACTACAAAAAAATACACTTCTGTGATGATACGTGTTTGTCACAGTAGGTCGCGTTTTTTGTCATGCATGTACATCCATGACAAATTTATGACAGAATCAAGATAGTAATACTGTGCTGTCGAGAAATGTTCCATGACGTTACCAAAATTATCATCACAGAAGTGTCCACTTCCATGACGATAAATCGCGCGTCACAGAAGTGCTTTCGTCAAGGGTGACCAACACGTGGTATCCACCGTAACGGAACGCCGTTAAGCTATCGGGTCGGATTTTGGATCCGGTAACCCGTTAACAGCCACGACCAATGCCGATTTTCCACGTGTAAAATTCTCATTGGCTGACAGATCCACGCGTCAGCTCCGCGTTGGCATAGGTGTCACTCATCCAACGGTGGAGATGGGCCTATGATATGTTGACACGTGGACCGGCCCAACAGTGGCCCACAAAGTTTAAATGGGCCGGCCCAACCGAAGGCCCATAAGATTTAGCGGACCATAATGGGCCGGCCCAGCTAAAGGCCCATAAAATTTAGTGGACCATAATGGGCCGGCCCAGCTAAAGGCCCACAAGATTTTAAATACCATAATGGGTCGGCCCAGCTAAAGGCCCACAAGATTTTGCGGACCACAATGGGCCGGCCCAGCTAAAGGCCCACAAGATTCTGTAGACCATAATGGGCCGGCCCAGCTAAAGGCCCAACATTCTCTATCAAATCGGCCCGTCAACGGCCTGTCCTAAACTTGTCATCAACGCGGCCCATGGTCACTTCTAGCCCTTTAATAGTCCGCTAAGTAATTGGGCCGAATCACGGCTGGGTGTATTTTCGGCCTGTTAAAGGTCCGGCTTCATTTGGGCCCATTTACATGCCATCAAAACTTTCGGCCCATAAACGACCGTGAAGGATTTGGGTCATATTCGGCCATGTCTGACATTCGGCCTATTAGAGGCCCACTATAGATTTGGGCCACTTTTGGCCTGTTGTCATTTTTGGTCTGTTAACGCCGGACGTAAACCATGGGCCATATGTGGCCCAACGTCATATCGGGCCCATTAACGACCCATATAAAAATGATGATAATCTAGCCCGACCGAAGTTTCGGCCTGTTAAAGGCCCGTGTATTAGGTCGGCGCATTTCTGACCGTCCAATTTAAATCTGTCAAAGATCCGCGTCGTAAATGGGCCACCATTTCAGCTCGCTAAGTCCGATGGGTTATTTGGCACAATCAGGCCCAATCCCACTTCGGTCTATTAAAGGCCCATGTTTTTATGGGCTCGAGATATTTACACTGTAAGCGACCTAGTTTTCTTGAGGGCCCAAATTATGTTTAGGCACATTAAAGGCCCACTATGGGCACATGCCTACCGAAAAATATGAAAGCTTATGCTGATTTAGGCCCAGATATTTTTAGTGGGCTACATGCCAATTTCGGCCCGTAATCGTTTTTAGCCCAATTGGAATGGGCCCGACGAATGTTGGCATGTTGGGCTCCTACGAAGCTTTCGGCCGAATACATTACCAAGATAAACCTATGCTATACAAAAATAGCGTCATAATTACTGCAGCCTGGGGCAGCATCATAA
Source organism: Aegilops longissima (assembly GCA_021605205.1). Taxonomy (NCBI): domain Eukaryota; kingdom Viridiplantae; phylum Streptophyta; class Magnoliopsida; order Poales; family Poaceae; genus Aegilops; species Aegilops longissima. The sequence continues at coordinate 154,425,906 of CM038677.1, forward strand.
ATGTTGTATCACAACAATAAATTCCAACCATACAACAAAAGTCCTGTGGGCATAAAGTTTACGGTCCTTCCAGATAAAAGCACCATCAGATGTATAGAAGTACAGAACATTTGACCTGAGTGCTAATGTTTCAGGCTGTAGAATCTGATGGAGCAACACGATCTCCACCTTTTTTCCGCCATTTCTCTCGAACAACGAAGCGAATGTCTGATAGTCTGGTTTCAAAACCATTCATATCTTGACGACATTTCTCAACCACTATTCTTGTTTCCAAAACAACGTCCATTAGGGATTGGACTTGTGTCTGGAGCACAGATATATCACTCTGTCTAGCAGGAAGATTTTGTTCAATAGGCGATTTGGATGAGGTTACCTTGACAACCAACCCGAATTACGCAGAAGGTGCTTTTTGCTTCGTTAGTGGAGAGATACCGACGATCGCAGCAAGAGGTGACATTGTGCCTGTAGTAGCCTCGTCACCTTCAGGTGGTTGTGGTTGTTCAATCATTTGTTCCATAGCTTCCTGAAAGTTTGAACTTGTAGATTAGTGTACCAAATAAGTTACTAATGAGACAAAAACAAACAAAGTAGGTTAAACGTTTATACATAACTTATTTTGGTGAACTACTGTAATACATTAGCATGTATTGTAGTGCCAACTACATAATAAAATCACTTTCGGGACATATGTCCATGTAGCATGCCTACTGTATTGTCTATTTCCTCACATTCGTTGACATCTAAGGATAAAGAGACATGGTTTAAAGTAGGATGAACATAGTACGACATCATTCATATCATGGGCAAACAGATATAAAACAAACAACCTATTTTATCATTGTGTGCGCACGTGAACATAACAACTAGATTACAGATCAAGACCAAAAGAATATCCTTCATCTCTTTTAAACCATGTAAGGTGAAATGATACGTTAAGAAAACTGTGTATAAAAGTGAACAGAGTAACTGACATTGGCTGCAAACCAAGCAGTTAAATGAACACATCATAGTACCAATCAGTTCAAGGCAGGAGGAGTAAGGACTTACAACAGCGGTTTGAACTGGTGTGCTCATGCCCTTCATCTTGCTGGTGTGGCAATCCTTTAAGATTTGCACTGCATTCGGTTCAGGTTCTTTTTGGTCCGCACGGGCTTTCCTCTGTATTTGGAACAAGTCAATATAGATACAATAATATGGCACAAAAAGAAGAAGGAAGTAGCAGCTATTTACAAGAGCCTCGCAGTGTGCAATATAGCTACGAGATCCTGTTGTCTGTTGGAATTTCACTTTAGAACGGTTGGTTTTGTTCTTCAAACAGTTAGCCTAGAAGAAGATACACTTGTAAGGGACATACATAAATACAAGTTCAATATGTGGTCTGATCAAATACATATAGCCTACTTGATACTTTGGATCGCACCAATGTTTAACGAGGGCTGTCCATCTTCATCGTAATATATTCCTTTGGAGATGTTTGGGCGATTTCATTGTTAGCCTTGCCTTCAAAGTGAGATTTTCTAAGGTGGTACCGACATCGTCGCAGAAAGAAGCGGTGAAAAACATGAGTGCATGCTTGTTTAGTTGCATCATCTTTCGGATCCAACTTGAACCTCATCTGCTGAAAAAGAATGTGAGTCTTATTAGGAGGAAGCTAGAAAGTATGGGGGATGAGCAAGACAATATTACTAATTGCGATGAATAACATTACTTACGGATAAATGGTCAAGGAAGGTGTTAAACTGGGTATTGTCTTTCTCATTCCTGTACTGGATCCACGTTGGGAGGATATGTGAATGACACCTAACGGCAATGGCTGCTTCTGATACTAACTTGGTTGACTCTGTAGCATCACGTGGCCTTTTTAAACCTGCCTCAAAATGGATCTCCATTCTTCCTCCTTTACATTTTGTTAATCTGTCAAGCATTATCCCTGATGTCTGTTTTCGCTTGCGCCGTGGTGCTAGTTCAACAGCGAATATGGAAAGTGTTAGTGTACATCAAACCGTGAGAGTACATATAAAGGAGCATGCAATCGCAACTTGACTCGGTCAGTACCGCCTTGGTGTTGATGCTCATGAGGTTCATCTGATCTTGCCAAGTCTGTTGTGTCGCGAGTGCTTCGGAAGTAGTGTTAGGTGTGAAGGCAGCTTGGGAACTGGCCAGTTCCGGAGCAAACGAACGAATAACTGGTTGAGATGCTGGTACAGTTGAAGCGGATGCTGCAGCTGGTGGAGTAGGTGATACTGTGTTTGTAGATTTAGCCGGTGGACTTGGAACTTCTACTGCACTATAAGTACAAGCAGAATCTTGACGGCAGAATCTTTTTCGTTTTACCCGACGAGTAACAACACTCCCTACTATATTATTTTCCTTGCTCTTTTTTGACTTTGCCATGTCAAGCTGTACCCACAACACAAAAGAATAAAATCACTCTTCAGAACTCATTGATGCATGATACAGACAAGCAATACTTTGATGTAAGACAACCGTAGAGGATGGAATATGTAAGAAAAACAGGACGACATGACATATTCACAGCTACGATGTGCAAAACTAAGCAGAAGGATTTTCAAGAAAATAGAAGTAATGCAAGCTAGACACCATATGAAAGATGCAACCAAAATTACTCTGCCAAGTTAAAAGTGTCTTGTCATAAGTGGCAATTCGAAAAATTAGAAGCAAGACAACGAGAAATCAATGCAAGATGCAACCACTATCAAACTGCCATGTTAAAAGCGTCCAATCATGAGTGGTGATGCGGGATACACAAAGCAGTACTTTGATGTAAGAACATGGTATGATAGATAGATGCGATGTATTCTAGACACGTAAAGCCATGTCATATGCACATGTATAACGATAAACTCAGAGGTGCAATTTAATCAAAATAGAAGAAATACAAGCTAGATAATATATGCAACATGAAACCAATTATCACATTGTCAACTTAGAGCAAGCACTGCGATGGTGGAGTACGGAGATGAACTCATCATGTAGACTTGGGACTTCAACTTCATTAGCGTGAGCAGGGGCAAATCTAGAGAGTCTCTGTTTGCGTCAAAAGGAGGACCACCAACATCCCCTAACTTATTCTTTTCCTTCCTATTTTCTCGATATTTCCTTATGAAGTCAAAACCACAAGAAGATGAATAAAATTAGCTCTGCATAACTGGTTGATGCATGATACAGACGAACACTACTTTGATGTAAGGAAAGCGCAGGATAGGAGGATGGAATATATAAAAAAAAGACAGCGTTTCATATTCACACGTACGATAGGAGGATGGAATATGTATGAAAAAACAAGGCATTTCAACAAAATTAGAAGAAAGCTAGGCACCATATGAACATGCAACCAATATCACTCTATCAGGTAAAAAGTGTCTCGTCATAAGTGCCATTTTAAGAAATTAGAAGCAGTACAAGCTAGAAGACAATGCAAGATGCAACCTACATCACAGTCCCAAGTTAAATGTGTCTTATGGGTAAGTGATCGTTGCAGGTATAAGTTGTAAGCTACGCAGATGCAATTCAACATAATCAGAAGCAATACAAACTAGACATCATACGGAAAACGCAATCACGTATAACAGTTCCAAGTAAGAGCAAGCACTGTGATGGTGGAGTAGGGAGATGTGCTCATCATGTACATGTATGTTCTAGAAACAGAACACGTGTCATATTCACGGGCATTATGTGTAAAGTAAGCAGATGCAATTCAAGTTAGAAGCAATACAAGCTAGACATCATACGCAACATGCAACCATATATAATAGTGTCAAGTTAGAGCAAGCACCTGTGATGGTGGAGTAGGGGAGATGTGCTCATCATCTACACAGCTACGTTGACTGTCCAGCCTTGTGTTGTCTTGCAAATCTTGTTGGGAGGATGGTGGAGTAGAATCTGTAGAGACCCCCTGTTTGAGTTGCTCCGAAGGACCACCACCATCCACTGCCGGACTAGTTTCCTTCAGCTGTAATGATTTTGCATTGTGAAGTCAAACCGATAAGAAAAACGAATAAAATTCGCTCTTCAGAACTCATTCATGCATGATAATGACGAACACTACTCGGATGAAAGGCAAACACATGATGCGAGGATGGAATATGTATGAAAAACAGGATGGTGTGACATATTCACACCTATGATGTGGTAACTAAGCAGAAGGCATTTCAACAAATTAGAAGCACTGCAAGCTAGACACCATATGAAAGATGCAACCAATATAACTCTGCTAAGCTCAAACTGTATGGCGTTTCAACAAATTAGAAGCAGTACATGCTAGAAATCATATGCAAGACACAACCAATATCACAGTGGCGACTTAAAGGTGCCTTATCATAAGTGACTGATGCGGGATATGGAAGAATAGTAGGCTGATGTAGAAACAGGAACACATGTCATATTCATAGGCATTATGTGTAAAGTAAGCAGATGCAATTCAACAAAGTTAGAAGCAATACAAGCTAGACATCATACGCAACATGCAACCACATAAAATAGTGCCAAGTTAGAGCAAGCACCTGTGATGGTGGAGTAGGGGAGATGTGATCATCATCTACACAGCTACGTTGACTGTTGTCACGCCCAATATGCGACCCAATCCAAAAGGAACTCGAAGGTCCCACCAAGGATAGACCCGCATATTGAAACACTTTTGCAAGGTGGATATCATTACATCAACATTACATAATAGTAGGGATGCATAAATAAGGCACAAATGCCACAAGAATACATCAACATCATATACAAGATCAACATCCGACTACGGATGAATCATAAACAAAAACTCAAACAATATCCACCCTGCTAGCCGGGCTGCCGACCGAACCTATCCCCGATCAAGAAGAAGCGGAAGAAGAACTCCAACACAAGCAAACATCGCTCTCGCGTCATGATCATCGCGAAACCTGTACCTACAACTGTTGGTGTAGTAATCTGTGAGCCACGAGGACTCAGCAATCCCATTACCATGGGTATCAAGACTAGCAAAGCTTAATGGGAAAGGAAGGGATAAAGTGGTGAGGTTGCAGCAGCGACTAAGCATGTATGGTGGCTAACATACGCAAATGAGAGCGAGAAGAGAAACAAAGGAACGGTCGTCAACTAGTAATGATCAAGAAGTGATCCTGAACTCCTACTTACGCCGACATAACCCGAAACCGTGTTCTCCTCTCGATCAACCCGAAAAGAGACACTCACGATTACGCATTACAGTTGGTGTATTTTAGAAGAGTTTGCTTCAAGTTTACTACAACCGGATATCAACAAATTCCCATCTGCCACATAACCGCGGGCACGACTCTCGAAAGTTTATACCCTGCAGGGGTGTCCCAACTTAGCCCATGATAAGCTCTCACGATCAATGAAGGATATTCCTTCTCCCCGGAAAGACCCGATCAGTCTTGGAATCCCGGCTGCAAGACATTTCGACAGCAATAAAACAAGACCAGCAAAGCCGCCCGATGCGCCGACAATCCCGATAGGAGCTGCACATATCTCGTTCTCAGGGCAACACCGGATGAGACTAGCTACGAGTAAAACCAGACCTCGAGTTGCTCCGAGGTGGCCCCGCAGGCAGCTCGGTTCGGGCCAACACTTAGACAAGCATTGGCCCGGGGGGGCTAAATAAAGATGACCCTCGAGAGAGCGACTCCCAAGGGAAAAGTAGGTGGTGGTGAGGCAAATGGTAAAACCAATGTTGGGCCGTGCTGGAGGAGTCTTATTCAAAGCGAACTGTCAAGGGGGTCCCATAAATCACCCGACCGCGTTAGGGACGCAAAATCCGGGAACATGATACCGATATGACAGAAACTAGGGCGGCAAGAGTGGAACAAAACACCAGGCATAAGGCCGAGCCTTCCACCCTTTACCAAGTATATAGATGCATTAATTAAATAAGATATATTGTGATATCCCAACAAGTAAACATGTTCCAACAAGGAACAACATCTCCATGTTCCAACAAGGAACAAACTTCATCTTCACCTGCAACTAACAAAGCTATAAGAGGGGCTAAGCAAAGCGGTAACATAGCCAAACAACGGTTAGCTAGGAAGGGTGCAAAAGGTTAGAGGCTGACATGGCAAATTGGGAAGGCTTGAGCAGCAAGTGATAGGTAACGCAGCATAGCGATAGAACGAAGCAACTAGCATAGCAATGATAGTTGTGAGATCCAGGGTAGTGGTCATCTTGCCTGAAATCCCGCTAGGAAGAAGAAAGAGTCCATGAAGAAGATGAACGGATGAAGCCGAACCAAGCGTAGACGAACGAATCCTCACGATCGCAACGAAACAGGAACTAACAAGAAGAAGCACACAACATAGTAAACACACCACACATGAACAAGACATGATGCTCAACCAAGCATGATGCATGACAAAGCTACATGAAGCTACTCATGGCAAGAGATGATGCAAACAAGAGCAACACATCAAGGCAAGTTTAAATGAGGCCGGGAACAACATATAACAATTCCGGTAAGTCCTCATATGCAAATTTCGAAATTGGTCCAGATCTGAATAACTTTATGTTCAAGTTGTTAAACAGCAATTTAAAATGCACCACGATGATCTACACGAAATTCTAGTCAAGTTACATATAAAGTTCATTAAATTCGGAGCTACGGCCTAGAAGATATGAGCAAAACAAGATGAGCAAGGCATTGATGCAAAATGCATACAAACATCAACCAAACACCTCAAAACATGGATGCAACATGATAATATGAAACTACATGCAAAATCAAGGAAGTTTCATGTAGAGCACACTCAAAACGGAGCAACGGTGCAACACATACACTCTATACAAGTCATGACAACAATGTGTCCAAAACAGCAACTAGGCATATTGCAAGCATCAAAACAACATGCTACAGGACCTCAACATAATAACAAAAGGCATGGGCATGATGTACAGGTAAAGCATGACAAAACATGAACACTGAGCTATCTCCAGAAATCACTAGAACATGCTCAAAATGACATGGCAAAATTGCAAATAATAACAGGTTCACAGACTTGGCAGAATTTACAGGACATGGCAGAAATAACATCAGGTTGCAATGTTTAGAGCCATCAACCAACATGTTACAGGAACTTAACATGGCAAACAAATGCATGGCATGCATCTACTAAATGCATAGACCAAAAGTCCCTTACTGACCATGAGCCACAAAGGATCAGAAAATATGATGGCACCCATGTAAACATGGCAAGTTATATGACAGACTCATACATGGCAGGAACAACAATAAGTAGGCATGTTGGTGAGCTTGAACCACTCACCACAGAGCAATACATGGCATGGCAAGGCAACTCACAGTAAGAAGACATGGCATAGAAGCTATACATGGCAAGAACAACATCATAGCATTCACGGATCAACTACAACAACCTTGGCAAAATTGAATAACATTTAAACAATCTGCCAGGAAACATTTTATAGCAAAAGTAGAGCTCGATTGACTCAAACTATGGCACTCCATAATTGCAAACAAGGGCATGGATGGATAGAGAATAACCATATGTTCAAAACATCCTTACTGAAGTATCTCAAAATAAGCATGGATCTCTCTGTAGCATCAAGTTTACATGGCATAAAAATATCAGTGAGCAGGGCTGAAATCAGCAACATCATGAAGCCTAGTTTGCATGCTTGTGCTAGTCACCACAGAGATCACAAAAATACATGGCATACACCCCTGTAAAGATGGCATGGCATATTACAAAACACATGTAGGACTCAAGTTCATAGGGTGCACACATCAATCATGGCAAAAATGACAAAAGTGCATGTTCTGATAAGAATCTGAAACTAACATCACATAGCCCTCTTCTAACACCCTTTTGGGCACCAAGATGAGCTCAAATGTAAATGATGCAATGAGATGAAATGATCTACTCGTCGAGACGAACAATTTGACATATTACACGCACGAAATGGAGCTACGGATGCAGAGTTATGATGCGATGTAAATGCATGAAAATATCACAGATTCGGGGACTTAGCAGATTTTTTGAAAAAAAAAACAGTTCGGGCGCAGGTGAACTAAAAGACGCCTGGGGCGGGGTTTACTGGGCTCTCACCATGGGCCTTGGCCCAGAGCGCGGAGGGGAAGCAGGCCAGCTGCTGGGCCTTGGCGGATCGGCCCACGCGGGGAGGAAGCGGAGGCGCCGTCCTCCTAGATCGGATCGGCCCCGAGCGGGACCAGGGGCGGCGGCGGCCGGCGGTCAACGGCGATGGGGAGGGCGCCGACGAGGGGCGGAGGCCGGGGATGGCCGGAATGGGGAGATCCGGGGTCGGGGATCCTGGATCCGGCGAAGACCGAGGGCGCGGAGGCCAGCGACGAGCTCGGCGACGGGGATGGCTTACTCCGGCGATGGGGGCCGGTGACCCTGTGCGAGAGAGAGAGAGAGAGAGAGAGAGAGAGAGAGAGAGAGAGAGAGAGAGAGAGAGAGAGAGAGAGAGAGAGAGAGAGAGAGAGAGAGAGAGAGAGAGAGAGAGACGGTGTCAGGGAGAGAGAGGAGGAAGCCGGATGGGGCGGCGTGACCTGGCGGCGGTGGCGAGGCTTACCGGCGGCAGGGACGGGAAGGCAAGGCAGGCGCGCTATTGGCGGCCTTCGCCGACGCTGGGATCCGCAGCGCTCGGCGACCGGCTGCAGGGGTGCTCCCTCTGCGAGAGCTTCGGCACGAGGGGCATCGGGCCAGATCCGGCCCGGGTGGGCGGTTATGGCTCCATGAACCCTGGCGGCCGGGAGGCGCTTGGGTGAGGTGGCGATGCCACATGGCGGCGGGCGATGGGTGGGGCGCGAGGAGGCGACATGGCGCGCGCGGATTGGTCCGGGCGCGCCGGCGGCGACGCCAAGTGGCGAAGGGCGGCTGGGGAGGCGTGGATTTCGAGGAGGAGGGAGGTGGCTGCGGCAGGAGGTAGGGGAAGAGGTCTAGGTTACCCAAATTAGACTAGGGGTGTCCATATATAGCAAAAATGATTAGGTTAGGGGGGTTTAGGGGGGGGGGGGTTCGGAGCCCTCCGATCGCAATCAAACGTTTCCGGTCGGAGGGGGGAGTTAGAATGGGCCTAGGAGGGATTAGTGGGTTGTGAGGAGAGGGATTGGGCTGAGGAAGAGAAGAGAAGTGCAGCCCGGCAACTGTTTCCGGAGACCGAAAACACCCGACGAAGGTACCGGCAACGGTACCGCTATATTTAACGGTTGGGCTATCAAATGGACTCCGAATGCGACGAAACTTGACAGGCGCTCTGTCTATACTATAATAAGACCGCACGCCAAGTTGCATCCCATTCCGAGAACATTTTTATGCCACTTACAAAATAATATTTCGAAGGTGCCGCGGGCACGTGCGAGTGTGTCTGGACTCCGAACGGACAACGGAGAGGACCGGGGGAACCCGAACGGATGCAAGTTTTGAAAAACATGCAGATGAAATGCAGATGATGACATGGCAAAATGCAACACGCAAGCAAATGACATGGCAACGACAGCGAATAATTGGAAGACACCTGGCGCATCGAATCCAGGGTGTTACAACTGTCTAGCCTTGCGTTGTCTTGCGAATCTTGTTGGGAGGATGGCGGAGTAGAATCTGTAGAGAACCTCCGTTTCAGTTGCTCGGAAGGACCACCACATCCAATGCCTTGCCAATTACCTTCAACTTTATTGATTTTGCATTGTGAGGTCATACCGACAAGAAAAAGGAATATCATTCGCTCTTCAGAACTCATTCATGCATGATACTGACGAACACTACTCTGATGAAAGGCAAAGTCATGATACGAGGATGGAATATGTACGAAAAAATGGATGGCTTGACATATTCACACATATGATGTGGTAACTAAGCAGAAGGCACTTCAACAAATTAGAAACAATGCAAGACACCATATGGAAGGTGCAATCAATATCACTCTGCCAAGTTAAAACTGTCTCGTCATAGGTGGCGTTCATCAAACTAGAAGACATACATGCTAGAAATCATATTCAAGACGCAAACCAATATCACACTGCCAACTTAAAGGTGTCCTGTCATAAGTGACTGATGCAGGATGCACAAGAAGAGTAGTTTCATGTAAGAACATGGTGTGATAGACAGATATAGTATGTACCAAAAACAGGAAAGCGTGTCATATTCATATGTATCATATGTAAGCTAAGCAGATGCAATTTACACTAATTAGGAGCAATACGAGCTAGACACCATATGCAACATGCAACCAGATATCACACTGCCAAGTTAGAGCAAGCACCTTGGATGGTGGAGTAGGGGAGCGGAGACTTGGACCTTGTAATGCACTATCAGTACAAGGAGAATCGGTATAGATGCTCCGTTTACGTTGCTGCAAAGGACCACCATCATCGCCTTCCTTACTCTTTTCCTTTCTCTTTCTTGATTTTGTCTTGTCAAGTCAAACCCACAAGAAAAAGGAATAAAATTTGCTCTTCAGAACTCATTGATGCATGATACTGACGAACACTACTTTCATGTAAGGCAGCCGCATGATAGGAGGATGGAATATGTATGAAAAACAGGCAGCGTGACAAATTGACATGTATGATGTATAAAGTGTAAACTAAGCACAAGGTGCTTGAACTTGTTAGAATCGATGCAATCTAGAAACCATATGAAAGATGAAACCAATATCACTCTGCCAAATTAAAAGGGTGCCCTAACAAATGTATTTGACCAAATTAGAAGTAATACATGGCAACAGGCTAGAAATAATATGCAATATGCAACGAATAAAGGTGACTCATCGTAAGTGATTGATGCAGGTACAGAAGAGAGGTAGTTTCATGTAAGAACAAGGTTAACACATAGATGTAGTGTGTACCAAAAATAGGAAGGCATGTCATATTCACAGGTATAGTGTGTAAACTAAGCAGATGCAATTTACCCTAATTAGAAGCATTCCAAGCTAGACACCGTATGCAACATGCAACCACATATCACTGCTGCTGGGTTAGAGCAAGCACCTGTGATGGTGGTGTAGGGGAAGTGCGGTCTTCAGGTACAGAGCTACATTCAATATCTTCATTTAGGCTTGCTGTTTCTTGAGAATCATGTGGAGAGGATGAAATTGCATTCTTTATAAGAGTATTGCGTCTCATATTAACCCACGCGCGTGACTGTCTCATCATAAGCGATAGATGCAGGATACACAAGAACAGTAGTTTGATGTAAGAACATGGTGTGATAGGCAGATGTAGTATGTACCAAAAACAGGAAGGCGTGTCATATTCACATGTATAATGTGTAAGCTAAGGAGATGCAATTTAACAAATTAGGAGCATTGATGAGGAATATACAAGAAAAGTAGTTTGATGTAAGAACATGGTTAATAGAAGGACGTAGTATGTACCAAAAACAGGAAGGCATGTCATATTCACATGTATAATGTGTTAACTAAGCAGATGCAATTTACCCTAATTAGAAGCATTACAAGGTAGACACCATATGCAACATGCAACCACATATCACACTGCCAAGTAAGAGCAAGCACCTGCGATGGTGGTGTGGGGGAATTGCGGTGATCAACTAGAGAGCTACGTTGACTATCTTCATTTAGCGTTGCTATTTCTTGAGAATCATGTGGGAAGGATGACACTGCACTCTTTAAACAGTAGGGCGTCTCACAAGAACCCACTGGGTGTTGTCTCACCATAAGTGATTGACGAGGATACAAAAGAGCATTAGTTTGATGTATGAACATGGTTAATAGACACATGTAGTATGTATCAAAAACAGGAAGGCATGTCATTATCAAAGGTATAATGTGTAAAGTAAGCATATGCAATTTAACAAAATTGGAAGCAATACAAGCTAGACACCATATGCAACATGCAACCACATTTGACAATATGAAGTTAAAGCAAGCACTGGATGGTTGTGTGTGGCAATTGAGATCATCAACTGCAGAGCTACGCCATCGTCTCCAATCGCGACGCTGCACCCATTAGAGCGCTGAAATGCTTAGTGCTTATCTTCGAATTACACTGGAGCGACTTCTATCTTTTCTTTTCTGCATTCATCAACACTGCGTCAGAGTCTAAAATATCCATGCATGAAAAAACAATAGTGTGAGTATGGGTGAAGTGTGTGCACAATTAGTACAGTGTAAAGGTAGTAGATAGCAGGTCGGTGAGAAATAAATGACAGGAGACATATGATAGCTCTACAACATGCATGGCACACTAAATTACTACAAGATTCTATGAAAATAACCAAGGGAGTCCTAGACTAGGGGGTGTCCGGATAGCAGAACTATCATCTTTGGCCGGACTCCTGGACTATGAAGATACAAGATTGAAGACTTCGTCCCGTGTCCGGATGGGACTTTCCTTGGCGTGGAAGGCAAGATTGCGATACGGATATGTAGATCCCCTACCATTGTAACCGACTCTGTGTAACCCTAACCCTCTTCGATGTCTATATAAACCAGAGGGTTTTAGTACGTAGGACGAACAACAATCATACCATAGGCTAGCTTCTAGGGTTTAGCCTCTCTGATCTCGTGGTAGATCTACTCTTGTACTACCCATATCATCAATATTAATCAAGCAGGAGTAGGGTTTTACCTCCATCGAGAGGGCCCAAACCTGGGTAAAAACATCGTGTCCCTTGTCTCCTATTACCATCCGCCTAGACACACAGTTCGGGACCCCCTACCCGAGATCCGCCGGTTTTGACACCGACATTGGTGCTTTCATTGAGAGTTCCTTTGTGTCGTCACCTTTTAGGCCCGATGGCTCCTTCAATCATCAACAACGACGCGGTCCAGGGTGAGACTTTTCTCCCCGGATAGATCTTCGTATTCGGCGGCTTTGCACTGCGGGCCAATTCGCTTGGCCATCTGGAGCAGATCAAAAGTTACGCCCCTGTCCGTCAGGTCAGATTTGGCAGTTTGAACTACACGGCCGACATCTGCGGAGACTTGATCCTCGACGGATTCGAGCCACAGCCAAGCGCGCCACACTGTCTCGATGGGCATGATCTAGCTCTGCCGCAGAACAGTGCCCTGGGGGCCGCACCAGTGTCCGCTCCGACCCTTAGTTCGGAGCCGACCTCGCCGATCGAGGATGGGTGGCTAGACACCACCTCGGGGGCTGAGATCTCTACGGCAATTGAGCCGAACACCATCCCTGTCCTTTGCGAAGCTCATGACTCCAAGGTGCCGGACTCCTCTCCGGACTCTGAACCTTCCGCGCAACTGCCAATCGAATCCGATTGGGCACCGGTTATGGAGTTCACCGCCGCGGACATCTTTCAGCACTCGCCCTTCGGCGACATCTTGAATTCACTAAAATCTCTCTCTTTATTAGGAGAGCCCTGGCCGGACTATGGTCAGCAAGGTTGGGATGCCGACGACGAAGAAATTCGACGCCCACCCACCACCCACTTCGTAGCCACTGTCAAAAGTTTAAACGATGTGCTCGATTTCGACCCCGAAGACATCGACGGTATGGACGATGATGCATGAGATAATTATGAAACAGCACCTATAGAGTACTGGACAGCCACCTCATCTCACGATGTATACATGGTGGATACACCCAAAGGAAGCGACAACGAGGAACAACGGACGATACGAAGGATAATTCCCTCGAAAAGCAGTCAAAACGGCGATGTAAGCGCCGCTCAAAGTCCCGCCTCGACAAAGACGACAGCCATACAGACCCAACCATAGAGCAGGGCGAACCGGTGGACGACGAACAGGCTATCGGGCAACCGTCCGAACAGGACAACTTGGATAAACAACCCATCCCCGGCGAAGATAACAGTCCGGACGATCTCATGCCGGACAAATTCTTGGAGCAGAAGAACCTCCACAAAAGGCTCGTCGCCACTGCACGTAGCCTGAAAAAGCAGAAGCGGAAGCTCAAAACAGCGGAAGATGCACTCAGAATCAGATGGAGCAAAGTACTCAACACCACAGATAAATACGGTGACAATCGCCAAACAAAGAGCTACCCGAAGAGCAAACTACTGCCCGAATTTGACGAGGAGGCCGTAGAGCCCCCACAATCAAAGGACAAAGGGGCCGCCCGGTCGGATAGACAACCACATGGCAAACATAGAGCGGCAAACGGCGCCGCACACAAGCCGGCACGCGATCCATGCAAGGATTCACATCAAAAAGATGGACCAGTCAGGTCTATCTACGGGCCAAGAAAGCAAGTTCTAGTAAGCAATGCAACACAGCAAGTATCCGAGCATCACGGCACACCCAGATACAGGGGTGCCGCACACCCCCTATGTTTCACCGATGAGGTGCTGGATTATAAATTTCCAGCGGGATTCAAGCCCGTAAAAATAGAGGCATACGACGGAGCGACAGACCCTGGAGTATGGATTGAGGACTACATCCTCCACAAACACATGGTCAGAGGAGATGACCTCCACGCCATAAAATATTTACCCCTCAAGCTCAAAGGGCCAGCTCGGCATTGGCTTAAAAGCCTCCCCGAAAACACCATTGGAAGTTGGGAAGAGCTCGAGGATGCTTTTCGGGCCAATTTTCAAGGGACATATGTCCGACCTCTGGACGCAGACGATTTAAGTCACATAACCCAACAGCCCGGAGAGTCAGCCCGAAAATTCTGGAACCGGTTTCTCACCAAAAAGAACCAAATAGTCGACTGTCCGGACGCCGAAGCCCTAGCAGCTTTCAAAGACAACGTCCAAGACGAATGGCTCGCCAGACACCTCGGCCAAGAAAAGCCAAGAACAATGGCCGCATTAACAAGCCTCATGACCCTCTTTTGCGTGGGAGAGGATAGCTGGCTAGCAAGATGCAGTACCAGCGACCCAAGTACATCCGAAGTCAGGGATGGAAATGGGAAACCATGACCCAGCAAGGACCAGCGACGGACTAAGGGGAACAGTCCGAAGAGCATGGCAGTCAACGCCGGATTCAAAAGCTCTCGGCAGAACAATAAAAAACTGCCCCTTAAGGATAACAGCGACGAGCTATCCAATTTAAACAAAATCTTGGACAAGATATGCCAAATTCGTAGTACTCCCGGGAAGCCTGCAAATCACACCCACAGAGATTGTTGAGTCTTCAAGCAGTCCGGCAAACTCAACGCCGAACACAAGGGGCTCGACGCACCAAGTGAAGACGACGATGAACCCCACAAGCAGAGCACCGGAAAACAAAAGAATTTCCCACAAGAAGTCAAAACAGTAAACTCACTTCAAGTGATAAAAAGGAAAAACAGAGCAGCGCCCATTGAAATACGCGCCGCATGATCTACCTCAGCGGAGCCCCGATACTGGTTGTCAAAACCAATCACCTTCGACCATCAGGATTACTCCGGAAGTATCCGGAACGCATGATGGACTGCCTTAATATTGAATCCCATAATCGACGGACTCCAATTTACACAAGTCCTAATGGACGGCGGCAGTGATCTAAACATGCTGTATCAGGACACAATCCGCAGAATGGGGATACACCCCACCAAAATTCGCCACAGCAGCACTTCCTTTCAAGGGGTAATGCCAGGCCCATATGCCCATTGTACGGGCTCTGTACGGCTAAAAGTTGTGTTCGGCTGATCCGACAACTTCCGTTGCGAAAAGTTAGTCTTCCACATTTCTCCATTTAATAGTAGCTATCAAGCACTATTGGAACTCGAAGCTTTCACCCGCTTTAACGCAATACCGCACTATGCATCTCTTACACTTAAAATGCCCGGTCCACGCGGCATCATCTCATTAAAGGGAAACTTCGAGTGTTCCTCAAGCAAGGACGAATGTGAGACTGCTTTGACAGCCGCACAATAATCCAGCTTCGCTGATCAAAGCACCTAAACAGGTCATTTAGACCCCGGACGCGGTTAGACGAGTCCGGCGTAAATATACAAGGGGCTTACCAGCCTCATACCCCCTTACAAGGGGCTTCACGCATGTACAACACGAGACATAAAAGCTCAATTTTGTTCATTTTTTGAATCATACTTTGTTTATTACACCTTTTGCATGATCTTTTTTAAGTTCCTCTCTTTTACAGATGAATGCCGTGCTATACCCGTCCAGGATACTGCACAACGGAGACACAGGCGCAGACGTGCAGTAGGGACCCGTTGCAAGGATTCTCTTTAGATTAAGACCCTACGTAAACCTTTCTTACTGTCTCTTGTTGATACACATCCCCTGGTTTCTTGCTATAACCGAGGAGGAGGCTGGCATTTTGGCATCGGCCGCGTCAGAATTTTGCGCGTACCTGGACACCAGGGGCTTGTTACGAAGGGCGCTGTTCGGCCCGTTTTCATAAAGACCGAATACCTTGGGAGTGTTCGGCGTCTCGAGTTAGGCCTTATATGCATCAACTCCGAATCATGTCTTTGGTCAAATGTTGGGTTTGCCCGGCTCCTGTGTTTTGCTGCCTTACGTTCCGTTCCATCGGCTAACGCGGCACCAGGAGAACTACTGCGATTGTGCCCCGGTTTCGGCCGGGTGAGCACCTCAGTAGAGAAAGCCGAAAACTGGCTGTCATGATATAGCGTGAGACTGGTCAACCACTCGATGACTCATCTGAATGTTTAGAATTCCTCCGCATTAACGAAGGACCGTTTCCCGGTCAGGCACCTATGCGCCCCGAGCTTGGGAGAGCGCGGTGCCCCTAGGGGATATATAGTAGCCCCACCATTGAACTCCTATGGCTAAGTGAAAGTGATAAAGCATTATAGTCCGGTTGCCTAGTTTGCTACGCTATCACCTCCTTTACGGGACCAAGACGTTCGATTAAGTGTGAAAATGCGCCCCTTTTTGCAAACACCCCCGCATTATGTGCGTGGGGGCTGAAGCCGAAGACTGCCATCTTTCAGGTTATATACACATATACATAAACGGCCGCCCAGGAGGAATTTTACTACTTGAATGCACAAGTATAAAAAGCTCTTATATACTATTGAAAAATTATTGCGTAAATCATACATGTCATTAGAACATAATATCCTTCGAGCACTGCGTCTCTATCAAACGAGCGCCCTGCAGGACTTCCTCAAAATAGTGCTCGACAGGTACTCGGCTTCCGTCCGAATCTTGGGATGCAACGTCGGTGGCCTTCATCTCCGCCCAGTATGTCTTGACACGGGCAAGAGCCATCCGCGCACCCTCTATGCATGCCGACCGCTTCATCGCTTTGATATGCGGCACCGCACCAAGGAACTGCTGCACCAAGCCAAAATAACTCTTCGGCTCCGGCCTTTTCGGCCACAAGTGAGTCACGACATCCTTCATGGCACGTCCGGACAACCTATTCAGCTCAGGCCATTCGGCTAACCGATCGGTTAATGGAAGCGGACGCTCCGGACTATGGAACTGCGACCAAAACAGCTCTTCCCTTATGTGACCCTTTTGGCCTCGGAAGTGCTTGACCACGTCCGCGGCACTCGCCGCTAAGTCCAGATAAGCATCCTCCGCACCCCACAGCCGGTCCAACTGAGCATACTTCAGATCCGTGAACTTCCTCCGCGGCAGAAAGGGCTTTCCAGCCGCAATATCCCCGGCTTGAGGTAGCTCCTCCTTTATAGCTCTCATCGCGGAGCGGGCATCCTTGGCTTCGGCGGTGGCCTTTTTCAGGTCTTCTTGCTCCGCTCGACATTCTTTTTCAAGAACCTCGCAGCGGTCGGTAGCATTCTTCAATTTCACGGCCATGTCGGCCATTTCATCTTTACTTCGGCAGTGAGCAGCCTGTTCGGCTTTTTGCTCTTCGGCCGCCCTTAAAGCAGCCGCATCACTTTTTCAGGCTTTCTCCTTGGCTCGGGCGAGCTCCGCCCGAAGGTTCTTCACAGCAGCGGCACCATCTGCATTAAGCATACAAGTCGTAAGGCATGGGCGTCAAGCTCCCTTACCAGGTGTCCGCGGAGAAGTCGCATACCTTTTGACTCGTCAAGCCGCCTATTGACAAGCGCGATGTCCGCATCCGCCTCGTCAAGTTGCCACTTCAGTTCGGCAAATTCATCAGTCCGGCTGGCCACCGGACGCTTTGCCACCTACATAAGAAAGACGACATATTATAACTGAGACTATGATCCTCGGCGCGCTGTCACTTTTGACAACGTACCGAGTCTCAGGGGCTACTATCTACACAGGGCGCATTCTATATGCAAAACTGTCAGAAGGTACATCATTTTCACGTACCTCAAACCCCGTCAGTAAACTTCTGACGGCTTCATGTAATCCGCTCTCAGCGGATGAAATCCTTTCAATCACCATGCCATTAACGCACGGTGATCTTCTGAGATAGACGCTTGCTCGAGCAGATCCTTCAGCTCCTCCGACCGTACACCAGTCAGCGCCGGACCCTCCGGCCCCGCCGGAATCGAGGGAACCCTCCGTGACAATACCTCAGGGTCATCCGCCTCGCATGACGGTGCGGCAGGTGGAGGCGTTTCGCTCCCCATCATCTCCGGACGAAGATCCCCTGAAGACAAGCTCTGCTGAGAAGGGCTGAGATCCAAACTACAAGGTAAAACCTCGGTTACCTTCAGAAATAAAAACAGGGATGTCCCTTATTGCAAAACTCCCCTTTCTACTTACGGCTCGCTGGAGGGCTGATTCCCTTGGGGAAATAGTGCGGCTGGGGCTCCTCCCGGCGCAGGACCCTCTGGTGAAGATTTCTTCCCCCGCTTCGAGATCTTGATCTCCGGATCTTCAGAAGCGGTCCTCTTCTCCCCTTGGATGGAGGGATTCTCGGTCCCTCCTTTTCTGATAGCCTCCTTCGTGTAGGCAGTAGCTCCCCTGTTCCCCCCTTCGCCTTCCTCCAAAGGCGCGGCCTTGAGCATCTTGGTCAGCACGGGATCCGGCGTGGTCTCAGGGAGGGGGGCCGGACACCTTATCAGTTTTGCTTTCGCTATCCACTCCTGTTTAAGAGATAACTCCTTTAAGGGCAAGTTTATGATAAATGTACGGATAGCGTGTCCAGGCACAGGACTACTTACTTGGGAATCCGGGCGATTGCAGCTTAGACCTGCATCCTCGGTCAAGTCCGGACACACTCCTTGTGATCCGAAGAACAGTTTATACATCTCCACGGGCGTCGCGCCCATAAAGTGTTGGAGAGCTCGTGGTCCCTCCGGATTGAACTCCCACAGGCGGAGGGGGCGACGTTTGCAGGGTAGGAGGCGCCGTGTCGGTGTTCTGGGAACGGGGGTTCCCAGAATTGCCTGCCTGCGGCCTGCGGCGTGGCTCAAAGGAGGCCCAGGACAGCCCATCTTCATCAACGCAGCTCAAGACCTCGCGAGGGGCAAGCCTCATGGGCGGACGACAAGGAGCTTCCTCAGCACGGCCTCGTCAGCTGGCTCACGAGGAGGCGGAGAGTTCATGGTAGGGTACTCGCGAGGTGCCCATGACGCAAGCCATGACGACCAAGGGCGCCCGATCGGGCGCCAGCACAGCTGGCCCTCCTTTCCTCTTTGGTGCAAAGGAGCAAGCGAGGTGAGAGCATCAAGCAAAGGCGTCCGCTTCGATGCAACAAGACCAAGACCAGCCTAACGGCTGGAAGGGAGTCATCGTGGAGCCCAAGCAAAGGCCATCATCAGAGCCTTTGGCAAAGCGAGGACCAACTTTAGTCAGATAAGTGTACCCGATGTTCCCCTTCAAAATGGCCATTTGTTGGCGCCCTTCCCGCTCAATATTTGGGAAGAGGCCCAGGGCCTTCGCCTATAAATAGGAGTAGCCACGCTCAGAGCTAGGGGCAGCTGGAAGACGGAGAGAGAAGGAATCGAGAGGAGGATCTGCACTGGATCCTCATCAAGAAACCAGTAGCTAGAGCAATCAACACCACTTAGCAGTTCATCACACCCGCCAAGAACAGACCCTCGCGAGGCTGTTCTTCCTTGTATTGATCCTCATCAGCCCAAGAGGCAATCCACCACACCACACACTGGAGTAGGGTATTACACAACAATGGTGGCCTGAACCAAGATAAATCTCGTGGTCTCTTGTGCTGTTCCGCTTAGTAGTTTAGGTCCCAGCGATTCGGCAAGCGCGAGACGGCGAAGGGTTGATCTCCGCAAGCACCCCAGTGTTCAACCTCAAGGGTCTGCTGAACCCGAATCCGACATTTGGCGCGCGCTGTAGGGCTGCGCCGAATCTGCCTTTCGCCGCTTCGTTCTTCCTCGACCACCGCAACCATGTCCGACGCCTGTCGGGTTTCACACAGCGCCGAGCCGCCTTCGCCCCATGTCACCTGAGACAGCCTGCCGGCAGCGCCTCGCCGTTCTCGCCACTGCCGCTAACGCCGCCATCGCCCGACGGGAACGAGCAGCAAGCGCCGCCCCAAAGACCCGCCCATGAGGCGGACGGCCGCACCGCCACGCTTTCGCCACCTCGCTGGTTCGCCATCACGCGCTTCAAGGCGCCATGGAGACCGAGCTGCACTCATCGCGTAACGAGCTCTCGTGGCACGCTTGCCGACGACGCTTCACGAAGAATGGTTCGACCGAAGTCGCCGAAGCTCGTCACGCGCTGCAGAGGCGCCCACCGACCGTCCGGCCGCTGCACTGCACCCGCCGCTGCTGGCGATGAAGCTCCGGGCGCCCACCGCTTCCTCCTCAAGAAGGCGCCCGCCCCAAGGCGCGCGCCCTGGCGGAACTGCTCCGCCAGCGCCGCGCGGCAAGAGCAGAGCTGTCAAGAAGTTCTCGCCCACAAGAAGCTGCCCGAAGCGCCCCGCCCCAGACGCCAGGACCAGCGCTGCCCCCCAAGGGCGCAGGGAGGCCTGTAAGACCAAGCTTCTATCGTCCGAGGCCCCCCTCTGCCACGGGCGGGCTGCCGCGCTTCACCCCCGGAAGGCGTTGCCGCTCGCCCGCCAAGTTCAAGCAGACCTGCCTCCTCTCTACGACGGCATGGCTGACCCTACGGAGTTCCTCCAGCTTCACGAGCTGGGCATCGAGGCTGCCAACGGGGATGAAAAGGTCATGGCAAACTGGTTTCCCATGGCGCTCAAGGACGGAGCCCGCACCTGGCTCCTGAACCTGGCCCTAGGCACGATCTCTTCCTGGGCCGAGATGCGCACCCGCTTCATCGCCAACTTCCAAGGTACTCGCGACCTGCCACCCGTCGTAAGCGACATGCGCCGAAAGCAGCAGCCAGGAGAAACCCTGCAAAAGTACATCCAACGCTTCAACAACGCGCGCCTCAAGATCCCCAGGGTAACGGAGGAGGCCATCATCTCCGCCTTCTCCGACGGCGTGCGCAACGTCAAGATGAAGGAGGAGCTGGCGATGCATGAAGATCTGTGCACCTCCTTGGTGTTGTTCAACTTGGCGACCAAGTGCGCCAGGGCTGAGGAGGGGTGCCTCTCCCTCCTCGAGCTGCCTGCCGCGGATCCCGAAGAAAAGAATGTCGGATTTCGGGTTCCGGCAGACCCTTAAGGTTCGAACTCTGGGGTGCGCGCGGAGATCCAACCCTCCACCGTCTCGTACCTCGCCGAATCGGAAGGACCTAAACTACTAGCAAGACAACACAAGAGACGCAAGATTTTACTGGTTCAGGCCACCATCGTGGTGTAATACCCTACTCCAGTGTGTGGTGTGGTGGATTGCCTCTGGGGCTATTGAGGAACAGTACAGGGAAGAACAGCCTCGTGAGGGTCTGTTCTTGGTGGGTGTGATGAACTGCTAAGTGGTATCCCGTTGCTCTAGCTTGAGGATCGGGTCTCTATCTCTCTCTCTGGATTCCGAATGGCGGATCCTCCGTCCCCCCTCCTATGGTGGCTAGCTCTACTTATATAGACGAAGGCCCTGGGCCTCTTCCCAAATATTGAGCGGGAAGGGCGCCAACAATTGGCCATTTTGAAGGGGAACAGCGGGTACACTTATCCTGACTAAAGTTGGTCCTCGCCTGCCAAAGGCTCTGGTGATGACGCCTGCTTGGGCTCCACGATGACTGCATTCCAGCCGTTGGGGCTGGTCTTGGTCTTGTTGCATCAAACGGATGCCTTTGCTTGATGCTCTTGCTCGCGCTTGCCCCTTTGCACCAAAGAGGAAAGGAGGACGCTGGCGGCTGGCGCCGATCGGGCGCCTTGGTCGCCATGGCTTACGCCATGGGCACCTCGCGAGGTACCCTGCCTTGAACTCTCCGCCTCCTCATGAGCCAGCCTGACGAGGCCATGCTCGAGGAAGCTCTTGGTCGTCACGCATGAGGGTCTTGAGCTTGTGTTGATGAAGATGGGCTGTCCTGGCCTCCTTGAGCCACGCCGCAGCCGCAGCGCAGGCAAGTCTGGGACCCCATTCCTGAACGCCGACAGAGCTCTGCCAGCCCAGCCGCCCGAACTTGGCTGCAGAGAGGCGAAAGGTGATGCGGTTGCTAGGGTCTTAACAGCCTGCGGCCTTGGGTGCCGCATGGCGGTTGATTGACGGGCGCCTCAAGAAGCTGCTGGTTGATAATAGAGCGGCATCTTCCTTGCCTCCTTTACTTTCTCCGCTTGCCGCCAGATCCCCTTTCTTGCGCCTCTCCTCCCTGCTTCCAAGACCTTCAGATCCACTCCGCCTTGTACCCTAGCCATCATGGCTCGTCAAACCCGCCGAGCTCGGTACTCTCCGCCTTGGACCCGCCGAATGTGTCAACAAGTAGCCTTTGCTCGATGCGCCGTTGGCGGAGGCGCAGGGCGCCAACGGGACGGCGGTGTTCAAGTCCGCTCCCCACCCTCGAGGGTCGAGGGAGTACCTTCTACCCGTTCTTCGCGGTGCCAATATTGCTGGTCCGGCGCCCTTCTTCGAAGTTCTTCTTTCCGTCCTCCACCATTAAAACATTCACGACTTGCACCTTCATCCCAACTCCGCCCTTCTTCTGGCAATCTTCGCCTACTATTGTGAGGCCCATGTTGGGGTGAAGCCCTCGGTGGCCTTGCTACGCCACTACCTCTTCCTTCGACTCTCCCGCGGTTCCGCCTCCACGTGCGCGAGCTTCGTCGCATATGGCTGAGCCATTGCCATTTCAAACACTGGGAAGCGGATTGAGGGCTTCAGGAGCAAGTGGGTCTTGGTGGATGCCGGGCGGATCCACCCTCGGGTGATCCTGCCCACGGAGCCCGCCGAGAGTTCCGACGACTGGTCCCGAGCGAAGCTTCGGGATCCTCGCGCGAAGCTGGTGCTGGAGAGGATGGATGCAGATCTGAAGCTAGACGATGCGGCGGCAGCGAGGCTGACCAGCGCGTCGCAGTTGAGGGAGTTCCTGGAGCACGAACTGGCTCCACTTCGCCAGTACTCGCTTCCGATGTGGAGGCCTCACTGAGCCCTGTGGGCCCCGGCCAGCGAGGATCCGCGACGGTCCTCCAGTCCTTGGTTGGGGCGGCGTGGCGAGACGGAGGGTGCCTCCCCGCCTGTTCCTTCAAGGGATTGGGAGCAGGTTGTGGGGCCCATGCCAGCCTTTTAATGGGGACGGGCTCGTGCTCGCAGGAGGCCCGGAGGACTCAGGACGGTCCTCTTCGACTCGGCGAAGAGGTGGAGGAAAGAGAGCCAGAGAGGGGTTGATTCGGGAGCGAGTCAAGGGCTCCTCCCTTGCACAGCCCAAGGCTTCTCCGCCTCCCCGACAGTGACAACGACGAGGATGAGGGTGAGCGGGGAGGCAAAAGCCTGCCCCGATCCCGAAGAAGGACCGGACTGGGCTGGTCCCCCGTGGGTCAGCCCCGGCCCCGGGGTGATCTGCAGATGCGTCTCCTACTCCTGGTCCCCTTGAAGCTGATCCCTGCAGCCGGCTCTCGAGCTTCAAGTATGGACGGAGGCTGCTCGAGTCCACATGCGACGACCTGTAAGTGCATGCTTCCCGTCTTGATTATTGCTATGTCGACGAGGTCTGATGTCCATGTCCTTCGGCCAGGCTGGCGCCCGCGGCGAAGAAGCTGAAGGGGGCTCCTGAGGCCCCATCTGTGGTGGCGCCTCTGCCCGAAAAAGAAGATGATCCCGACGCCCAGGCCTCTCCTGCCCGGGCATCCTCGCGAGGCCTGGCTGAGCCCGTTGGGGCGAGCTCAGCCCCCTTGGTCCAGGCGACCACCGAGGTGTCCTTGCTTGGCGCTGCCCCCACTGTTGTCGTGGCACCGCTGGTTCCGCCTCAAGGCGCAGTGGCTGCACCACCGGCATCTCCTCCTACTCCGCCGACTGCTGTCTCTCCGACTCCTTCCGCCGTCCTGGATCATGCTGCCGCTGAATTGGACCGGCTGCGGGAGGATCTTCTGGCGCCGACCTCGCCAGGCTCGGGCGCTGAGCTGGCCTCGGCTGGATTCGCGACGCCGATCCGGGCGGCCTGGTCCAGCCTCGACGGCTATGACGAGGAGAGGCAGGCTGTTCGTGATGCGAAGGTAGCCCGCGATGCTGCCCTGGGGGAGGCAGCCAGCATCCAAGGTCGCTGTGAGACGCTGGAGGGCGAGCTGAAGGGCCTGCAGAACCAACTCGCCGAGGAGGCCCGCCTCCGCCAGGAGTAGGAGGAGAGCATGAAGGCTCGCGAGGCGGCCGCCAAGGACCGGGAGGCCAAGCTGAAGAAGCGTCATGACCGCCTTGACGAGCTGGAGCAGGAACTGGAGGCGAGGAAGGTCGAGCTGGACGCCAAGGCGCGGGTTCTTGCTGAAGATCGCATGGCCTTCATGGATATGGAGGTGAAGGCTCGCGCCCTGCTGAGGGAGCTTTATGACAGCGGCCTGGAGAGCCCACTGGCCGGCGCAGAGGACGGCCCCGCCAAGCTGCTTCCCTTCCTGATCCGTGCTCTTGAAGATGTTTCCCTTGGTCTTGGCCCCACGGATGAGGCCGAGGCGCGGGTCTTGTCTTCTGCGGCTTTGACGCGGATCCTCATCCACATCTATCTTCGTGATCCCAGCGTCGACATGGACAGCCTACTGGAGCCGGCAAGCGGCGAGCATGCAGCTGCCGCTGCCGAGGCTGTGAAGGGTCTCGCGGAGGCTCTGCTGGGAAGTTCCGGCCTTCAGCACCAAGCCAAGCGAGGCACCGCCGCCCTGCTGCTCACGAGGCGAGCCCACTCCGCTGCTCCACCACCGACAAGTGACTCTGCCAGGCTCCCTGCCTCAGCTTTTAATTCCTGCACGTGTATCATGCCTCTGGGAGGCGCTTAAACTTGCGTTTGGTATTGCGATAACAATGTGGACTGTAATATTTGCTTCCTACTTGCTTATGTTCTACGCCGGAAGAGCCCGCCCCACAGATACCTCAGCCGCTGCTAGCCCCGACCGAAACCAGGACGGGACCAAGGAGTGAGGGGCTACGTGATGTTAGGCTCCTCGAGTCGCGATGCTCAGGAGTCCCCTGGCGCATTTAACATCAAGTAGGGAGGTGAGACGGGCGGACCCACCGTTTCTCGTCTCAGAGAGCCCGGTCCCGCAGATACCTCAACCGCCGCCTAGCCTTTTGGAACTAAGGGGTGAGGGGCTACGTGACCAGTTAGGCTCTGAGTCGCGATGCTCAGGAGTCCCCTGACGCCGAACGGCATGCGTACCTTTGGCTCCGCCGGGAGTGATTGCGACGTAACCAGGCCCGAGGGGCTCTGGCTGGGTGGCGGCGTCTGGCGTGACTCAGCGCAGCCTCGTGCTCAGCCTCGCACGGCGCTCCCGAGGAGAGGCGTTGCGACGAGGCCAGACACTGAGCTCTGGGTTCCCTGAGGTTGATGCGACCCGGAGGCCACTCTCAGTTGTTTATCACCAGCGCGGAGCATAGCGCTTCCGCATGCGTACGGGCATAGCCGCTCCTCGGCAGTGTCCTCAGCCAGCGTGGAGCATGGTGCTTCCACTGGAACGTGGGAGGGGGCACCCCTCCGGGAGGAGCCCCCGGGGCGTATACAGCCCCACCCTGACACGTGGCTGGCACGGTAGGGCTGGACGAGGTGTATCTGGGCACCCGTGAGCCAGCGCGGGACTCACGAGGCCCTACCTCAAGGCGGGTTGCGCCTGGCTCTGGGCCTTATCTTCGAGTGTGTTCCTGCAAATTTGGCCAGATGCCGGTGTTTCACGCCTCGGTCCCGGCTCGGGCTGGTCTCTACCGTCGCTGGCAAGCCAGGTCGCGATGCCATGGACAAGACCAGAGGGTGAGGGCCGGAGAGCCGGTAGGAGCCCTGAGTCGCGATGCTCAGGCACCCCCCTTTAACGCGCAAGCTAGGTTAGATGACGCAACTCCACGCCCCGGTCCCGCTCGGCTGGTCTCACCGTCACCGGCAAGCAGTGTCACGATGCCATGGACAAGACCAGAGGGTGAGGGCCGGAGAGCCGGTAGGAGCCCTGGTCGCGATGCTCAGCACCCCCTTTAACGCTAAGCTGGGTTAGACGCAGCAACTCTACGCCCCGGTCCCGGCTCGGGCTGGTCTCAGCCGCTGGCAAGCCAGTGTCGCGATGCCATGGACAAGACCAGAGGGTGAGGGCTGGAGAGCCGGTAGGAGCCTCGAGTCGCGATGCTCGTGCACCCCCCTTTAACGCAGCAAGCTGGATTGGATGACGAAAACTCACGCCCTCGGTCCGGCTCACGGGCTGGTCTCAGCCGTCGCCGGCAAGCCAGTCGCGATGCCATGGACAAGACCAGAGGGTGAGGGTCGGAGAGCCAGAGGAGCCCCGAGTCGCGATGCTCGTGCACCCCCTTTAACGTGCAACATTTCGCCACCCGTGAGAAGGCACCAAATAACAAGCATGGTAGAGCGAGAGCATAATCCTAAGGAAACGCGATGAGGATACATGTCACTGGATCGCCCGAGCGGTTTGGGGATGATGCAGCCCGAGGGCGCCCCAACAAGATAAGCTAAAGACATGAAATAAAAGGGATACATACCGCAGGGACGGACCCACGCGCTCGGGAATAATGCGGCCTCAAGGCGCCCCACCGGAAATAAAACTTAAAGATGTCACTGGTGATGTTGGGGATGAAGGGTTGTTGATGTAGCGACTCGGTGGGTTATGGAGCCGACCACGAGCCCCCAGCCCGGGGCCTCGGGAGGCTCGAGGCGCCGGTGGCTCCTCATGGGCCATCTCCATCTCCGCCAGGCTGCGGCGCGGTTCTGACCTCTTGAGCCTCCAGGCGGTCCTCATGAGACGCTGGTGCGCAGCAGCTGCTTTGGCAGGCCATAAGGCATGCGACGTAGTGTGGGGCGGACTCGCAACGCCCTACTCGCGAGGGCCAGAGGCGCTCTTGAGATGCGGCCTGCTGAGCCCTGTATGTCGATCTAGACGCTGCCCACCATCCTCGCCTGGATGGGGGGCCACAGCGGGTAGGCGGCGGCTGCCCCTCATGACCCTTGACTCCTGTAGCTCCTGAATGGCCTTGCTGATGAACTCTTGAGGGTTCTGTCCTCCTGGTCTTGCTCACCGCTATGGAACGTGTTTCAAACACGCCCACGTGGTGCCCAAGCGCCTCCCTCGAGACCTTGGCGAGGTCGGTGGCCCTCCAGGGGAGAGCCCCCGAGCCCTGCCTGAGGAGGGCGCCGGGCGCGCTTTCCTATGCGATGGAAGGAGGCCCCCGGCCTGGTGGGGTCCGAGGGGCCTGTCTCTTGAAGAGCCGGGCCGGTCGATGTCTTCTTCTTCTTGGGTGCTGCCTCGGGAGGCATCCTGCTGCTGTGGTCTGGGTCTTCCAGCGATGCGGCTCAAAAGCTCGCCCTGTGGAGCACATCTGATCTCTCTCTTCACAGGCACCGTGATGACCCCGCCGCTTCGGCATCTTGAGGATGTTGTAGCCATGGTGGGTTACGGCCATGAACTTGGCCAACGCTGGGTATCCGAGGATGGCGCTGTACCGCAGCGTAATGTGGGCGACGCCGAAGTCGATGAGCTCGGTGTGGAAGTTGTCGCGGGCCCCGAAGGTGACAGAAGGCGGACCTGCCCGATCGGGACCGTGGAGCCGCGGTGACTCTGGAGAAGGGCTTGGTTGGCTGAAGCTGATCAGAGGGCACTTGAAGATTGTTGAATGTTTCCACGGACAGGACGTTGAGCCCTGCCCACCGCCGATGAGGGTCTTGGTGACCAGCACGTTGTCGATGATTAGGGAGCAAAGCATCGGGAGGACTCGGCTGTGGTCAAGACTTGAGCTGATTCACTGAGCTGAATGTGATGGCGCACGCCAACCACCCGAGAGGCGCGTGGACTCGAGCTTGGGAGGACTGCATTCACTTCACGGGCGAACTGCTTGAAGATGCGTGAGAGGTGGGGCTTGAGCTCCGCCCAGATGCAAAGCGATCGCACGCGCTTCTGGAAGCCCCCAGCCCTCGTCTCGATGACGGTCTTCGACTCTCCTTGGTGGTGGTGGCGGTGGAGGAGGCTCATGCCCTGCGGACGATCCTCACGAGGCTGATCCTCTAGCCCCCTCATGAGGTGGGTCTTGCCAGCCGTCCTCGCGAGGTGGGTCGCACCACCCTTGGCGCGGGCCGCGGTCTTCCCAGCGTCCTACATTTCTTCCTCCTCCTCGGCCGTAGCCCCGGTCGCTGCGCTCGGGGCGTCTGCCGACCCTTCCTTCACGCACGGCCCGGAGCTCTTGACATTCATTAGTGTTGTGGGTGTGGAGGTCGTGGTACACGCAGTATCGGCTGCCCTTGGAGGACTCGCGCTGATCTCTGCCTCACTTGGTGTCTGGTTCGGTCGCGAGCACGGCAGCCCCCTTGCGCTTCACGTCCTTCGCCTTGGACTTCTTCTCTTCGATCCATGGCAGGCAGCTCGAGGAGGGTGAGGCGCCTCCTCAACCCTGGCGACTTGGTCGCCAAGTTGAACAGCCTGTGGAGGTGCAGATCTTCATGCATCGCCAACTCCTCCTTCATCTTGACGTCAAGACGCTGGTCGGAGAAGGCACAGATGATGGCCTCCTCCGTTACCCCGGGATCTTGAGGCGCTGCGTTGTTGAAGCGGTGGATGTACTTTTGCAAGGTGTCCCTCGGCTGCTGCTTGATCCGTCGTGATGTCGCCACGGCGGTGGCTGGTCGCGAGTACCTTGAAGTTGGCGATGAAGCGGTGCGCATCTCGCCCAGAAGAGATCGCGTGCTGGGCCAGATTCAGGAGCCAAAAGGGCTCCGTCTTTGAGCGCCATGGGAAACCAGTTCGCCATGACCTTTTCATCCCGCTGGCAGCTCGATGCCCAGCTCAGAGCTGGAGGAACTCAGAGGGTCAGCCGTGCTGTCAGAGCGTGGAGGCAGGTCCGCTTGAACTTGGCGGGCTACGAACGCTGCGCAGCTCGGTGGTGAAAGCGCGGCAGTCCGCCGTGGCCGCGGGGGGCCTCGGACGGCATAGAGCTTGGTCTTGCAGGCCTCCGTGTGCCGCGGCTGGTGGCAGCGCAGGGTCTTGACGTGCTGGAGCGGGGAGCGCTCGGGCAGCTTCTTCGGCGAGGAACTTCTTGGCAGTTTCGCTTGCTGCTACTGGCGCGGGCGGAACGGGTTCCGCCCAAGGGCCGCGCGCCTTGGGGCCAGGGCGCCGTCTTGAGGAGGAGGCGGCTGAGGCGCCCCAGGAGCTTCATCGCCCGTGCGGGGCGAGGTGCGGTGCAGCGAGACGGACGACGCGGGGTCGCCTCCTACAGTGCGGACGAGCTCGGCGATTTCGGTCGAGCCATTATTCGTAGACGCTGCCGACGGGCGGTAGCGCAGGGAGCTCGTTAGCGCGATGAGTGCAGCTCGGGCCTCCATGGTCACGCTGGCGCGCGCGACGAAGAACCAGCGGGTGAGCGGCGGCGTGGCGGTGCGGCCGCCCCGCCATGGACGGGTGCTGGGACGATGCTTGTTGCTCGTTTCGCCGGGCCGGTGGCGGCGCTGACAGAAAGCGACGGGAACGACGAGGACGCCCGCCGACGGGAGCCGTCTGGGCGATATGGGAGGCGAGGGCGGCTCGACGCCGGGCGCTGGCTCGACGAGCGGCCGATATGGTTGCAATGGTCGGGAAGAACGAGGCGACGAAAGCAGATTCCGCGCACTTACCGGGCGCGCCAAATGTCGATTCGGTTCCGAGACCCTTAAGGTTCAACTACGGGCGCGCGGAGATCCAACCAGTCCACGGTCTCGCACTCGCCGAATCGCAAGGACCTAAACTACTAGCAAGACAACACAAGAGACGCAAGATTTATACTGGTTCAGGCCACCATCATGGTGTAATACCCTACTCCAGTGTGTGGTGTGGTGGATTGCCTCTAGGGCTATTGAGGAACAGTACAGGGAAGAACAGCCTCGCGAGGGTCTGTTCTTGGTGGGTGTGATGAACTGCTAAGTGGTATCCCGTTGCTCTAGCTTGAGGATCAGGTCTCTATCTCTCTCTCTCTGGATTCCGAATGGCGGATCCTCCGCCCCCCCTCCTATGGTGGCTAGCTCTACTTATATAGACGAAGGCCCTGGGCCTCTTCCCAAATATTGAGCGGGAAGGGCACCAACATTTGGCCATTCTGAAGGGGAACAGCGGGTACACTTATCCTGACTAAAGTTGGTCCTCGCCTGCCAAAGGCTCTGGTGATGACGCCGGCTTGGGCTCCACGATGACTGCATTCCAGATGTTGGGGCTGGTCTTGGTCTTGTTGCACTGAAACGGATGCCTTTGCTTGATGCTCTTGCTCGCGCTTGCCCCTTTGCACCAAAGAGGAAAGGAGGAAGTCAGGCGGGCTGGCGCCTGACCGGGCGCCCTTGGTCGTCATGGCTTACGCCATGGGCACCTCGCGAGGTACCCTGCCTTGACTCTCCGCCTCCTCATGAGCCAGCCTGACGAGGCCGTGCTCGAGGAAGCTCTTGGTCGTCCGCCCATGAGGCTTGGCCCCTCGCGAGGGTCTTGAGCTTGTGTTGATGAAGATGGGCTGTCCTGGCCTCCTTGAGCCACGCCGCAGGCCGCAGGCAGGCAAGTCTGGGGACCCCCGTTCCCAGAACGCCGATAAAGAAGTCCAAGGCCAAGGACGTGAAGCGCAAGGGGGCTGCCGTACTCGCGGCCGAGCCAGACACCAAGCGAGGCAGAGATCAGCCCGAGTCCTCCAAGGGCAGTCGGTACTGCGTGTACCACGACTTCCACACCCACAACACCAATGAATGCCAAGAGCTCCGGGCCGTACGCGAAGGAAGGGTCGGCAGATGCCCCGAGCGCAGCGACCGGGGCTACGGCCGAGGAGGAGGAAGGAATGCAGGACGCTGGGAAGACCGTGGCCCACGCCAAGGGTGGCGCCACCAACCTCGCGAGGACCGCTGGCAAGACCCACCTCGCGAGGGAGGCTGGAGGGATCAGCCTCGCGAGGATCGGCCGCAGGGGAACGCAGGCTTCCCTCCGCTGCTGCCGCCGCCAAGGAGAATTGAAGACCATCATCAGGACGAGGGGGCTGGGGGCTTCCAGGAACCGCGTGCAATTGCCTGCATCCTGGGCGGAGCTCTAGCCCCAGCCTCTCAGCGCATCTTCAAGCAGTTCGCCCGCGAAGTGAATGCAGTCCTCCTCAAGCTCGAGGCCACCCGCCCTCTCAGGTGGTCGGCGTGCGCCATCACGTTCAGCTCAGCGGATCAGCTCAAGTGCGCGGCCACAACCGGAGTTCTCCCGATGCTTTGTTCCCCAATCATCAGCAATGTGCTAGTCACCAAGACCCTCATCGACGGCGGAGCAGGGCTCAACGTCCTATCCGTGGAAACATTCAACAATCTTCAAGTGCCTTACAGTCAGCTTCAGCCAACCAAGCCCTTCTCCGGAGTCACCGATGGCTCCACGGTCCCGATCGGGCAGGTCCGCCTTCCTGTCACCTTTGGGGCTCGCGACAACTACCGCACCGAACTCATCGACTTCGACGTCGCCCACATTCGCCTGCCGTACAACGCCATCCTCGGGTACCCAGCGTTGGCCAAATTCATGGTCAGAACCCACCATGGCTACAACGTCCTCAAGATGCCAGCGAAGGGGTCATCACGGTGCCCCTGTGAAGAGAGAGATGCGTGTGCTCCCTCGAGTGAGCCTTTCAGCCGATCGCTAGAAGACCTGCATCAAGAGCAGCAGGAGGCCTCCGAGGCCGCACCCAAGAAGAAGAAGACATCGACCGCCCGGCTCCTCAAGACGCAGGCCCTTAGGGGCCAAGGCTGCCCAAGGGGAGCCTCCTCCTCCATCGCATAGGAAAGCGCGGTGCCCTCCTCAGCAGGCTCGGGGCTCTCCCTCGAGGCCGCCGACCTCGGCAAGGTCTCGAGGGAGGCGCTTGGGCACCACGTGGAGGCGTGCTTTGAAGCACGTTTCCCGCAAGCAGGAACAAGGCAAGGAGGGCCGAACCCTCAGGAGTTCGTCCGCAAGGCCATTCAGGAGCTACAGGAGTCAAGGGTCATGAGGGGCAGCCGCCGCCTGCCCGCTGTGGCCCCCCATCCAGGCGAGGATGGTGGGCTGCGCGTCTGCATCGACATACCAGGGCTCAACCGAGCCGCGTCTCAAGAGCGCCTCTGGCCTTCGCGAGTGGGACGTTGCGAGGGTCCACCCCACAGCTACGTGCGCATACCTTATTGTAACGCCCCGGATTCGATGCGCCAGGTGTCCGTCAGTTATTCGCCGTCTTTGCCATGTCATTTTCTTGCATGTTGTACTTTGCCATGTCATCATCTGCATTTCATATCATGTCATCAGGTGCATCTCATTTGCATACGTGTTCGCCTCATGCATCCGAGCATTTTCCCGTTGTCCGCTTTTGCAATCCGCACTCCTATGTCTCCGGCGCCCCTTTTACCTCTTTTTCGTGTGCGGGTGTTAAATGCTCTCGGAATGGGTTGCAACTTGGCATGCGGTCTTATTATAGTGTAGACAGAGCGCTGTCAAGTTTCACGATTCGAGTCCATTTGATAGCCCAACCATTAGACCTACACCGCAATATAGTTGTGTAACCGCCGGACGCTTTGGTCTCCAAACTGCCACTGGCCTCTCTCTCTCTCGCCAAAGCTTAACCCATCTTAACACAGCCCACCAACCTCTCCCAGGCCTGCCTAACCTCCTCCTCGATCGGATCCGTTGATCGCGATTGAGGGCTTCAAAGCCCCAATTTCCCCTAACCTAGCTCCCTCCTATCTATAAATGGACACCCCACGCCCATTTTGGGCTAAATCTAGCCCTAGCCTCCTCCCTAACCTCCCAGCCACCGGGCGCCTGCTTTCAGCGCCAAACCAGCCCCCCCGCCGCCACTTGTCGCCGTCCCTGCTCGCCACGCCGCCAACCACCTCCCTCCACCAACCAGCGCCCACGCGTCCCGGCCAGCGCCTTCCTCGCTGTGGGTTCGCCCAGTTCAGGCCAGCCCATGCAAGCCCATCCGGCTCAAGGCCGAGCTCAGCGCCCAAGGCTGAAGCCGGCCGCCGGCTCCTGTGTTGCCGCCCGCCTCTGCCTCCCCTGCGCCCGATCCATGCGTCTCGCGCCCGCCTCCGTCCTGCCTGGCCTGGAGCCGCCGCCACGGCTGACTGTCTCGCCGGGCCCAGTCGCCGCCTCCCCTGTCGCGCCCTCTCCTTCTCCTCTCTCCTCTCTCACCCGAGCTCCCTTTCTCCCGCAGAGTGCGCCGCCGCCTTGGAAGAGCGCTGCCGCCAGGAGCTCCTCGCCGGCCAGATCCGGCCGGGAATGGATGCCCCGTGGCCGGATCTGCCCGTCCCCGGCCTCCTCCAGCCCCTCTCGCACCCCAACGACGCCGGAGGGCGACTCCGCCTTCGTCGACCCCGCCGTTGACCTCCTGGAGGTGGAGGATGACCCAGCCACGTCGGACGTGTCCGCCCTGGCCCGGACATGTCCACCCTCCCTGAGGTCCAAATGTGACTAAGTCCCTGAATATGTGATATTTTGTGCCATTTTCATCGCATCGTAACTCTGTGCATGTAGCTCTGTTTTGCGCGTGTAATATGTCAAAATGTTCGCCTCGAAGAGTAGATCATTTCATCTCATTGCACCATTTTCATTTGAGCTCATCTTGGTGCCAGAAATGCTGTTGGAAGAGTGCTATGTGATGTTAGTTTCTGATTTTTATCAGAACTTGCACTTTTGTCATTTTTGCCATGATTGATGTGTGCATCCTATGAACTTGAGTCCTACATGTGTTTTGTAATATGCCATGTCTTCTTTCCAGTGGTGCTTGCTATGTATTTTTGTGATCTATGTGGTGACTAGCACAAGCATGCAAACCAGGTGTCTTGTTGTTGCTGATCTCAGCCCTGTTTTGCTGATATTTTGATGCCATGTTAACTTGATGCTACCGAGAGATCCATGCATATTTTGAGATACTTCAGTAAGGATGTTTTGTTAACCATGTCTTGCTCTATCCATCCATGCCCTTGTTTGCAATTATGTAGTGCCATAGCTTGAGTCAATCGAGCTCTACTTTTTCTATCAAATGTTTCCTGGCAGATTGTATACATGTTATTCAATTTTGCCAAGCTTGTTGTGGTTGATCCGTATATGCTATGTTTTTGTTCTTGCCATGTATGTCTTCTATGCCATGTCTTCTTGATGTATGTATGCTTAGTTTTTCATATAAGGCTCTATAGTGAGTGCATTGAGCTTGTAAACATGCCCACTTGTTATCAGTTTTTGACATGCCATGTTGCTGAATCTGTTAACGAAACTTTCGATATTGACATGGGTGTTACTATATTTTCTGATCCTTTTTGGCTTATGGTCACTAAAGGACTTTTGTTCTATGCTTTGAGTAGATTCATGCCATGCCTTTGTTTTCCATGATAAGTTCCTGTAACATGTTGTTTCATAGCTCTAAACATTGTAACCTGATGTTATTTCTGCCAATGCCTGAAACTGTTATAAGTTGCAATCTTGCCATGTCATTTTGAGCATGTTCTAGTGATTTCTGGAGATAGCTCAGTGCTCATGTTTTGCAATGCTTTACCTGTAGATCATGCCCATGCCTTTTGTTTTCATATTGTGGTGCTGTAGCATGTTGTTTTGATGCTTGCAATATGCCTAGTTGCTGTTTTGGACAGATTGTTGTCATATCTAGTATTGGGTGTATGTGTTGAACCGCTGTCCGCTTTTGAGTGTGTTCTATATGAAACTTGCTTGATTTTGCTTGTAGTTTCATATTATCATGTTGGATCTTTGTTTTGAGGTGTTTGCTTGATGTTTGTATGCATTTTTCATCAATGCCATGCTTATCTTGTTTTGCTCATATCTTCTAGGCCGTAGTCTCAATCTAATGAACTTTATATGTAACTTGACTAGAATTCGTGTAGATCATCGTGGTGCATCTTAACTTTCTGTTTAACAACTTGAACATAAAGTTATTCAGATCTGGACCAATTTCGAAATTTGCATATGAGGACTTACCGGAATGGTTCTATGTTGTTTCGGCCTCATTTAAACTTGCCTTGATGTGTTGTTCTTGTTTGCATCATCTCTTGCCATGAGTAGCTTCATGTAGCTTTGTCATGCATCATGCTTGTTTATGCATCATGCCTTGTTCATGTGTGGTGTGTTTACTATGTTGTGTGCTTCTTCTTGTTAGTTCCGCTTCGCTATGATCGTGAGGATTCGCTCGCTCACGCTTGGTTCGGCTTCATCCGCTCATCTTCTTCATGGACTCGTTCTTCTTCCTTGCGGGATTTCAGGCAAGATGACCGCTACCCTGGATCTCACTACTATCATTGCTATGCTAGTTGCTTCGTTCTATCGCTATGCTGCGCTACCTATTACCTGTTTATCAAGCCATCCCAAATTGCCATGTCAGCCTCTAACCTTTTGCACCCTTCCTAGCAAACCGTTGTTTGGCTATGTTACCGCTTTGCTCAGCCCTCTTATAGCGTTGTTAGTTGCAGGTGAAGATGAAGTTTGTTCCTTGTTGAACATGGAGATGTTGTTCCTTGTTGGAACATGTTTACTTGTTGGGATATCACAATATATCTTATTTAATTAATGCATCTATATACTTGGTAAAGGGTGGAAGGCTCGGCCTTATGCCTGGTGTTTTGTTCCACTCTTGCCGCCTAGTTTCCGTCATATCGGTATTATGTTCCCGGATTTTGCGCCCTTAACGCGGTCGGGTGATTTATGGGACCCCTTGACAGTTCGCTTTGAATAAGACTTTTCCAAAGAAGGCCCAACATTGGTTTTACCATTTGCCTCACCACCACCTACTTTTTCCTTGGGAGTCGCTCTCTCGAGGGTCATCTTTATTTAGCCCCCGGACCAGTGCTTCTCTAAGTGCTGGCCCGAACCGAGTAGATCATAGGGCCCCTCGTGGCAACTCGAGGTTTGGTTTTACTCGAGGATGTCTCATCCGTGTTGCCCCGAGAACGAGATATGTGCAGCTCCTATCGGGATTGTCGGCGATCGGGCGGCTTTGCTGGTCTTGTTTTATTATTGTCTAAATGTCTTGTAGCCGGATTCGAGATTGATCGGTCTTCCGGGAGAAGGAATATCCTTCGTTGATCGCGAGAGCTTATCATGGGCTTGTTGGGACACCCTGCAGGGTATAAACTTTCAAAGCCGTGCTCATGTTATGTGGCAGATGGGAATTTGTTAATGTCCGTTGTAGAAAACCCGAAGTTGATCTTAGTTAAAATACACCAACCGTGTAAAGCGAATCGTGAGTGTCTCTTTTCGGGTTGATCGAGAGGAGAACACGGTTTCTGGGTTATGTCGACGTAAGTAGGTGTTCAGGATCACTTCTTGATCATTACTAGTTGACGACCGTTCCTTTGTTTCTCTTCTCGCCTCATTTGCGTATGTTAGCCACCATATATGCTTAGCGCTGCTGCAACCTCACCACTTTACCCCTTCCTTTCCCATTAAGCTTTGCTAGTCTTGATACCCATGGTAATGGGATTGCTGAGTCCTCGTGGCTCATGATTACTACACCACCAGTTGCAGTGTACAGGTTTGCGATGCTCATGACGCGAGAGCGATGTTTGCTTGTGTTGAAGTTCTTCTTCTTCTTCTTCTTCGATCAGGGGATAGGTTCCAGGTCGGCAGCCTGGGCTAGCAGGGTGGATGTCGCTTGAGCTTCTGTTTATGTTTCATCCGTAGTCGGATGTTGATCTTGTATATGATGTTGATGTATTCTTGTGGCATTTATGCCTTATGTATGTATCCCTATGTATTATGTAATGTTGATGTAATGATATCCACCTTGCAAAAGCGTTTCAATATGCGGGTCTATCCTTGGTGGGACCGTCGAGTTCCTTTTGGATAGGGTCGCATATTAGGCGTGACAAGTTGGTATCGAGCCTCGACCGACCCTAGGAGCCCCTTGATTGATCGTGTAGTTTGGCGTTAGTTGAGTCTAGAAGAAAACTGTTTTCGAGTCTAGTTATATCGAGAGTAGGAATTCTTTTTACTCCTCGCCCTTCGTCGCTCTGGTGAGGAATCTTGACGAGGTGTTTTGAACTACTCCTCTTCCCATTCAAATTTTTCTTTAGGATCACGCAGTTGGTTTTTCCGATCGTTGACTCTCAGCTCTTTTGATCCGATGCATTTCTCGTCAAGTTGACTCAAGCCTCTTCATCTTTGAGTTCAATCCCCAGTTGTTTTCTTTTCCCACCGCCTCCCTTCTTCTTCTCGGAACCGAGTCCGTAATCGAGTATCCATCCTACTGTGCGAAGTCTTTGCTTTCTTTCCTCAATGATTTCAACCGATGTTGTCTCTTCAAGATATTCGCCGGTTCCCTTCCAAGTTGTCTTTGTTTTCCGCCCACCCACCCTTTTCTTCCCGGAGTTCGAGTTTTCTTTCGACAATCTATTTCATTCGTGTGGAGCCTCTTCAGTCTTCCATCAATTATTTCAACCGGTGAATTCTCGTCTTGTTCGTCATTCTTCATCCCTTTCTTTTTCCGGTGGGTCCAATTCAAATTCTTCGTTGTCGATCATATTCTTTCCCTCAGCTCAAATATTTCCATTCGCTCGTTCGTCTCTCGCTAGTTTATCATTCCGGAGTTCCGAAGACATCTCAAGAGATTCGTCTGTGTTTCCAATTAATTCGAGGCTGTCACCTCATTCAAATATTCCATTTGTTCCGTGCATCATCTATCTGTTCAACATCCCTTTTCCCAACGGTGTTTTCTTTTAGTGGGCCCTAACCCACGTGGTCTTTTCGAGGATCTTACCCGACTCTTCTAATTTCCGGAGCTATTCTCAAATCCTTTTGAAGTTGACATAAGAATGAATTTCATCAGTCACATGCCTTTTCCAAGATCAATTTCAAATCATTTCATTGTTGACTCAACCCCTTTGCTTTTCATTCTACCGGAGTACCTCAGTTATTTTGGTGTTGTTTCTCATCGTCATTCTTAACATTTGAAGACCGAAGAAGAGTTTTCCTCTAAATCTTGTCCGTTCCCCGGAGGTTCATGGTGCTAGCTCGATGTTATCCTATCTAGTTGTTTCCAGTTGTGCTATTCTTTTCATCCATCCGGAGTATTTAAGGAGTTGTTTTGCCGTCTCGATCATCCGGAGGTCATATTTTCGGAATATTTCTTCGTCCCAAGTTTTCAGCTTCGTTCTCTCAATTATTCTATATTCGTGCCCTTTCGTTCGCCTCAATTTTATCCCGGTGCTTCGTTCGAGTATTCGTCAATCAGCTCATGATCTCTTTGCTCTTTTGCATCTAAATCCCCTCTAACATAGTTGTTCTTCTAATTCTTCCCGGTGATTCATTCTCTTTCGTCAGTCATTTCCGAATTCTTATGGTGGTTCGTTCAAGATTCTTTTTCCTTGACTATCACTTTAATTCATTCGTTCTTTCGAATCCTACCAGTGGTTCATGAAGACCTTCTCAAGTTTGCGATATGTCACTTCTCAATTCTTTTTCAAGAAGAATAAGTAGTTTGCAAAAATTCATTGTTGGTCATCAATTTAATTTGATGAAGGATAAGCATACAATAAATCTTATTCTTATTTCATCCAAGTGTTTAATCTTTCTTCAGAGTTTGTTCTTGAGGAATAGATTCTAGTTCCAAGTGGTTTCATCTTTTCCTTTCCGGAGTTCAATTATTTACTCGGCCATCTCGTCGGAACCTCCATCTAAATCATCGCAACGCTCATCTTATTCTTTCTTCCTTCATCCTATCTCATCATCCTTTTGTTACCGGAGTTCTTCATGGTGGTTCTTCATTATTCAATTCATTCTTCAAGTGCTCATCAAGATTCTGTTGGTGGAGTTCAAGTATCTTTTCTTCTCGCATCTCGAAGTGCAATTAATTCTCCGTATTCTTTTGAAGTGGAGTTTTGCATCTCTTCGTTCTTCTCGGCTATTCAATCTTTTCCGCTTGTGGTCAGTTATCACCTCATAATTTTGAGATGTTTTTCCATAAGTCCACATCAAGCTTATTCTTTCGTTGTTGATTTTCTCAACAACTCCGTTCGACCTTTCCTTCTAAGTCCTTTTCATTTCATTCTTTCAATTCTTCCGGAGGCATTGTGTTCTTCCTCTTGTCAACTATCGTTCCATTTCGTCAAACTCAGTTCTAATCCTTCCATTTTAAGCAGGAGTGCTGCCTAAATTCTTTCAGTCTTATCCGTTTCTTTTCTCATTCTAACCACTCCGGTTAGAACGAGTGCTTTCAGAGTCTATCTGAGTCAGGGAGTTTTCGATTCTCGTCATTCTCGTCATTCTCGTTGTTCCTCTCTTCTTCTCGAGTGCTCTTGATTCTTGGCTTCTTCTCTTGAGTTCTTGTTTCACCGCATTCCTTTTTCTCTTCCGTCTCGGTCCTAAGATCTCGGGACGAGATCTCTTGTTAGTGGAGGAGTGTTGTAACGCCCCGGATTCGATGCGCCAGGTGTCCGTCAGTTATTCGCCGTCTTTGCCATGTCATTTGCTTGCGTGTTGTACTTTGCCATGTCATCATCTGCATTTCATATCATGTCATCAGGTGCATCGCATTTGCATACGTGTTCGCCTCATGCATCCGAGCATTTTCCCGTTGTCCATTTTGCAATCCGCACTCCTATGTCTCCGGCGCCTTTTACCTCTTTTCGTAAAGGGTGTTAAATGCTCTCGGAATGGGTTGCAACTTGGCATGCGGTCTTATTATAGTGTAGACAGAGCGCCTGTCAAGTTTCAGAGCATTCGAGTCCATTTGATAGCCCAACCATTAGACCTCTGACCGCAATATAGCGGTGTAACCGTCGGACGCTTCGGTCTCAAACCGCTGCGGCCTCTCTCTCTCTCTCGCCAAAGCTTAACCCATCTTAACACAGCCCACCAACCTCTCCTGGCCTGCCTAACCTCCTCCTCGATCGGATCCGTCGGATCGCGATTGAGGGCTTCGAAGCCCCAATTTCCCCTAACCTAGCCCTCCTATCTATAAATGGACACCCCACGCCCATTTTGGGCTAAATCTACCCCTAGCCTCCTCCCTAACCTCCCAGCCACGGCGCCTGCTTTCAGCGCCAAACCAGCCCCGCCGCCACTTGTCGCCGTCCCTGTTCGCCACGCGCCGCCAACCACCTCCCTCCACCAACCAGCGCCCACGCGTCCCGGCCAGCGCTTTCCCCGTGGGGTTCGCCCAGCCC
Organism: Aegilops longissima; assembly: GCA_021605205.1. NCBI lineage: Eukaryota > Viridiplantae > Streptophyta > Magnoliopsida > Poales > Poaceae > Aegilops > Aegilops longissima. Next base: position 154,466,303 of record CM038677.1, read on the forward strand.
GGCCAGCCCTGCTGGCCCATCCGGCTCAAAACCGAGCTCACGCCAGGCCGAAGGAAGGCCGCCGCTCGGCTCCCGTGCTGCCGCCGCCTCCGCCTCCCTGCGCCCGATCCAGGCGTCCGCGCCGCCTCCCGTCCGCCGGCCTCTGGAGGCCGCCGCCGCCCACGGCGACCGCCTCGCCGGCCCCAGTCGCCGCCTCCCTGTCGCGCCCTCTCCTTCTCCTCTCTCTCCCTCTCTCACCCGAGCTCCTCTCCCAGAGTGCGCGCCGCCTTGAAGAGCGCCGCCGCCAGAGCTCCTCGCCGCCAGATCCGTAGGGAATGGATGCCCATGGCCGGATCTGCCGCCCCGGCCTCCTCCCCCTCTCGCGCCTAACGACGCCGAGGGCGACTCCGCCTCGTCGACCCCGCCGCTGACCTCCTGAGGTGGAGGATGACCCAGCCACGTCGGACGTGTCCGCCTGGCCCGACATGTCCACCTCCCCGAGGTCCAAATGTGACTAAGTCCCTGAATATGTGATATTTTGTGCCATTTTCATCGATCGTAACTCTGTGCATGTAGCTCCGTTTTATGCGTGTAATATGTCAAAATGTTCGCCTCGAAGAGTAGATCATTTAATCTCATTGCATCATTTTCATTTGAGCTCATCTTGGTGCCCGAAATGCTGTTGGAAGAGTGCTATGTGATGTTAGTTTCTGATTTTTATCAGAACTTGCACTTTTGTCATTTTTGCCATGATTGATGTGTGCATCCTATGAACTTGAGTCCTACATGTGTTTTGTAATATGCCATGTCTTCTTTCCAGTGGTGCTGGCTATGTATTTTTGTGATCTATGTGGTGACTAGCACAAGCATGCAAACTAGGTGTCTTGTTGTTGCTGATCTCAGCCCTGTTTTGCTGATATTTTGATGCCATGTTAACTTGATGCTACCAAGAGATCCATGCATATTTTGAGATACTTCAGTAAGGATGTTTTGTTAACCATGTCTTGCTCTATCCATCCATGCCCTTGTTTGCAATTATGGAGTGCCATAACTTGAGTCAATCGAGCTCTACTTTTGCTATCAAATGTTTCCTGGCAGATTGTATACATGTTATTCAATTTTGCCAAGCTTTTTGTGGTTGATCCGTATATGCTATGTTTTTGTTCTTGCCATGTATGTCTTCTATGCCATGTCTTCTTGATGTATGTATGCTTAGTTTTTCATATAAGGCTCTGTAGTGAGTGCATTGAGCTTGTAAACATGCCCACTCGTTATCAGTTTTTGACATGCCATGTTGCTGAATCTGTTAACGAAACTTTCGATATTGACATGGGTGTTACTATATTTTCTGATCCTTTTTGGCTTATGGTCACTAAAGGACTTTTGTTCTATGCTTTGAGTAGATTCATGCCATGCCTTTGTTTTCCATGATAAGTTCCTGTAACATGTTGTTTCATAGCTCTAAACATTGCAACCTGATGTTATTTCTGCCAATGCCTGAAACTGTTATAAGTTGCAATCTTGCCATGTCATTTTGAGCATGTTCTAGTGATTTCTGGAGATAGCTCAGTGCTCATGTTTTGCAATGCTTTACCTGTAGATCATGCCCATGCCTTTTGTTTTCATATTGTGGTGCTGTAGCATGTTGTTTTGATGCTTGCAATATGCCTAGTTGCTGTTTTGGACAGATTGTTGTCATATCTAGTATTGGGTGTATGTGTTGAACCGCTGTCTGCTTTTGAGTGTGTTCTATATGAAACTTGCTTGATTTTGCTTGTAGTTTCATATTATCATGTTGGATCTTTGTTTTGAGGTGTTTGCTTGATGTTTGTATGCATTTTCATCAATGCCATGCTTATCTTGTTTTGCTCATATCTTCTAGGCGTAGTCTCAATCTAATGAACTTTATATGTAACTTGACTAGAATTCGTGTAGATCATCGTGGTGCATCTTAACTTTCTGTTTAACAACTTGAACATAAAGTTATTCAGATCTGGACCAATTTCGAAATTTGCATGTGAGGACTTACCGAATGGTTCTATGTTGTTTCGGCCTCATTTAAACTTGCCTTGATGTGTTGTTCTTGTTTGCATCATCTCTTGCCATGAGTAGCTTCATGTAGCTTTGTCATGCATCATGCTTGTTTATGCATCATGCCTTGTTCATGTGTGGTGTGTTTACTATGTTGTGTGCTTCTTCTTGTTAGTTCCGTTTCGTTGCGATCGTGAGGATTCGTTCGCTCACGCTTGGTTCGGCTTCATCCGCTCATCTTCTTCATGGACTCGTTCTTCTTCCTTATGGATTTCAGGCAAGATGACCGCTACCCTGGATCTCACTACTATCATTGCTATGCTAGTTGCTTCGTTCTATCGCTATGCTGCGCTACCTATTACCTGTTTATCAAGCCATCCCAAATTGCCATGTCAGCCTCTAACCTTTTGCACCCTTCCTAGCAAACCGTTGTTTGGCTATGTTACCGCTTTGCTCAGCCCTCTTATAGCGTTCTTAGTTGCAGGTGAAGATGAAGTTTGTTCCTTGTTGAACATGGAGATGTTGTTCCTTGTTGGAACATGTTTACTTGTTGGGATATCACAATATATCTTATTTAATTAATGCATCTATATACTTGGTAAAGGGTGGAAGGCTCGGCCTTATGCCTGGTGTTTTGTTCCACTCTTGCCGCCCTAGTTTCCGTCATATCGGTATTATGTTCCCGGATTTTGCGTCCCTAACGCGGTCGGGTGATTTATGGGACCCCCTTGACAGTTCGCTTTGAATAAGACTTTTCCAGCAAGGCCCAGCATTGGTTTTACCATTTGCCTCACCACCACCTACTTTTTCCCTTGGGAGTCGGGTCATCTTTATTTAGCCCCCCCCCCCCCCGGACCAGTGCTTCTCTAAGTGCTGGCCCGAACCGAGTAGATCATGGGCCCCTCGTGGCAACTCGAGGTTTGGTTTTACTCGTAGGATGTCTCATCCGTGTTGCCTCGAGAACGAGATATGTGCAGCTCCTATCGGGATTGTCGGCGCATCGGGCGGCTTTGCTGGTCTTGTTTTATTCTTGTCGAAATGTCTTGTAGCCGGATTCCGAGACTGATCGGGTCTTCCCGGGAGAAGGAATATCCTTCGTTGATCGCGAGAGCTTATCATGGGCTAAGTTGGGACACCCTGCAGGGTATAAACTTCCAAAGCCGTGCCCGCGGTTATGTGGCAGATGGGAATTTGTTAATGTCGGTTGTAGAAAACCGAAGTTGATCTTAATTAAAATACACCAACCGTAATGCGTAACCATGAGTGTCTCTTTTGGGGTTGATCGAGAGGAGAACACGGTTCTTGGGTTATGTCGACGTAAGTAGGTGTTCAGGACCACTTCTTGATCATTACTAGTTGACGACCGTTCCTTTGTTTCTCTTCTCGCTCTCATTTGCGTATGTTAGCCACCATATATGCTTAGCCGCTGCTGCAACCTCACCACTTTACCCCTTCCTTTCCCATTAAGCTTTGCTAGTCTTGATACCCATGGTAATGGGATTGCTGAGTCCTCGTGGCTCACAGATTACTACACCACCAATTGCAGGTACAGGTTTGCGATGCTCATGACGCGAGAGCGATGTTTGCTTGTGTTGAAGTTCTTCTTCTTCTTCTTCTTCGATCAGGGGATAGGTTCCAGGTCGGCAGCCTGGGCTAGCAGGGTGGATGTCGCTTGAGCTTCTGTTTATGATTCATCCGTAGTCAGATGTTGATCTTGTATATGATGTTGATGTATTCTTGTGGCATTTATGCCTTATGTATGTATCCCTATGTATTATGTAATGTTGATGTAATGATATCCACCTTGCAAAAGCGTTTCAATATGCGGGTCTATCCTTGGTGGGACCGTCGAGTTCCTTTTGGATAGGGTCGCATATTGGGCGTGACACTTATGGCCTGCCAAACGCGGCAGCAGCGCCCCAGCGTTTCATGAGGGCCATCCTGGAGGCTCAAGAGGTCAGGCGCGCCGCAGCCCTGGCGGAGATGGAGATGGCCCGCGAGGAGCCGCCAGCGCCTTCGGATCCTCCCAAGGCCCCTGGGCCTGGAGGCTCGTGAGGTCGGCTCCCGCAGCCCACCGAGTCTGCTACACCAACACCCCTTCGTCCCCAACATCACTAGGTGACATCTTTAAGTTTCGTTTCAGGCTAGGAGCGCCTTCAGGGCCGCATTATTCACAGGCCGCGTGGGTCCGTCCCTGCGGCATGTATCCCTTTTACTTCATGTCATTAGCCTAGCCTGTTGAGGGCGCCCCTCGGGCTGCATCATCCCCAAGCCGCTCGGGCCTGTCCCAGCGGCATGTATCCTTCCTACGTTTTCCTTAGGATTATGCTCTCGCTCCACCATGCTTGTTATTTGGTGCCTGTTCCTGGTTGACGGAATCTTGCACGTTAAAGGGGGGGTGCCTGAGCATCGCGACTTAGGGCTCCTACTGGCTCTCCGGCCCTCACCCGCTGGTCTTGTCCATGGCATCGCGACCTGGCTTGCCAGCGACGGCTGAGACCAGCCCGAGAGCCGGACCCGAGGACGAGAGTTTAGTCATCTAACCCAGCTTATGCGTTAAAGGGGGTGCACGAGCATCGCGACTCAGGGCTCCTACCGCTCTCCGCCCTCACCCTCTGGTCTTGTCCATGGCATCGCGACCTGGCTTGCCAGCGACGGCTGAGACCAGCCCGAGAGCCGGGACCCGAGGACGTAGAGTTGCTGCATCTAACCCAGCTTGCGCGTTAAAGGGGGGGTGCCTGAGCATCGCGACTTAGGGCTCCTACCGGCTCTCCGGCCCTCACCCTCTGGTCTTGTCCATGGCATCGCGACCTGGCTTGCCAGCGACGGCTGAGACCAGCCTGCGAGCCGGGACCCGAGGACGTAGAGTTTCGTCATATAACCCAGCTTGCGCGTTAAAGGGGGGGTGCCTGAGCATCGCGACTCAGGGCTCCTACCGACTCTCCGGCCGTCACCCTCTGGTCTTGACCATGGCATCGCGACCTGGCTTGCCAGCGACGGCTGAGACCAGCCCGAGAGCCGGGACCCAAAGACGTAGAGCACCGGCATCTGGCCAAATTTGCAGGAACACACTCGAAGATAAGGCCCAGAGCCAGGCGCAACCCGCCTTGAGGTAGGGCCCCGTGAGCCCTGCGCTGGCTCACGGGTGCCCCAACACACCTCGCGAGGCCTCTCGCGCCTCTCCAAAGCAACTAATGGCAGGACTAACGATCGCCACGGCGAGCTCTTGTTCCTTTTGTGGTGAACCTGCAGGGTCCCTCCAAGGAGCACGAAACGACCTCGCCACGCAATCTCTCGCCGGCCAAGGCACGGACCTAGCGCCGCACCAGGTGGCATTGTCCTGACCCTCGAGATAAGCCACCCTCCGGACACACTAGTTATCGCAACACCATCCCCACACTCAATGCAACCCCGTGTTAGCAACATCGCTCTCCTTTCTCACCGAATGATGGCTGCTTGAGCGCCAAGGGGGACCCCCTGAGCATCGCGACTCAGAGGCTCTTACCGGACCTCGGGCTGCTCACCTCCTGGCCTTGACCACGGCATCGCGACCTGGCATACCAGCGACGGCTGAAGCCGCCTTGGGACTGGGACCTGTCGGCGCAGAGCATCAGGCCCTCGTGAGGACTGAAAGGAGGAAACTGAGCTAGAACGGAATGAGCATCTCGCACTGCCTCACAATAAGGATCATATTGACAAACAAAGCTACAAACATCTTACAAGCCCCCGCGGGGTACATTCTTGGCTCCTCGCAGGAACAAAAGACGCGAATCCTAAGGAGTCCTACCTACGGGGACCACCGCGGCAGACGCCATCATCAACAGTGGGCCACCCGGTCCAGCGCCAACCCCATCCAGATCAGGGGCGGCGACGACCTGACGAGCCCGCCTGCTCCGGGAGCGGCGCAGGCTCGGAATCTCGTAGCTGTCGTCGCTCGTCTCCGGCGTCGCGAGGAGCTCGGCGGAGTCGCTGGATCCTCCGGCGCCCTCGTCGCCTGAGGAGCTGCCAAGGGAGTGGTCAGTCGGCCTCTGTCTCACCGCAGCAAGACCCCGACCACCTCTCCCGGGGCAGCACTCCAGCAGGCGACCCTCCGCGTCGAAGACCTTGAAGGACACCACCGAAGCACCATCGTACTCCAGGTGGATCGTGAGGGCGCCTTGTCCTCAGAGACCCAGGCGACCTCGCCCAGCCTCGAGTCATGAAGACCTCGCCTGGGCAACTATCGACCTCTGCCCCGGTCGCGAGGGTGCCGCAGCCGGCGTGCTGCAGCCAGAGTCCCAGGGGTTCCCCCTGCTAGACGACGGAGGCGAAGAAAGAAGGAAGACGAATCCAAGACTTAGGAGGCGTGGCAACGCGAAGCACGAACTCCCGGCAGGAGCCCTCGACGTGGACTCCAGGGGGGAAGACGCACACCTTCGTGACCCTCCGGCGTCGTCGGCGGCGCCCGGCGTCGCCTCCTTCAGAGCCGCCAACGTGCGTGTACAAGGGAAGAGGAAACCCTGGTGGCGGCCGCACGCACCAGGGCATGGGCAACTCCTGGCGAGCGCTCATGCCCTGACACCAGAGAGCAAGCCGCTTCTTTGGGGGGAGCAGGTCAGGATCCTCTTGAGGAGCCTTTCCCTTCTCTTCCGTGGAGAACCGGCGGATCGGAGCCATGGCAACCGGACAAAACGAGGAGGAGGAGAAGTAGAAGGATAGACTGGAGGGGCGCTCGCCGTTCCATACTTATAGCCAGCGAAGGCCAACCGTCGGCCTCCACGATCACCGGTAATCATGACCGACTATGCATGCAGGGACCTGTCAAATCCAGGTGGTTGCCGAGGCATCGTGGGGATGCGGTGCGCACACGGCCAATCAACCGCCAGACGACGCCCAAGGCCGCAGGCTGTTAGGCCCTGCAACGCTTCGCACTTGCCCTTTCGCCTCTCTGCTCGGCCAAGTTCGGGCGCGCCGTGGGCCCGGGGGCTACTGTCGGCATTCTGGGAACGGGCGTCCCTAGACTTGCCTGCCTGCGGCCTGCGGCGTGGCTCAAAGGAGGCCCAGGACAGCCCATCTTCATCAACGCAAGCTCAAGATCCTTGCGAGGGGCCAAGCCTCGCTTGGCGGACGACAAGGAGCTTCCTCAGGCACGGCCTCGTGAGGCTGGCTCATGAGGAGGCGGAGAGTTCAAGGAAGGGTACCTCGCGAGGTGCCCATGACGCAAGCCATGACGACCAAGGGCGCCAGTCCGGCGCCAGCCCGCGCAGCGTCCTCCTTTCCTCTTTGGTGCAAAGGGAGCAAGCGCAGGCGAGAGCATCAAGCAAAGGCATCCGTTTCGATGCAACAAGACCAAGACCAGCCCAACGGCTGGAAGGAGTCATCGTGGAGCCCAAGCAGGTCATCATCACGAGCCTTTGGCGGCGAGGACCAACTTTAGTCGGGATAAGTGTACCCGCTGTTCCCCTTCAAAATGGCCAATTGTTGGTGCCCTTCCCGCTCAATATTTGGGAAGAGGCCCAGGGCCTTCGCCTATAAATAGGAGTAGCCACGCTCAGTGCTAGGGGCAGCTGGAAGACGGAGAGAGAAGGCATCGAGAGGAGGGATCCAGACCCGGATCCTCATCAAGAAACCAGTAGCTAGAGCAACTGAACACCACTTAGCAGTTCATCACACCCGCCAAGAACAGACCCTCGCGAGGCTGTTGTTCCTTGTATTGATCCTCATCAGCCCAAGAGGCAATCCACCACACCACACACTGGAGTAGGGTATTACTGAAGGAAATATGCCCTAGAGGCAATAATAAAAGTTATTATTTATTTCCTTATATCATGATAAATGTTTATTATTCATGCTAGAATTGTATTAACCGGAAACATAATACATGTGTGAATACATAAACCTACAGAGTGTCACTAGTATGCCTCTACTTGACTAGCTCGTTAATCAAAGATGGTTATGTTTCCTAACCATAAACAAGGAGTTGTTATTTGATTAACGGGATCACATCATTGGTTGAATGATCTGATTGACATGACCCATTCCATTAGCATAGCACCTGATCGTATAGTTTGTTGCTAGTGCTTTTCTTCATGACTTATACATGTTCCTATGACTATGAGATTATGCAACTCCCGTTTGCCCGAGGAACACTTTGGGTGCTACCAAACGTCCTAGCGTAATCGGGTGATTATAAAGGTACATTACAGGTGTCTCCGAAGGTACATGTTGGGTTGGCATATTTGAGATTAGGATTTGTCACTCCGATTGTCGGAGAGGTATCTCTGGGCCCTCTCGGTAATGCTCATCACCTAAGCCTTGCAAGCATTGTAACTAATGAGTTAGTTATGAGATGATGTATTACGGAACGAGAAAAGAGACTTGCCGAGTGAGATTGAACTAGGTATTGGATACCGACGATCGAATCTCGGGCAAGTAACATACCGATGACAAAGGAACAACGTATGTTGTTATGCGGATCGACCGATAAAGATCTTCGTAGAATATGTAGGAACCAATATGGGCATCCAGGTCCGCTATTGGTTATTGACCGAGAGGTGTCTCGGTCATGTCTACATAGTTCTCGAACCCGTAGGGTCCGCACGCTTAACGTTTGATGGCGATGTTACTATGAGTTTTTATGATGTTGATGTACGAAGGTTGTTGAGTCCGGATGAGATCACGGACATGACGAGGAGTCTCGAAATGGTCGAGACATAAAGATTGATATATTGGAAGCCTATGTTTGGACTCGGAATCACTCCGGGTGAAATTGGGAATTTTTAGGAATACAGGGGGTTACCGGAACCCCCCGGGGGGTCAATGGGCCTTGATGGGCCTTAGTGGGAAAGAGAAAAGGGGGCCCTATAGCTGGCCGCAGCCTTCCCCCCTTCCCTAGTCCTATTAGGATTAGGAGAAGGGGGTGGCGCCCTCTCTCTCCCTCTCCCTTGGTCAAACCCTAGTTGGACTAGGATTTGGGGGGGGAATCCTACTCCTAGTAGGAGTAGGACACCCCTGGTGCGCCTCCCTCCTGGCCGGCCAGCCCCTCCCCTTCCCTCCTTTATATCAGGGCAGGGGCACCCCATGACACACAAGTTGATCGATTAGATCGTTCCTTAGCCGTGTGCGGTGCCCCCTTCCACCAGATTACACCTCGATCATACCGTGGCGGAGCTTAGGCGAAGCCCTGCGTCGGTGGAACATCATCATCGCCACCACGCCGTCGTCTTGTGAAACTCTCCCTCAACACTCGGCTGGATCGGAGTTCGAGGGGCGTCATCGAGCTGAGCGTGTGCAGAACTCGGAGGTGCCGTGACGTTCGGTACTTGGATCGGTTGGATCGGGAAGAAATGCGACTACATCAACCGCGTTGTTATAACGCTTCGCTTTCGGTCTCACGAGGGTGCGTGGACGGATACTCTATCCTCTCGTTGCTATGCCATCACCATGGTCTTGCGTGATCGTAGGAAAATTTTTGAAATTACTCGTTCCCCAACGGTGGCATCGAGCCTGGTTTTATGCGTTGATGTCATATGCACGAGTAGAACACAAGTGAGTTGTGGGCGATACAAGTCATACTACCTACCAGCATGTCATACTTTGGTTCAGCGGTATTGTGAGATGAAGCGGCCGGACCGACATTACGCCAGACGCTTACGCGAGACTGGTTTCACCGCTGTGAGCACTTTCGTTGCTTAAAGGTGGTGGCGGTGTCTGTCTCTCTCACTTTAGTTGAACCGAGTGTGGCTCGCCGGTCCTTGAGAAGGTTAAAGCGGAGTCTATTTGACGAAATATCGTTGTGGTTTTGATGCGAGGTAAGAACGGTTCTTGCTCAGCCCGTAGCAGCCACGTAAAACTTGCAACAACAAAGTAGAGGGCGTCTAACTTGTTTTTGCAGGGCATGTTGTGATGTGATATGGTCAAGACATGATGCTATATTTTATTGTATGAGATGATCATGTTTTGTAACCGAGTTATCGGCAATCGGCAGAGCCATATGGTTGTCGCTTTATTGTATGAGATGCAACGCCATGTAATTGCTTTACTTTATCACTAAGGAGTAGCGATAGTCGTAGAAGCAATAGTTGGCGAGACGACAACGATGCTACGATGGAGATCAAGGTGTCGCGCGGTGGCGATGGTGATCATGGCGGTGCTTCGAGATGGAGATCACAAGCACAAGATGATGATGGCCATATCATATCACTTATATTGATTGCATGTGATGTTAATCCTTTATGCATCTTATTTTGCTTTGATTGACGGTAGCATTATAAGATGATCCCTTACTAAATTATCAAGAAGTGTTCTCCCGAGTATGCACCGCTGCGAAAGTTCTTCGTCTTTGAGACACCACGTGATGATCGGGTGTGATAGGCTCTACGTTCAAATACAACGGTGCAAAACAGTTGCACACGGAATACTCAGGTTATACTTGACGAGCTATGCATATAAGATATGACCTCGGAACACGGAGACCGAAGGTCGGCGTGAATCATATAGTAGATATGATCAACATATTGATGTTCACCATTGAAACTACTCCATCACACGTGATGATCGGTCATGGTGTAGTTGAAATGGATCACGCAATCACTTAGAGAATTGGAGGATATTTTTCTAAGTGGGAGTTCTTAAGTAATATGATTAATTGAACTTAAATTTATCATGAACTTAGTACTGATAGTATCTTGCTTGTCTATGATGTGTAGATAGATGGCTCGTCTTTGTTGTTCCGTTGAATTTTAATGCGTTCCTTGAGAAAGCAAAGTTGAAAGATGATGGCAGCAATTACGGACTGGGTCCGTATTTGAGGATTATCCTTATTGCTGCACGTAAGAATTACGTCCTGGAAGCACCGTTAGGTGCCAGGCCTGGTGCAAGGGCTGCGCCGAAGTTGTGAACGTCTGGCAAAGCAAAGCTGATGACTACTCTATAGTTCGAGTGTGCCATGCTTTACGGCTTAGAACCGGGACTTCAACGTCGTTTTGAACACCATGGAGCATATGAGATGTTCCAGAGTTGAAGTTAATATTCAAGCGAATGCCCGGATTGAGAGATATGAAGTCTCCAATAAGTTCTATAGCTGTAAGATGGAGGAGAATGGTTACATCGGTGAGCATATACTCGAATGTCCGGATATAACAATCACTTGATTCAAGCTGGAGTTAATCTTCCGGATGATTGCGTCATTGACATGAATTCTCCAATCACGCCACCAAGCTACAAGAGCTTCGTGATGAACTATAATATGCAAGGGATGACCAAAACTATGCCCGAGCTCTTCGCGATCTTTGAAAGCAGCGGAGGTAGAAATCAAAAGGAGCATCAAGTGTTGATGGTTAACAAAACCACTAGTTTCAAGAAAAGGGCAAAGGAAAGAAAAGGAAACTTCAAAAGAGCAGCAAGCAAGTTGCTGATCAAGAGAAGAAACCCAAGTCTGGTCCTAAGCACTGAAACTGAGTGCTTCTATTGCAAGCAGGCTGGTCCTTTGAAGCGGAACTGCCCCAAGTATTTGGCGGATAAGAAGGATGGCAAGGTTAACAAAGGTATATGTGATATACTTGTTATTGATGTGTACCTTACTAATACTCGCAGAGCACCTGGTATTTGATCTGGTTACATTGCTAATATTTGCAACTCAAAGCAGGGCTACGGATTAGCGAAGATTGGCTAAGGGCGAGGTGACGATCTTGGCGTGGGAAATGGTTCCAAAGTCGATGTGATCGCGATCGGCACGCTACCTCTACATCTACCTTCGGATTAGTATTAGACCTAAATAATTGTTATTTAGTACCATCGTTGAGCATGAACATTATATCTGGATCTTGTTTGATGCGAGACGGTTATTCATTAAATCGAGAGAATAATGGTTGTTCTATTTATATGAATAATATCTTTTATGGTCATGCACCATTGAAGAATGGTTTGTTTTACTCAATCTTGATAGTAGTGATACACATATTCATAATGTTGAAACCAAAAGATGCAGAGTTGATAATGATGGTGCAACTTATTTGTGGCAATTGCCGTTTAGGTCATATCGATGTAAACGCATGAAGAAACTCCATCTTGATGGACTTTTGGAGTCACTTGATTATGAATCACTTGGCACTTGCGAACCGTGCCTTATGGGCAAGATGACTAAAACACCGTTCTCGGAACTATGGAGAGAGCAACAGATTTATTGGAAATCATACATACCGATGTATGTGGTCCAATGAATGTTGAGGCTAAATGGCGGATATCGTTATTTTCTCACCTTCACAGATGATTTGAGCAGATATGGGTATATCTACTTAATGAAACACAAGTCTGAAACATTTGAAAAGTTCAAAGAATTTCAGAGTGAAGTGGAAAATCATCGTAACAAGAAAATAAAGTTTCTACGATCTGATCGTGGAGGAGAATATTTGAGTTCTGAGTTTGGCCTACATTTGAAACAATGCGGAATAGTTTCGCAACTTACGCCACCGGAACACCACAGCGTAATGGTGTGTCCGAGCGTCGAATCGTACTTTATTAGATATGGTGCGATCTATGATGTCTCTTACTGATTTACCGCTATCATTTTGGGGTTATGCTTTAGAGACGGCTACATTCACTTTAAATAGGGCACCATCTAAATCCGTTGAGACGACGCCTTATGAACTGTGGTTTGGCAAGAAACCAAAGTTGTCGTTTTGAAAGTTTGGGGCTGCGATGCTTATGTGAAAAAGCTTCAACCTGATAAGCTCGAACCCAAATCGAGAAATGTGTCTTCATAGGATACCCAAAGGAGACAGTTGGGTACACCTTCTATCACAGATCCGAAGGCAAGATTTTTGTTGCTAAATTGGAAACTTTTTGGAGAAAGAGTTTCTCACGAAAGAAGTGAGTGGGAGGAAAGTAGAACTTGATGAGATAACTGTATCTACTCCCTTATTGAGAAGTAGTACATCACGAAAACAGTTTCGTGACACCTACACCAAATAGGGAGGAAGCTAATGATGATGATCATGAAACTTCAGATCAAGTTTCTACAGAACTTCAGAGATCAACAGAGCAAGATCCGCACTGAGTGGTACGGTAATCCTGTTTTGGAAGTCATATTCTTTGGAACATGATGAACCTACGAACTATGAAGAAGCGATGGTGAGCCCAGATTCCACAAAATGGCTTGAGGCCATGAAATCTGAGATGGGATCCATGTATGAGAACAAAGTGTGGACTTTGGTTGACTTGCCCGATGATCGGCAAGCAATTGAGAATAAATGGATCTTCAAGAAGAAGACCGACGCTGATGGTAATGTTATTGTCTATAAAGCTCGACTTGTTGCAAAAGGTTTTCGACAAGTTCAAGGGATTGACTACGATGAGACCTTCTCACCGAAGCGATGCTTAAGTCCGTCCGAATCATGTTAGCAATTGCCGCATTTTATGATTATGAAATTTGGCAAATGGATGTTAAAACTGCATTCTGAATGGATTTACGGAAGAAGAGTTGTATATGATGCAACCAGAAGGTTTTGTCGATCCAAAGGAGCTAACAAAGTGTGCAAGCTCCAGCGATCCATTTATGGACTGGTGCAAGCCTCTCGGAGTTGGAATAAACGTTTTGATAGTGTGATCAAAGCATTTGGTTTTATGAGACTTTTGGAGAAGCCTTGTATTTACAAGAAAGTGAGTGGGAGCTCTGTAGCATTTCGATATTATATGTGGATGACATATTATTGATCGGAAATGATATAGAATTCTGGATAGCATAAAGGGATACTTGAATAAAAGTTTTTCGATGAAAGACCTCGGTGAAGCTGCTTACATATTGGGCATTAAGATCTATAGAGATAGATCAAGGCGCTTAATAGGACTTTCACAAAGCACATACCTTGATAAAGTTTTGAAAAAGTTCAAAATGGATCGAGCAAAGAAAGGGTTCTTGCGGTATTACAAGGTGTGAAGTTGAGTAAGACTCAATGCCCGACCACCGCAGAAGATAGAGAGAAAATGAAAGATGTTCCTATGCTTCAGCCATAGGCTCTATCATGTATGCAATGCTGTGTACAGACCTGATGTGTGCCTTGTCTGTAAGTTTAGCGAGCAGGTACCAAAGTAATCCAGAGTGGATCATTGGACAGCGGTCAAGAACATCCTTAAGTACTTGAGAAGAACTAAGGATATGTTTCTCATTTATGGCGGTGACAAAGAGCTCGTAAAGAACAGTTACGTCGATGCAAGCTTTGACACGATCCGGATGATTCTAAATCGCAAACCGGATCGTATTTACATTAAGCGGTGGAGCTGTCGGTTGGTGCAGTTCCAAACAAAGCGTCGTTGCGGGATCTACATGTGAAGCTGAGTACATAGCTGCTTCGAAGCAGCTAATGAAGGAGTCTCGGATGAAGGAGTTCATAACCGATCTAGGTGTTGTACCTAGTGTATCGGGTCCAATGAAAATCTTTGTGACAATATGGTGCAATTGCCTTGGCAAAGGAATCCAGATTTCACAAAAGAACCAAGCACATCAAAAGACGCTTCAACTCCATCCGGATTTGGTCGGTGGGAGACATAGAGATATGCAAGATACATACGGATCTGAATGTTGCAGACCGTTGACTAAGCCTCTTCCACGAGCAAAACATGATCAGCACCAAGACTCCATGGGTGTGAGAATCATTCTTGTGTAATCTAGATTATTGACTCTAGTGCAAGTGGGAGATCAAGGAAATATGCCCTAGAGGCAATAATAAAAGTTATTATTTATTTCCTTATATCATGATAAATGTTTATTATTCATGCTAGAATTGTATTAACCGGAAACATAATACATGTGTGAATACATAAACCTACAGAGTGTCACTAGTATGCCTCTACTTGACTAGCTCGTTAATCAAAGATGGTTATGTTTCCTAACCATGAACAAGGAGTTGTTATTTGATTAACGGGATCACATCATTGGTTGAATGATCTGATTGACATGACCCATTCCATTAGCATAGCTTTTGATCGTATAGTTTGTTGCTAGTGCTTTTCTTCATGACTTATACATGTTCCTATGACTATGAGATTATGCAACTCCGTTTGCCGAGGAACACTTTGGGTGCTACCAAGCGTCTAACGTAATCGGGTGATTATAAAGGTACATTACAGGTGTCTCCGAAGGTACATGTTGGGTTGGCATATTTCGAGATTAGGATTTGTCACTCCGATTGTCGGAGAGGTATCTCTGGCCCTCTCGGTAATGCTCATCACCTAAGCCTTGCAAGCATTGTAACTAATGAGTTAGTTATGAGATGATGTATTACGGAACGAGAAAAGAGACTTGCGATGCGAGATTGAACTAGGTATTGGATACCGACGATCGAATCTCGGGCAAGTAACATACCGATGACAAAGGGAACAACGTATGTTGTTATGCGGTCGACCGATAAAGATCTTCGTAGAATATGTAGGAACCAATATGGGCATCCAGGTCCGCTATTGGTTATTGACCGAGAGGTGTCTCGGTCATGTCTACATAGTTCTCGAACCCGTAGGGTCCGCACGCTTAACGCTTCGATGGCAGTTACTATGAGTTTTATGATGTTGATGTACCGAAGGTTGTTGAGTCCGGATGAGATCACGGACATGACGAGGAGTCTCGAAATGGTCGAGACATAAAGATTGATATATTGGAAGCCTATGTTTGGACTCGGAATCACTCCGGGTGAAATTGGGAATTTTACGGAATCTAGGGGTTACCGGAACCCCGGGGTCAATGGGCCTTGATGGGCCTTAGTGGGAAAGAGAAAGGGGCCCTATAGCTGGCGCAGCCTTCCCCCTTCCCTAGTCCTATTAGGATTAGGAGAAGGGGTGGCGCTCTCTCTCCCTCTCCCTTGGTCAAACCCTAGTTGGACTAGGATTTGGGGGAATCCTACTCCTAGTAGGAGTAGGACACCTGTGCGCCTCCCTCCTGGCGGCCAGCCCTCCCTTCCCTCCTTTATATCTGAGGGCAGGGGGCACCCCATGACACACAAGTTGATCGATTAGATCGTTCCTTAGCCGCAGCGGTGCCCCTTCCACCAGATTACACCTCGATCATACCGTAGCGGAGCTTAGGCGAAGCCTGCGTCGGTGGAACATCATCATCGTCACCACGCCGTCAGGTCGATTTAAACTCTCCCTCAACACTCGGCTGGATCGGAGTTCGAGGGGCGCCATCGAGCTGAGCGTGTGCAGAACTCGGAGGTGCCGACGTTCGGTACTTGGATCGGTTGGATCGGGAAGAAGTACGACTACATCAACGCGTTGTTATAACGCTTCGCTTTCGGTCTCACGAGGGTGCGTGGGACGGATACTCTATCCTCTCGTTGCTATGCCATCACCGTGGTCTTGCGTGATCGTAGGAAAATTTTTGAAATTACTACGTTCCCCAACAATTACACCACAATGGTGGCCAGAACTAGTATAAATCTCGTGTCTCTTGTGCTGTTCCATTTAGTAGTTTAGGTCCCAGCGATTCGGCGAGGCGCGAGACGGCGGAGGTTTGGATCTCGGCGCGCACCCCAGTGTTCGAACCTCAAGGGTCTGCCGGAACCCGAAATCCAACACGCCGAATCAGCATGACCTGCGCCACTACGACCAGATTGATCTCTCTCTCTTGGAGGTCTCGAATACGGCCCTGCAGCAAAGGTACGTCCTTGGACGGCCCCCAGTCAAGTCCTTTGTTGACCCATGACGCCAGCCACTGTGGAGGACCCGAACGGAAGGCAGGAGGCGCCACCCATTTGGTGCCCCTGGGAGCGGTGATGTAAAACACTCTTGTTGCCATAGACCGAGCTCCTCTTGAAAAGAGCCCTCGGGCCATGGAGCGTCGGCATTCTTGCTTATAACAGCCCCTCCACACTCTGCCTGTTGCCCCTTGATCATCTTCGGCTCCACTTTGAAGGTCTTGAGCCACAATCCGAAGTGAGGGGTAATGTGGAGGAAGGCTTCACATACGACAATAAACGATGAGATGTGGAGGATGGACTCCGGATCCAAGTCATGGAATTCCAGCCCATAATAAAACATGATCCCCCTCACGAAGGGGTCCGTCGGGAAGCCTAAACCCCGAAGGAAGTGAGATACGAACACCACGCTCTCACCAGGCTCAGGAGTGGGAATAACCTGCCCTTGGGCAGGCAGCCTATGCGAAATTTCGCCGGTTAGATACCTGGCGTCTCTCAGCTTTAGCACATCTTCTTCCGTGACAGAGGAAGGCATCCACCGGCCGTGCAGGTCGGAGCCGGACATCATCGAAGGTCCGAAGCGCCTGAATCTGGAGCTTTGGGTGTTGGAACTCAAGGCGAGGGGCGGAGTCGATTGAGATTGAAAGAAAGGAGCAGACCTTGGTCTCATTATAAAGAGGTTGAATACCAAGAGCCCTCCCCGTGACCGTTCGGGACTCGCCTTCAATAGAGGAGGCGTACCAATGGGCACTATTGGGTTACCCACGCCCGTATTGATGAGAATCCCGGAATAAGGGGGCATGATCTCCGCTTTGCTAAGACGTGCCAAGGAAACCGCCTCGCTAAACGCGCTAAGGTGGGATAGTAAAAAACGATTCGAATAAAGGCCTGGCCGTGGTGTGATGTCACGCCGCGGAATACGTCAGCAGATCTGTGTAAAAATTATTCTCTCTACGGTGGTATGTGGAACTTGTTTTGCAGAGCCGGGCACTATCCTTGTGTTCAAAATCTTCTACGAAGTATTCGGAGGAGGAACCCGCCTTGCAATGCTGAAGACAATATGCGCGCCGGACTCGTCGTCATTGAAGCCTGGTTCGGGGCTACTCTTGAGGAGTCTGGACTAGGGGTGTCCGGATAGCCGAACTATCATCTTTGGCCGGACTCCTGGACTATGAAGATACAAGATTGAAGACTTCGTCCCGTGTCCGGATGGGACTTTCCTTGGCGTGGAAGGCAAGCTTGGCGATACGGATATGTAGATCCCCTACCATTGTAACCGACTCTGTGTAACCCTAACCCTCTTCGGTGTCTATATAAACCGGAGGGTTTTAGTCCATAGGACGAACAACAATCATACCATAGGCTAGCTTCTAGGGTTTAGCCTCTCTGATCTCATGGTAGATCTACTCTTGTACTACCCATATCATCAATATTAATCAAGCAGGAGTAAGGTTTTACCTCCATCGAGAGGGCCCGAACCTGGATAAAAACATCGTGTCCCTTGTCTCCTGTTACCATCCGCCTAGACGCACAGTTCGGGACCCCCTACCCGAGATCCGCCGGTTTTGACACCGACAATAACAGTCGATTGAAAGCAAATAGGTCAGTCCATTTTTTTGCACCGTCCGATGTACAAAGAACGGGCAGATCTCCTTCGCTCTACCTCTAGCGGTCGGTGTTGACGATCTTCCTCAAACGCAAGCGACCATCGTTGATATTCCTCCCTACCTCGCCCTCCCTCGACCTCACCGCACCGCCGTGCTTGGCACCGCCCCCTGACCATCCATTCAAGCCCCGCTGAACTCCAGATCGGGCGCAAGCAGCTCCTGCGCCCCAGACCCCTATGATAGACACCGATGCGCCGCTTCCCCAGGGAACAGGTGGACTAGGTGCTCCGCGCGCCTAAGCGGGTGCTGCTTCTTTTAATTGCGGTTCGACTGACCCTGAATTGAAATCAAAGCGGGCTACTGACCTCTAGCAAAGGTGAAATAGTAAAAGGGAGGAAACCTTGTGCATTTAGTATCACGAAGAAGATGCAGTAAGAAGCGCTCAACTAGTTTCTTTCGTGGGATGAATACGATGTGAGCGGAGATGTAAGATTTCCATGAATAAGGGAAGAGGAGTACCACTTTCTGCTGGCAGTGCTGTGTCCTCCTTCTGTTTTTCCGACGATCTTCTTGTTGTTTGCCGAACACCAGAAGTTGTGGAGGACGGTGCAGCCTTGGATGAACCCATGGCCAAGTTGTTGAGTGTGGTGCGGTGGCCGTCTGTCGGCGGCGGGGAAGCAGATCCGAGGCGGCGAACGACGGCGTAGTGGGAACAGCTCTGGTGCGGTGGACGATTGCGACAGTGGAGCCGCAGCAGTGAGGCACAGGACGGCGTGGTCGGAGTGGTTCTGGTACGGCGCACATCAGCGTCGGCGTCGTGGAGTCAGCTCTGCCTCGGCTTCAGCTGCTAAGTCCTTGAGGGCGTTGCGGTTGCGGTTACGTTGGACGACGACGTCGGGGTACCGGCTCCGGCATGATGGAGGAGGGCGGCGGTGGATTGGCTGCTATGGGGTGGAGGACGGACCGACGGAGGAGGCTGGGGTTTCGCGGCTGGTGGAGAGGGCGTTTTCGCGCCCATGGAGTATGAATGGGAAAACGGAGGGAGGCGGGGAACTAAGGGGAACAATGTTTGGTTTGGGGACGCTTGTTTGAAATTTGGGGAAAGTTACAAACTTTGCCCCCATCTAAAATTTCGGACATATTGCGGGTTGGGGGTAGGACAGTCATGTCAGGTGTCCCAAATGTGGGCGGGATAGATTTCGGCCGAGCGCATGGGTGTTTAGGCGCCATGGCGTATGAATGCTTCTCGGAGGCGGTTGAGACTGGCGTCTTGGTCAAGTTACAAACCTACCCCAGTTTAGACCTTTGGACATCGGGCCGATAGGCTACACGGGCCAGAGTCAGGACAGTAATTTCCTACCACCAAAACATTAGTCTCGCGCGGTTTCGGGTGACCAGAGGCCTATTTGGTGCTTCGTTCAATATTTGCGAGCAGAAGCATTAACGTTTTTCGGTTCTCTTGAATTGAACTTTCAGGATTTGTCAAACTTCACAAATCTTTACTCTTGAAAATCCTAAAGCTACGATTATTTTGGAATGGAGGGGGTACATTTGAATATAGATTGTACACGAGTATATATTAAAAAATATGCAACTTACCTCAGTTCATGCATTGTTCCAGATATAATCTCCTTGGTTGCAAAAACAAGTTAGATATGCGTATGAATATATATAGCATGTTCAAACTCACAACAAAGATTGATGCCCCCTTTTACATCTGATTTACAAATGCCATTATCTCGGATTCAAAAAGATGAATGCACTTCCTATGAATTCGAATCTTCGAAACCCCCTTTATGTTGAATTCGACATGTATTCTATTTCGTAGCTAGCAATTTGGAATGTATCCATGCAAGTGATAAATGTATAAAGTGCTTCACACTAACAACATGGAGTGCACTGATTAATGTTTATATATGAATTGCAAAATCATCCATTGCCTGTATTTCAAACCGCTCTCACTCTATGGATCGATAATATGAAATAAAAACATGCACATGCTAGAATTCAATAGAGTATGGGTGTCTGATAGACCAATTTTCGTCCATACGCAATTTGCAAAATTCATGATCTCATCCAAAAATAATGCCATTTATATTTTAATTTAATGCGTAGAACCGCCTTTTACACGTAGATGCACTATGCCTCGCCCCGTTCTCATAGACGCGTTATATCTCTCTCTATCTAATGCATAAGTGCACACATTTTATATGCATCGGCATTTCTCTTTCACACATGCTCACAATCTCTCTCAGGGTGTCGGGGTGTCTCACGCACATGCTCTCTCTGTCTCTCTCTCTCTCTCTCTCTCTCTCTCTCTCTCTCTCTCTCTCTCTGACTACTATGTACCACTCTTTTCACTAATCTCAGTTGGAAAACACTATTTCTCTCACATGCATATATACACATGCACGGTCTCTACTAGCCCTCTATACGCACATATATGTGCCTACGTGTCTCCCGCACGCACATTATCTTTAGGCCTCTCTCGCACACATTGCCCCCCCGACACACCTCTCTCTTAGTAGTTGGCAGATATGATTTCATCATATCATTCGGTAGGTTATCCCTTGTTGTTAGGCTGGATGGTAATACGAGGCAAAGTTTTACCCTAGTTTGGATCGGACCCTTGCAGTTGAAGAAAGAGCCTACTCCTGGTACTGTATATTAGTTATAGGGGTGTGTACAAAGTACACGTGAATACCAGGTATTGTGCGTGTGTGTATACTATCGACGAACTAGCCCCCAAGCTTGTATAACATACTAAGGGCCTAGGGTTACAAATCATATATAGTCGGCTTATCACCAGTGGGGATAGAGTCCTCCGCGACTTTGATAGCTTCGTGTTGCACGCCGAGTCCTCCACATGGGTCTTCGTATAACACGTCTCGGTCCAACCTATATGTGGTGCAGGATGGAACCGACCCATGAGTCTTCTTGTTGACCCACCACAACTAGAAATGATGTGCCCACCACACCACACACGCAATCGGACACTAAGAAAATAAGCTTATACAATAGTACAACGGTATCTAGCTCACGATACGTGTCCATATTTTGTTGATGACACTGACGGACTTTGCATTTGATGCGTGCTCCATATTTTGTTGACGACACTTACGATCATTGTATTTGAAGTGAAAGCACGATATGGTCACTGGACTTCAGAATAAGCTCATCACGGTCACCACATACATTTTGTCGTGCTAAGCAACATGTGGTTGGATGGTTAGAGGACAGTGATTTCTCGAGCCCACCAAGGTTAAAGTCCCGGTGCTCGCATTTATCTTGTATTAATTTCAGTATTTTCCGGCGATGTACGTTCAGTGGGAGGAGACGTTCCACTCGACTACGAGGCACCTATGGTGACTCCGTAAAATCTCAAGATCATATATGCTGGCCCACTCTCTCGAAGGTGCTCATAGGGGTAGGGTTCGCGTGTGTGCGCTTATAGCGGTGAGTGCTTGCGCGTATATATGAGCCCTTGCGTCTATATCATGTTAAACAAATACATGTCATGATTATACGGTCACTGGCTCACCCGTACAACTCCGTATTTTGTTGATGACACAATCAATTGACCAGTCAAACGTTCCACGCGGCGCAACAAGTGTTGCACCATCGGGGCGCGTAACCGTGGGGCACCTGTCAGCCCGTATTTGAAAGAAAGAAGTGGTAGTTTGAGTATGTAGTGTGTTAATAAAATAGGAGTACACTTTAGGGTGATCATACAGTCACTGGCTCACAATACAGCTCTGTAATTTGTTGATAACACGATCAATTGACCAGTCAAACGGTCCACATTCAGCAACGCACATTACCATAGGGCCCACCCGTCTGCGCGTATATGAAGGACAGAAATGGTAATAAATTAGTGGTCGGTGGGTTTTCAAAGTCGTGAGACCTCTGGTTGGCAGTCACCGGCGGTTGGGGGGCGTTCATTGGGCGGTGGGGTGGGGATCCCTGGAGAAAAAGCTTGGTGCACGGGGGCTAGAGGATGGCCGGTGCGGCGGTGGGGAGTGGTTTCGGGGAGGGCGGGCTGGCCGCGAGCGGCGGGGGCTGGCGGTTCGGCTGGTGGTGGATGGAGGCTCAGGGGGGTGGAGTTTGATGATAAACTGGAGGCCCTTGATTTCGTATCCAACGGCTGGAAAATCTAATTACCAGAGATGAAAAAGTCAGTCGACTGACGTGTAGCCTCACCCCGCACGTACACATGCACGCAGGCAAGACACGCACGCATGTAGGCGTGCAATACTAACACATACACATAACGTACACACGCACGCATGCTGGCGTGCAACACTGACACGTACACATGCACTCACGAACACACGCACGTACGCACCCATACGTGCATGCACCCTTTGTTAAGGATATGGATTGTTACGGGTATTATTCAATCTTATCTGTGATAAGCAGAACATTGATGTTTGCAGCGGTCTTTATGAATCACAACGTATCAAACGGGCTATCAACATAGTAGGCTTATCTACATGAAAAAGATGACGTCACACTCAATGAACAATCATCGGTTTATGAAATGCCCGCTTCGGACTGCCCTGGCCCACCAAAGGTTCCTCTGCTGCGCTGCTGCGTTGGGTCAGCGACATGCAGGCCATGCACCCAAAGAGCCCACACGTCAGTGGAAGAACTGCGCGGTGTCCTAGGTCAGAGTCGAGGGCGCCACTCGCGGCACGCCCGGCTGAACAGGCCTCCGTGCCGCATTCAAACGCCTCCATGAAACCCGCCCGCGTGGAAGCCGAGAAACCCACTCTGGACACACGTCCGTTCATGACCGGGCCGGCGTTAAACGCAACGCCGGCCGAGGTCCTCCCGTCCGCCGTATATTTAATCTCCTATTTAAACGAGGCCAAACGATGGCCAAGAATTGCACACCTCCGCCGCTCCCCTATCTCCTGCACCATTTTGTCCACTCTTACAATGGCTTACGAAGAGTAGTTGTTCCGCATCCAAGCCGGCTGGGTAGCCCGCTGGATACGAGCTATGCAGCTCGCTGATCCACCTCCCTCCCTCGCCCGACAGAGCGGCTTGCCGCCCCAAGCGGTAGCAGTTCAACAACTCGCCGCTCGAGCCAGCTCGACGAGGAGCGGCGCACGGGCGTCGTTGCTGCCGTCCATGCTGCCGCCTCGTACCGCGTCTCCCATTTCTGTGGCCGAGACTCCCATGCCGGCGGCCGCGCCATGCAAGCAGCAACAGAAGCCGGGTGCGCGGAGAGGGACGAGTCGGTGGCCAGCGCCTCCGCGTGCGCCGCCAACAAGGAGAAGTAGAACACGGGAGGCCGCCGTCGCTTGGGTCCCATGAAGGCCACCGCGGAGGCGACGCCGGCGTACACAGCAGGTGTCTTGCCGGATCCTTTTTTGTTGCGAGAACCTTCGTCGACCCCGCATGGGCTCCACGGAAGAGGGGAATGTTCGGATGAACTCGAGCCGGTGCTGGCCATGGCAAAGTAGTGGTCGGTGATGAACTCGAACCGGTGCCGGTCACCATCATCTTCGGCACCAGCCAATGATATCAGTTGGGCAGTGGGGAAGCGAGCCGTCCTTTGCGCTGAAACATATACCTCCGGGGCTCCCGGCAGTCCGGTGATCGTGCTGCCGGACATGAGGAACACAAATCGATCGGCGGGCGACCATTTAGGCCAGGTATTATATACCTCTGCTATCCAGAACTAGCACCGCGTAGTTCATTTGAATGTAATGAAATCCGTCATGTTTGTATGAAAATCCGGTATTTTATATGATTTTCGTCGTTGTTTATATGAAATATCAGTTTGTCTACGTGTTTGCATGAATTTCGTCCGGTTGGTTGAGTTGCTGTCATAATGTGTGCGGCTACGGTTGGATGGCGTAATTTGCAGGTCGTCGGTTGGTCTGCGGGCGGCTCGGGTGGCGTTGTGGGACAAAAAAACACAGCTCGTGCGAGCTCGTCTCCAACGTGCGCGCTGGAGGATGCATGACAGCATGAGCACCCGAGCCATTCCTCGTTCATCGGTGGCAAAGGCACCGGTGGACAAAAGGGTCGCCAATATTTTGGCTACCCCGGGCAAGATCCAAACAGCCCCTCCCAACAGATTCAAATCCCTCGTTCGCTGTGGAATTTTGCCATGTGTTGTTTTCATGGATTATCAAGATGCCCGTGCATTGCACGTAACATCAAGATGCATTTTTTTACAAACTCCCGCATGCATGCAAGGGATAATTAATGTCCTCCTTTGCTAGTACCACGAGGCAAACACCATTAATATTGCATCGATTAGTGTTAGTGGCCTTGTATATCTGCAAATTGTAATTTTTAAAGTGGCCCCTTGTATATAAGAATGGAGGGAGAAAGATTAGAGATAAGGTGAGGAGGAGTGGGGCGTGGTGGTGACTGGTGGTCGGACTGGGCAGAGGCATGGGGATGGACGGCGCATTATGTCTAGGTTTGTATCTCTCTCACACACACCCACGTAGGTGGGGGACGTGCACGAAGAGAAGAGGTGCACGCACGGCGCACGTACTCCCGTCTCTTTCCCAACCACACCTGCACGGGTACACGGTGGAGCTCATTTCTGTATGAAAAAGGCAGCCCACGTGGTAATTTGGCACGTGTACCGGTTGTCCACTTGGTGGAGGGAGGATCATCTACCACGGGTGAACAAACAAATTGCGACTTGACGCGTTATGTTAAATTAAAAAAAGAGGCAAACCATGTGGGGCCTACCTTAGAGGCAATGCTCTATACACTGGAGTACTTTTGATGTGTCCCGTCAACTCGCAGAACGAGGAGAAGCTTGCTTAGTACGCCGTCTCCCCCGCCCACGGGCGCGGTGGCTCACAGGATGAGGTGAAGCTTGCTTACGAGTAGTAGTAGTACTACTACTACTATTGTACACCTTTACGCTCGCTCCCTCGCCCACGCGTGCGGTGGCTCGCAGCACGAGGAGAAAATTTTACTACTCCCTCTGTTTACTCCTCGTCCCTACTACGTACTACTTTGGTTAGTACTCCCTCCATTTACTTATACAAGGCCACTATAAAAAAATACATTTTGCATCTATGCAAGGCCACAAATAGTAATCGAGACAAAAGTTACTACTCCCTCCTTTCCAGTTTATGGCTCAATTTCAAAATCTCTCCAACCAAGGTAGAGCGGTGAGTGGTGAATTAATTTAAGTAGTTTGCACAAGTAATTAGTACGCTCATTTTTCTCAAGAAGTTATGTTTACCGAGGCATTAATTAGAACAAATGCATGAATGACCACTAAATTTCCATGAACTTGTACATGCATTGGTTACTTTCCTCTTGACACTGCTTGCATCGGGTGATCTAACGCACCTCGAAATCCAACATGCAATGGTACTACTACTAGTATAGTAGAACTGAGACTTATCCAACGGAAAAATGAATGTTTTTTAGATGAGCCCTATAAACCCTAGTGGGTACGTACTCCGTAAAAATAGATTTTTCCAAAACTAAGTCGCTCCCTTTCATGAATTCTGTAGTATACTCCTCTGTCGACGCTCCCTTTCATGAATTCTGTACTTCCTGCTGCCGATATGTGGGACATATAGCAACCGGGTCGACGTGTCAAGCACCAAATAACAGTGCAGAATAGCAGGGGGGACGCACCCCACTCGTACCGGCCCAGTAGTAGTAATGAGCAATGAGTCGTCAAATCACAATGCCGCACCTTCCCAGACGGACGAAGCAACCATTATTTCACACTTCGGTTCGCCATCATCTCAAACCACGTAGTATTGCTTCTGCCTCAAGAGGGACACGCGCATCGCCTTGGTACATCATGACACGTGGGACTGCATGACAGGCCATGCTCCCCCGCCGATCGCTCGGTAAAATCACCTCATTTTTACTATACTTCCTCTGTATCGGTTTACTACATGGCATGCACATCGTTTGAGGTTGAGAATTTAACTGGCTATATATGTGATGAACAGTACTCTAGCCTTTAAAAAAATGTATACTTTTGTACAGTTGTCAGGACCCCGATTCCAAGTCACATCGACCTAGCCGGTAACACCTCATATCACTTTGTGGCCTCACGCACGGTATTCCCACGGGTGTCGCCTTACCATGGCCTGGGACCGTTTGCGTCTTTTGGCTCACGTATATGATAGTGTCGCTAGCATCCACATGACAAAGAACCGGGGCCGACATGGCTAGTCGTGAACCCAAAGCGGCGCTAACCTATGAGGACAGGCATACATGAATCACATCGAGCATGTCGGTCATCAACGTATGTATTCGGGCTGTAGCACTGGGCTAACAGGACTCCGGTATCCCGGGCTGTAGCAGGCTAGGCAGGACTCCGAATACCACCGCGTGACATTTCCCCGAAGGGACAGACATAGGAACGACGTGAAACACATGCCGGCTAGTCAAGTGTCCAAGCAGTAGTGCTGGGCTAGCAGGACTCCGGTGAACCGGCTGTAGAGGACTACTATCGCTCGAAGCACGAGACTACATTTCCCCATATGAGAGGCTGCCAAGGATAAACAACTAGTTTGTCGGATCCCACTCATACCAAGCATTTCAATCATACACATAATATGCCCGATATGAGTAAATACAACAAGGCATCACAACAAAACTCTACAACTCAAAGTACTTTATTTAAGAGGCTCGAGGAGCCATACATAACATATTTATACAGGTAGGGGTCACATGACCCAACACTCAAGTCATACAATCATACAAGCACATGCGGAAGCAAACTAGTGCGAGTACGACTCTAGAAAGAAAGAAAGCTTGTTGGAGCCTTTCTATCTACAATGGCCCTTCACAAGTCTTAGATCGCCACGGGTGGCTAGTTCACTCGTCAAGTCGATATCTACATAGAATCCATCGGAGGGTAGTATTGTCCTCTGAAAAACATTAATTAAGCAAACATGAGTGCGGAGGTACTCAAGAAGTCTTACCACGAATCCTATCATACATGCACATTCTCAAGAAGGTGGTGGAGTTATTTGCAGCAAGCCAGCTTTGACTCTTGGCTAAGCTATCCACGTGACACCACTTTGTAAAGCATTTGTCGCATTACGAGTCCACTAATCACCATCACAATACTCCACCATGGATCCTCTCTCGTCATTCCACGAGAGGGCCATCCTGATACTCACACTTATCTTGAGGCTTTTAGTAGTATCCATTTACTTGTCTATGAACTGATATAGGTAACCCGAAGTCCTTCTCCGTGGACACGGCTATTGAATAGATCATATCAAACCCTGCAGGGTGTACTTCTTCACACACGCTCACCACTTACCGCCGTTTACACGACATGTACTCGGCAACCTTCAAGCGGAAGCCCAGCGTGGGTGTCGGCCACAGCCTACCTAAACACTCAAGTCCCTAGTCCAGGTTTATCGCCTATTCGGGTTCCATCCGCAGGAGTCCGCCGAGGTTTCCCATACAGCCCGAGCGATGTGCAGGGTTCCCGAGATACCAAGCGGGCACTCGGTACACGGGCCACGTGCCTACCGCAACACAACCCACCCCTAAGGTCAGCGTTGCGTGCGGCCCTGACATGCTACAAACACGAAACTACTTGCAACTCCGGACTAAGAACAAGGGTGGTTAAGAAGCCGAGAGGGTCAATTAAGGATCCCAATGCGTGGTAGTAACTGTTTCATGGATCACAAACACAGATCTCAGTTCTTAGGATCGGCTTCAATGAAACAACCCACCATGTACTCCTACATGGCCTCTCATCGATACCTTTACCAAAACGTGTTCAACACTTTCACTCTCGAACCAACACAACCTTTCACTCCAGTTCATCATCCCGATGAGCGGACTGACACAACTCTAAGCATAGCAAGCATAGCATGGTAGGAATCACAAACATGGCTCAATCAACTCCTACACATACTAGTGGGTTTCATCTAATTCTTGTGGCAATGACAGTCATGCAAAGGAAGTGGGTTCAACTACCACAGCACACAACAGTTTGAATCGCGTTGTCTTAATGCAGAACGAGAGCGAAGCGAGAACATGGGTTTGTATCGGAATGATCAATGAGTTGCTTGCACGATGGAGCGGGGTAGAGTATCGCCCTTGGATGGATAGTCGAGGTTATCCTCGGGGGCAGAACCTATCACGAAAAGCATACCGAAAGTAAACACACATGACAATATGCAACAATATGATGCATGCTATGACATGGCAATATGGATGTGTGTTGGCCTAATGCAAGCTGAAATAATAGAGGATGAACTCATTTGAACCAAGGATTCAAATGATAGCTCATTTGAAATAACCCTAAAGGTGCATTATCTTATTCTGGTTAAACAGCAAGGTTAACTTGATTTAACATGCATGAAACCTGTACCAATGGATAGAATGGATTTTTCTGATCATTTTCATATATAAATCTTTGCATTTGGAGTTCTGATTAAAAGTTATAAGCATTTGAAATTTGAATTATATTCGGAATTTCTTGTATTAGAATAAATCCAGAAATTAGATTAATCGTCGACCATGCATCGACATGACGTCAGGAGTCAACGGGGACGTCCAGGTCAAACCTGACAGTGGGTCCCGCATGTCAGGGTAATTAGCTTAACTAATGTTTAATTAAAACTAAACCTATTTAGTTAGCAGGGCTGGGCCCCATCTATCAATGACTCGTCGGGGTCAACGAGGGCCCACGTGGTCAAGGTCCACGTCGGCTACACGGCGACTAGCCGCGGCGAGCCCGACGCGGCGGAGGAGTGCTTTTGGCGATTCCGCGACCAAATGAGTCGCGGAGGTTGCTACGGATAGCTGGGTGCAAGCCGCGGCTATTGGTGGAGCGGTTGGGGTCGGGGTGGCCGGAGTTGGCGCCGACGACGAGCTAGGCGGCCGCCGGGGCCGCGGCTATTGGTGGAGCCGGTTGGGGTTAGAGGGGTCGGTGAGGTGCGGGGAGTACATGGGTAGACCCCATGGGGTGCGGTGAGTGTGATGGACACCATGGGGTGGCCGGAGAGTGACCGGAAGCACGTCGTGACGAGCTCCGCAGCGGAGTCTTGGTGGCGTGGTTGGTTGCTACGCTGCTCGAGGCGCGAGAGAGAGGGAAGGGAGTTAGATGGGCTCACGGGCGACGCGTAGAAGCTCTCGTCGAGGTCGGGACGAACCGGAGCGATGGCGGCGACGAAAGGGATCTCCGGCGACGGTGAACTCGGTCGAGGTCGGTGGGATGGACTCAGGTCACTAGAGCGGCGGAGCTCGGCTGGTTAGGGGTAGTGGAGTCTGGCGGAGCTCTGGACATGGTGAGGAGGAGCACGGACGGCGGGGAGCACGGCTCTGGCGATGGTGCGGCGTGGCGGCGGCCAAGGCGGGGAGCACGATGGAGAGGGACCGGGAGGAGAGGAGGTGTCCGGGGGTTCGGGGAGAGAGAGGAGGTGATCCTCGGTGGCGGTTGAGAGAGGAGCGGCGAGGCGGCGACCAGTGCGTGGCACCCATGCGGTGCCCGCCACGAAAGCACTGGCTGCCTGCTGGCGAGCCAAGCAGCTCATTGTCATGGCTCTTGGGCTGGGCAGCAGTGGGCAGGTAGGGAGGCGCCAGTAAGTCTTTCTGTTTTTTATCTTTTCTAATTTTCTGCATCTTTGTGGAGTTTTCTAAAATACCAAAACAGTTTTAAAATTCACCAAAATTCTCCTGGCCCATTGTTGGAATATTTCCAACATGAAACATTTTGGTTTGGCAATTTTTGGACATTTAAAATATTTTATATAATTTGAAATGCTCAAGTTCAAAAACTTGTGAATTAATCCAAGGACCTTTGGATGACCTAGAAAATGATGCACCACCTTTGACATAGGCTCTGAACCAAAGCAAAGATGATGAGCATTTTTGAAGGGCATTTCAGGTTCATTGAAATAATTTTAGTAAACCCTAGTTGAATTAAGGGGGTGTTCGGGGTTTCTGCCTTCCCATTTCAAATTCAAATGAAATTTAAACATGATGCACACCCTAATGCATGGTCTAAGCGGGATGTGACAACTCACCCCCACTCAAAAGAATCTCGTCCGAGATTTAGGATCTATTGCGAAAAGGTGGGATACTCAAGTCGAAGGCGATCCTCCCTTTCCCAAGTTGCTTCTTGCTAGGAATGGTTTGACCATTGAACCTTTAGAAACTTGATATTCCGGCGTCGAGTGGTGCGCTCGGCTTGATCGAGAATCTGAATGGGATATTCTCGATAGGTGAGGTTATCTTGGAGATCAAGCATTTCGTGGTCCACTCCACGGATAGGATCCAGAAGCAACGCTGAGTTGGGAAGCGTGGAAGACATCATGGACTCTGGAAAGATGCGGAGGTAGTTCAATTGGTAGGCAACTTCTCCTCGTTTGGCAAGAATGCGAAAGGGTCCAATGTAACGAGGAGCCAACTTGCCTTTGATATCGAATCGATGGGTTCCTTCAAAGGGTAACCGGAGGTAAGCCTTCTCGCCAATTTCATAAGCCATAGGCTTATGCTTGCGGTCATATTGGCTCTTTTGACGAGATTGGGCTGTTTTCAATTTCTCACGAATAATGCGAACCTGCTCTTCTGCTTCCTGAATCATATCCGAGCCAAAGAGTTGTCTCTCCCCGGTTTCTGACCAGTTAAGAGGCGTTCGACATTTCCATCCATAAAGAACTTCGAAAGGGGCTTTGCCTAAGCTGGCTTGATAACTATTGTTATAAGCGAACTCGGCGAATGGAAGGCATTTTTCCCAATTCATGCCGAAAGAGATGACAGAAGCTCGAAGCATATCCTCTAGGATTTGATTGACTCGTTCTACTTGACCACTGGATTGAGGATGGAAAGCGGTGCTAAAGGAGAGACGAGTTCCCATAGCGTTTTGGAAACTTTCCCAAAATCAAGAGGTGAAGAGACTTCCACGGTCTGAGTTAATCTCTAATGGAACACCATGAAGAGACACTATTTGTGAGATGTACAAATCAGCTAGCTGGCTAGCGGTTATACTCTCCCGAACGGGTAGGAAGTGGGCTACTTTGGAAAGACGGTCAATGACAACGAAGATAGCGTTATTCCCTTTCTTGGTCCTGGGGAACCCGGTAATGAAATCCATACCGATTTTATCCCATTTCCATTCAAGAATTTCCAAAGGTTGAAGGGTACCAGCGGGCTGTTGATGCTCTGCTTTAACTCGACGACAGACGTCGCAATTAGCAATGTATTGAGCGATTTCCCTCTTCATCCTAGTCCACCAAAACCTCTGGCGTAGGTCTTGATACATTTTAGTACTACCGGGATGAATGGTGAGAGGAGAGTCATGAGCTTCCTTAAGGATCAATTGCCGTAGCTGTTGTTTCTTGGGAACCACCAAGCGATTCTCAAAGAAGACAACTCGTTCATCTATGGAGAAACACTTAGCAGTTCCGCTAGCAATGTTCTCCTTGATCCGAGATATCCCTCTATCATCTTCTTTGAGCAACTATGATTCGATCCGTAAGGTCAGGTTTCGCCACCAGGGTGGAAAGGAATCCTCGAGGAACAATATGGAGATTAAGTTTACGAAATTCCTCGTGGAGAAATGGTTGATTTTGTTGTAACATCAGGTTGTTACAATAAGATTTTCGACTTAGTGCGTCGGCCATGACATTGGCTTTGCCTGGGGTGTAAGATATTCCTAAGTCGTAATCTGTAATCAACTCGACCCAACGTCTTTGCCTGAGATTCAAATCCGGTTGGGTGAAAATATATTTCAGACTTTGGTGATCAGTGTAGATTTCGCAACGATTACCAAGAAGGTAATGTCGCCAGGTTTTGAGTGCATGAACCACTGCTGCAAGCTCTAGATCGTGTGTGGGATAGTTATCCTCATGTGGACGCAACTGTCGAGAAGCGTAGGCAATCACATGATGATCTTGCATGAGTATGCAACCTAGTCCTTGTCGTGAGGCGTCGCAATAGATAATAAAGTCCTTAGAGAAATCTGGTGGAACAAGTACGGGAGCAGATGTCAGGCGTCTTTTCAGTTCCTGAAAGCTGAACTCGCACTGTGGCGTCCATTCGAACTTTTTATCTTTCTTGAGGAGTTCGGTTAGAGGTTTAGCAACTTTAGAGAAATTCTCGAAGCGGCGGCAATAGCTCGCTAAGCCAAGGAAACTCGAACTTGCTTGACCGATTCAGGTGGAGTCCGATCAAGGGCGGCTTGAACTCGCTTCGGGATTGACAGCAATGCCCTTACCGGAGATTACATGGCCTAGGTAGGTCACTTACGGTAACCAGAATTCACACTTAGAGAATTTGGCATAAAGGCGGTGCTCTTGAAGTTTCATCAATACTAGCCGTAGATGTTCGGCATGCTCTTCTTCATTCTTGGAGTAGATGAGTATATCATCGAGGTATACCACGACGAATTTATCCAAATACTCCATGAAGATTGAGTTCATTAACCGAGAGAAGGTGGCTGGAGCATTGGTTAATCCGAAGGACATGACGGTGTACTCGTATTGGCCATAACGAGTAACAAAGGCCGTTTTGGGAATGTCCCCATTCTTGATTTTGATTTGATGGTAGCCCAACCTCAAATCCATCTTGGAAAAGACTGAGGATCCAGCGAGCTGATCATACAGATCGTTGATCCTGGGGAGCGGATACTTGTTCTTGATGGTGACCAAATTGATGGTCGGTAATCTACAACCATCCGATCCGTACCATCCTTCTTCTTGACGAAGAGGACGGGCAAGCCCATGGAGATGAACTAGGACGGATGAAACCTTTTGCAAGGACTCATCGAGTTGTTTCTTAAGTTCAGCTAGTTCTAGGGTGCCATCTTATAAGGTCTCCTAGAGATTGGAGCGGTTCCGGAACAAGATCTATCACGAACTCGACATCCTGTCGGGTGGAACACTGGCAGTTCCTCTGAAAGACATCCGGAAATCACGGACTCTTGGAATATCTTGAGGTCCGGAAGGGGTTGGCATTTAAGGAGTAAAGCGACGCTTAGACACTCGGGTTAAAACATTCCTTGTCTTGCCGAAGGATGGGTGAGTTGAACAGTTCTAGTAGAGCAATCAATCTTAGCATAATGGGCTGACATCCGGTCCATACCCAAGATGATGTTTATGTCCGAGGACTTGAGAGCTATTAGAGATGCAAGAAAGACTAATCTGTCGACAAGAATTTCATTCCCATGACTTATTCTAGAGGTTTGCCATCTAGAACCAGGAGTTTGAATTTCCATGGAGGTATGCATGTCACGAGAATGTGGTGTTGTGCGATCGAGCATAGCTCTCGAAATAAATGAATGAGATGCTCCAATATCAAAAGAACAGTTGCGGATGGCAATTAACAAGGAGCGCATCGAGGGCGGCGTTGGGATCCTCATAGGTTTCTTCAGCAGAAACATAGTTGACATGGCCACGAGCGGTGGCAACTGGTTTAACATAGGGCACCTTTCTGCTGGCTTGCCACGGCCAATGACTTTCCAACTTGACTGGGTTGTTTTGGGGACACTCACGGATATAGTGGCCCGTCTCTCCACACTTGAAGCAAGTTATCACATTTGGGCGTGGAGCAGCATTAGCGATGGGGCCTCCATAAGTCTTGGGCGGAACATCTGCTGGTTGGGGCGAGGCGCCTCAAAGGATGACCTCGGGGTGAACACAGGTGGTAGAGCAGATTTGGAACCCAAACCCGGCGCTTCGGGATCGAGCGGATGAAGATCGAGTCACGGATGTGCTTGCGTGAAGCCTCAAAATCAGTCTGCCCGGTTTGGTGCCGATAGCCTTATTGACTAGCCGAAAAGAGGTGCACTCATGCAGAAGAAGGTCTCGGCGTAGCTCAGGGCTAAGTCCCTTGCGGAACCTTGCCTGCTTCTTGGCATCGGTAGAAACTTCTTCGGGAGCATAACATGCTAACCTCCCAAATTCACGGCTGTAGGCATCCACTGTCAGCCTACCTTGGGTGAAACTGCAGAATTCCTCCCTTTTGCGGTCCATAAGACCTTCTGGAATATGATGCTCACGGAAGGCGGCACTGAATTCAGCCCAAGTTGTAACTTGTCCAACCGGACGCATAGCCTCATAATTCTCCCACCAGAGACTAGCAGGGCCTTCAAGATGATAAGCGGCAAAGGTAACCTTGTCAGCCTCAGCCACGTTGGCGGAACGCAGCTTGTGGTGGATGCTGCGAAGCCAATCATCCGCGTCGAGAGGCTCAACGGAATATTTGAACTTTGGGGATACAGCTTGACGAAGTCATTGAGTGAAACCACATCATTTCTTGGCTGGCGTGCGGTGTTTTGTTCAATCCGCTCCAGTAGGCGATTGGTTTCACGCTTATTGCGTTCTGCTTCCAGCATAACCTCGGCCAAAGATGGCGGTTGCGGCAGATTCACATTTCTGGCTGCACTAGCTTCTCCCTGCTCCGGAGCAGCAGGAGTGTTGCGGGTGTTGACCATCCTGGGAAACAAAGCAAAGGTTTAAACCAGGATGGCAGAATTTAACAAGGAAGTGCGGAAGGTAATGGATAGCATGGAATGCAAAGATGTTCATCCGTATGACATGGTAATATAAAACTGCCATATATATATACCACGGTCATACACACCATTCATAGTTTAGTACAAGCCTGACGGAGTACAACTATAAGAAAAGGCGTTACATCTCATCGGAAGCATTCCAACTCCTATACATTATTTTTCTACACTTCCGGAACGATACACACTAAGTCATATTCCACAAGTCACGCAGGACGGTGGAAATACAACTACTACCATACTAGGAATACTACTACTAACTCAGGCAGCTCCATAGTAGTCCTCATAGAAGTCACCACCCAAGCCTGGAAGTGGAACATGATCATCCGGAAACAGACAATCCTGTGGGGCCTATGGACCATAAGGACTCGG
Source organism: Aegilops longissima (assembly GCA_021605205.1). Lineage (NCBI taxonomy): Eukaryota > Viridiplantae > Streptophyta > Magnoliopsida > Poales > Poaceae > Aegilops > Aegilops longissima. The sequence goes on from CM038677.1 coordinate 154,501,450, forward strand.
ATGTGGCCGTGGTCCAACAAACGGTGGCAGACGAGGCCCACGAGGAGGAGTGATGCCTCCAACCTCACGCCACTCCATAAAGTCTGGCAGACTCGCCCGCACAGGGTACAAGTCCCTCATGTCCATATATCCGGCTTGCACGGCAGGTGCAAACCGAGTCAGAGTAGCCCAGTGATCAGAACGGGCATTAAAAAGCTCCATACGCAAGGCCCGGTTCTCACGGTCCTTGTCCTCCAGCATCTCGGTAGTAGTGCGAAGGAGTGAGTCCTCATGGGATGCATCGCTGTACAAACCCTGAAGGTAGCCATGCGCCCCAGGGAGGGATGCTGGCATGTAGCGGAAATCGGTGTTGCCCAACAAGGCAGTTCTGGCTCGAATAATAGTCATCATAGAATAGGCTGCATCTTGCACGGACATTCCAATAGTGATTCCGAGCCCATAAGAGCAGTGAAGTGGTTCAGTAGCTCCGAGATAAGATGGATAAATCCGGACCGTGCATAGATATTGGCTTTGGTTGAAATCCCTAAACTGCTCCTCGACGGTATATTCAGGATACCATCGATAACCAGACTCAATCATCACCCGAACCAGCATTGCCGTGTGACCACACACACCAATGCAATGGGTCAGACGAACCACTTGGTTCTGGGGACGGGTGGCCATCTGAAAGCACAGCCACAATGCAAAGACATTAGAATTTCTAGGGAAAATCGGGCAGCATAACATCTGTAAATGCTCAAAATCAGATTTGAGACATTCAAAAACAGATTGCAAAACCACTCAACAACATCATATCAAGGTTCTGGTTCAACCGATAGCATACTAAAAATTTAGTAGCACTGAACTGAGGATGTAACCAACAATCCTATAAGTTACTACGGATTAGTAACACGTGAACCTGATAGAGAGAAGAGAGCCTAGTCCTATACCCACGCCGAATGAGAAGAGGATGACTCAGATCAGAGGGCATAAGGTAAAGGAGTAAAAAGAGCCTTATGTTCCCTCCCACAATCAATTCCCCTACATATAACTAAAGCATTTCTAGACTCAACTTGACCAGTTTGGCTTAGCGAACCTACTGTGCAGCCCTCGCTCGATGCCAACGCTGTCGGACCCCGATTCCAAGTCACATCGACCTAGCCGGTAACACCTCATATCACTTTGTGGCCTCACGCACGGTATTCCACGGTGTCGCCTTACCATGGCCGGGACCGTTTGCGTCTTTTGGCTCACGTATATGATAGTGTCGCTAGCATCCACATGACAAAGAACCGGGCCGACATGGCTAGTCGTGAACCCAAAGCGGCGCTAACCTATGAGGACAGGCATACATGAATCACATCAAGCATGTCGGTCATCAACGATGTATTCGGGCTGTAGCACTGGCTAATGAGGACTCCGGTATCCCGGGCTGTAGCAGGCTAGGTAGGACTCGAATACCACCGCGTGACATTTCCCGAAGGACAGACATAGGAACGACGTGAAACACATGCCGCCAGTCAAGTGTCCAAGCGGTAGTCTTTGGGCTAGCAGGACTCGTGAACCGGGCAGTAGCGGACTACTATCGCCGAAGCACGAGACTACATTTCCCCATATGAGAGGCTGCCAAGGATAAACAACTAGTTTGTCGGATCCCACTCATACCAAGCATTTCAATCATACACATAATATGCCCGATATGAGTAAATACAACAAGGCATCACAACAAAACTCTACAACTCAAAGTACTTTATTTAAGAGGCTCCGAGGAGCCATACATAACATATTTATACAGGTAGGGGTCACATGACCCAACACTCAAGTCATACAATCATACAAGCACATGCGAAGCAAACTAGTCTGAGTGAGACTCTAGAAAGAAAGAAAGCTTGTTGGAGCCTTTCTATCTACAATGGCCCTTCACAAGTCTTAGATCGCCACCGGGTGGCTAGTTCACTCGTCAAGTCGATATCTACATAGAATCCATCGGAGGGTAGTATTGTCCTCGAAAAACATTAATTAAGCAAACATGAGTACGGAGGTACTCAGAAGTCTTACCACGAATCCTATCATACATGCACATTCTCAAGAAGGTGGTGGAGTTATTTGCAACAAGCCAGCTTTGACTCTTGGCTAAGCTATCCCACGTGACACCACTTTGTAAAGCATTTGTCGTACGAGTCCACTAATCACCATCACAATACTCCACCGTGGATCCTCTCTCGTCATTCCACGAGAGGGCCATCCACGATACTCACACTTATCTTGAGGCTTTTAGTAGTATCCATTTACTTGTCTATGAACTGATATAGGTAACCCGAAGTCCTTCTCCGTGGACACGGCTATTGAATAGATCATATCAAACCCTGCAGGGGTGTACTTCTTCACACACGCTCTCACCACTTACCGCCGTTTACACGACATGTACTCGGCAACCTTCAAGCGGAAGCCCAACGTGGGTGTCGGCCACAGCCTACCTAAACACTCAAGTCCCTAGTCCAGGTTTATCGCCTATTCGGGTTCCATCCGCAGGGAGTCCGGCCGAGGTTTCCCATACAGCCCCGAACGATGTGTGTAGGGTTCCCGAGATACCAAACGGGCACTTTCGGTACACGGCCACGTGCCTACCGCAACACAACCCACCCCTAAGGTCAGCGTTGCGTGCGGCCCCCAGCATGCTACAAACACCAGAAACTACTTGCAACTCCCGGACTAAGAACAAGGGTGGTTAAGAAGCCGAGAGGGTCAATTAAGGATCCCAATGCGTGGTAGTAACTGTTTCATGGATCACAAACACAGATCTCAGTTCTTAGGATCGGCTTCAATGAAACAACCCACCATGTACTCCTACATGGCCTCTCATCGATACCTTTACCAAAACGTGTTCAACACTTTCACTCTCGAACCAACACAACCTTTCACTCCAGTTCATCATCCCGATGAGCCGGACGACACAACTCTAAGCATAGCAAGCATAGCATGGTAGGAATCACAAACATGGCTCAATCAACTCCTACACATACTAGTGGGTTTCATCTAATTCTTGTGGCAATGACAGTCATGCAAAGGAAGTGGGTTCAACTACCGCAGCACACAACAGTTTGAATCGCGTTGTCTTAATGCGTAAACGAGAGCGAAGCGAGAACATGGGTTTGTATCGGAATGATCAATGAGTTGCTTGCACGATGGAGCGGGGTAGAGTAACGCCCTTCAGATGGATAGTCGAGGTTATCCTCGGGGGCAGAACCTATCACGAAAAGCATACCGAAAGTAAACACACATGACAATATGCAACAATATGATGCATGCTATGACATGGCAATATGGATGTGTGTTGGCCTAATGCAAGCTGAAATAATAGAGGATGAACTCATTTGAACCAAGGATTCAAATGATAGCTCATTTGAAATAACCCTAAAGGTGCATTATCTTATTCTGGTTAAACATCAAGGTTAACTTGATTTAACATGCATGAAACCTGTACCAGTGGATAGAATGGATTTTTCTGATCGTTTTCATATATAAATCTTTGCATTTGGAGTTCTGATTAAAAGTTATAAGCATTTGAAATTTGAATTATATTCGGAATTTCTTGTATTAGAATAAATCCAGAAATTAGATTAATGCGTCGACCATGCATCAAGATGACGTCGTGGTCAACGGGACGTCCAGGTCAAACTCGACAGTGGGTCCCGCATGTCGGGTAATTAGCTTAACTAATGTTTAATTAAAACTAAACCTATTTAGTTAGCGTGGCTGGGCCCCATCTGTCGCTGACTCGTCAAGTCAACGAGGGCCCACGTGGTCAAGGTCCACGTCGGCTACACGGCGACTAGCCGCCAGCGAGCCCGACGCGGCGGAGGAGTGCTTTTGGCGATTCCGCAACCAAATGAGTCGCGGAGGGTGGCTACGGATAGTGGGTGCAAGCCGCGGCTATTGGTGGAGCGGTTGGGGTCGGGTGGCGGAGTTGGCGCCGACGACGAGCTAAGCGGCGCCGGGTTCGCCAACGATGAGCTTGGGGTTAGAGGGTCGGTGAGGTGCGGGAGTACATGGGTAGACCCCATGGGGTGCGGTGAGTGTGATGGACACCATGGGGTGGCGGAGAGTGACCGGGGAGCACGTCGGCGACGAGCTCCACGGGGCGGGTGCGGGTGGCGTGGTTCGGTTGCTTCGCTGCTCGAGGGCGAGAGAGAGGGAAGGGTAGTTAGATGGGCTCACCGGCGACGCAGAGAAGCTCGTCGAGGTCGGGACGAACCGGAGCGATGGCGGCGACGAAAGGATCTCGGTGACGGCGAACTCGGTCGAGGTCGGTGGGATGGACTCGGGTCACTAGAGCGGCGGGGCTCGGCTGGTTAGGGGTAGTGGAGGCTGGCGGAGCTCTGGACATGGTGAGGAGGAGCACGGACGGCGGGAGCACGGCTACGGCGATGGTGCGGCGGCGGCGGCGTCGGCCAAGGCGGGGGAGCACGATGGAGAGGGACCGGGGAGGAGAGGAGGTGTCCAGGGGGTTCGGGGGAGAGAGAGGAGGTGATCCTCAACGGCAGCTGGCGAGAGGAGCGGCGAGGCGGCGACCAGGTGCGTGGCACCCATGCGGTGCCCGCCGCCGAAGCACTGGCTGCTGCTGGCCGAGCCAAGCAGCTCATTGGCTTGCTCTTTGGCTGGGCCGGCAGGTGGGCCGGGTAGGGAGGCGCCAGGTAAGTCTTTCTGTTTTTTTATCTTTTTCTAATTTTCTGCATCTTTGTGGAGTTTTCTAAAATACCAAAACAGTTTTAAAATTCACCAAAATGCTCCTGGCCCATTGTTGGAATATTTCCAACATGAAACATTTTGGTTTGGCAATTTTTGGACATTTAAAATATTTTATATAATTTGAAATGCTCAAGTTCAAAAACTTGTGAATTAATCCAAGGACCTTTGGATGACCTAGAAAATGATGCACCACCTTTGACATAGGCTCTGAACCAAAGCAAAGATGATGAGCATTTTTGAAGGGCATTTCAGGTTCATTGAAATAAATTTTAGTAAACCCTAGTTGAATTAAGGGGGGTGTTCTGGGGGTTTCCTGCCTTCCCCATTTCAAATTCAAATGAAATTTAAACATGATGCACACCCTAATGCATGGTCTAACTGGGATGTGACAACAGTAGTACTATCGATGGATTGTGCCATGGAGCAAAAATTGAAATTAAAAAAAAGGTGGTACATATAGAGAGCGCTCGTCGCCAAATTATACATATGGTACTATTAAAAAAGCTAGTACATGCTTAATTGGGGTGCTTAATTCTATTAAAGAAATACTAGTAGTATGTACATACTGAAGAGTTAAAGTAACGAGAAGAAACATAACATAGTTCTGTCGGGGGCTCAGCACAACATACCCCTCAAATTAAACTAAGCACACCTGAAATTAAACTATGCAACTAATCCGGTAGACACAACATTAGAAGTTTAGAACCACCATGAGCAACGACAATGCCACCTTACTCGGAGTCCTCGTCCACGTCCTCGACTTCGTCCTTGTCCCTCTTCCTCTTGGCCGATACTTTTTTGCTTGAACCGCACACTTGGCTGTTGCTCTTCATCCAACCCTTGTAGATATTGAAACAAAGGTAGCCATCCATTGCAGCGTAGTGGATGTGGTCTATATCTAGTACATTCCGCTGCCATGCATGACGATGAAACGTGTAATGAGGTTTCTCCAGTTTACGGTATGAAGGATGAACCATGGCTCCTGCCAGGGTTATAGCATTGAAGGCTGACGAGAGGGCGCCAGCCGATTCTTCTGGAGGTCGAAGGGGTTGCCTATAATGAGGCCTATCCGAACCAGGACTTCTTTGTCGTTCTTAAAGTCTACAGTAACTAATTTCACTGTTTTGTCCTTGAGGAAGTTCTTAAAATCCTGGCACTCAACGTCGGCATGGCATATGTGGTAGACCAAGCAAACGTTATGTACGCAAACCTGGATCACGGCAGGCTTCTTCCTCTCTTCTTCCTTTAGATCCTTCTCTCGTCCCAGGACTGTGGTGTACTCAACTTCTAACCCAGCGACCCACTCATCATGTGATTTTTCAAACATGCGTCTGAAGCGAGAAAGGCATCCTTTCACCGTCGCAGAAGAACGGGTGTAGATGACGTCGAACTCATCGCCGGTGATGGTTCTAACCTTGTACTCACCGCCGATCGTGGAGATTTGGGACGCCATGGATTTGGGAGGAGGGTTAGGATTAGTGGAACTGCCGTAATGTGAATGGACGGGACGACTAGGAGCGAACCACCGTAGTATTGTAGGACGTGCGGGGACGAGTAGGAGCGAACTGCAAGCGTGCGAACGGCAGGGTAGTGGCTTTCCATTCTCCCATGATATGGGCTTCCGAGAGCCCTTGGATCTGAGATCGAACGGTTGCATGGCGTGATTCTAGACCTATGGGTGAATATCCTATCCTCGAGGGTTATTCTGCAAATTTTCAGCAACTTAGCATGCGACCGTTTGATCTCAGATCCAAGGCTGCCAGCAGCCCGTATCATGATCGCGCCTACCACGACCGTCGCGTCGCTCGCGTGGTTGCGCCCTTGGAGATTTAACACGGTGCGTTAGGCTATCTGATGTTGGCATGTCATACATAGTCATCACTTAGTCACTCATACTACAACAAGGTTGGCTATATGGTTGGCTATAAGTGTATTTTTTTACTTCTCTCTATCTCTTTCTTCGTACTCCCTCCGTCCCATAATATAAGAACGTTTTTGACACTAGTGTAGTGCCAAAAACGTTCTTATATTATGGGACACAGAGAGTACTAGTATTTATTGCATTTGCCAAGGAGTGACCTCTTCCAATGAAATGGTGTTGCTAAGTTTGCTTCACTTAATTAGCTATAGACTCAAAATTGTCTTTTCACCTAGGTACACGCGCTTAGCACCGTTTCTTCCTTGGGTCACCAAACTAGTCTCTCTCTTCTTGATTAAATTGCCACATCAGACTTTATGCCTATGTGGCAAGCTTAAGCACCTTTAGGAGCAAGTAAAAGTAAGTACAATAGTGCGCTTTACATGGCATTTTTGCATATGTGGAGGAAAGAGAGGCAAGGAAAAAGTGGAGAAGTGGGCTCTCACGCAAGAGCCAACCTCTACTACATGGTGGAGCATTGGGAGAGGCACCTGTATGGAGGTGGTCAGGAATCGGGAGACTCACGCCGGTCGTAGCGCCGCAGTTAAAATGATAAAGGCAATTCAAATCACGGGGCCTAACCTGTCCAAAGAATAACTTCATTGTCAAATCACACAGCCCTACGTTTGCAGCAGCCTACTCCCTCGTCTTCTCGCGTCTCTGTCGAACCGACTAGGCGGAACTGCCCCGCCGCCTACCGCGCAGGAAAATCCCTGCCCTCGACTTTTAAATACAACTACATCGGCTTAAGAATCCAATGATATGTTTTTTGTGACATAGTAACTCATATTTAGTTAGTCAAATGGATGACCTAGAACTATGTGCAGGCCCTATAAATCGAGACGCCTAAAAATAAAAAACCGAGACGGAGAGGGTAGTTCAGCACGTATCTTTTTAGATCAATATAGTCGGGATTCACCAAGGAGCAAAACCAAGTGGTAGGCTGCTCCTGTCGTGTTGGCGTAGCAACTCAAGCAGGGTCAGTCCGCACATAAAATGGTGACACACTTAACAGGACCCCTTTGGCCTACATGTGGCTTATCCACCGTCTTGTTCCATGTGCGATGCACCAAATTACAGTTCGGAGCAGCGGTTGGAATTGGAGGCACCCCGGTCGTAGCGCCGTAGTAGTAGAAAATGAGCGATGAGGGGTCAAATCACAAAGCCCCACCTTTCCCGCATTAAGATGGAGTGCTGGACGGACGAAGCAACCATCATTTCACTCCAGGGCGCAAGAGCATAAAGAAAAGAGAAAACAATGATGCGTGCGGCAGCTACCTAGGACACCCTAGGGTAGGGGTCTCCACTACAGATCCTTTTTTTGAAAGCGTCTCCACTACAAATCGGCTTCTCCCTCGTCCTCTTGAAGAAAATCGATGATGAGTGCGGCGGTAGGGTTTGCAGGAGTACTACGGCGTGCGGGGCCATGTAGTAGTAAACGGGTTCGAGTCGACGTCTTAAATATGTGTGGGCCGCTTGGTTTTACGGGAACGAGGCAGCATTTTGGGTTCGGGGACCAGTGGAGATATAGTACATACAAAAAATTGTGGACGTAGGTTCGATCGAAAGGCAATGATGCATGGGCCCTGCATTTTGATATACCCGGGGCCGCGTGAAATTTGCTATTCTACTCAAAACTAGTAAGGTACACATGTATTGAATGCATGAGATTTCGAAACCAAATTATGAATAAATACACACTATAGCATGTAAAGCTTTGAGTCATATATGCCTGATGTAGATGTTCGTTTAGTTCTTATAGTTCATCTCATTCAAAATCAATTAGTTTTATAAAAATGTTATGGGTTGTGCATTGTAAATCATAAAGTAAAAAACAAATAATGGTATTCATTTAGAAAAAATAATCAATTATGATACAGAAGATTCTAGAACAAAGGAGAAGTGCTTCTGTTTTGAGGTTTGTGCATTATGCTTAAGTTCAACCATGGAGTCTTCTAAATTGTACATATGGCAGATCTGGTGGAATGTTGATGATATCCAACGGCCAGTAGTGCTCGGATTTGCCTATCTCTACATTGTCGGGTTAGCTTCATCCAGCGACCATCTTTCAAAGCTATTGGCACACTATATAGTTCTTGTGCCATAGTTGCATGTTTTGGAAAAAAAACTACTAGTGGGTTGTACTATCTATTTAGGAATAGAAGATGTATACATGGAAGTTGTAGGGAAAGAGACGACATGGAGCATCTCAATTCCTATGAGTAGGGATTGGAAAAGAAATGTCATTTGGTTCACATCATAGGAACTTTTCTATTGAATCTAGAGATGACATGTATCTCAATTCCTATGAGGAGGGATTTGAAATTAAGGGAGTATAGGAATCCATTCATATGAACCAAGAGGCTCTAAAGCTATAGAAATGTATCATGTTTATTTCCTTTGAAATGTGGAGTATATGAATCTATTCCTATGAGCCAATTGGCTCTAAAGGAAAAAATCCTATAAAAATCATATCATACAGAGTTCCTATGATATTCCTCGACACTAAAGGATGCTTGAAATTGCTGCGGGTGATACGATGGTCATTCTTTGTAGACTCCTCACCCATCTTTATAGTTACCTCTCAAGATGAATGAAATGATATATATGTGGTATTCTACATGTGCAATTTGGTACACGGCTTCGGTAAAAGTTTGCGAGGTTTGAAATTTCAATAAAGCTATATGCACTTCATTTCGAACGGAGGGAGCATACGGCAGTTGCTAACACTCACGTGGAAGATTTGTGTGTAGGAGGAGTGGCTGTTCTGTTAAATGACATGGCAAACCGACCTTTGTCGGATGCCGATCTAACGGTTCTTACGGCGTTCGTCAGGAAAAGTCTTGTGGCGAACGTTTGTCGGATAATGATTTATGGACACATGCATTGCATTGATACGTGCCCCCCTCTCTCTCATGCACACACACCCTCACGAGTCACGACTTTCCCGAGTCCTCTCGCAGACTCGCACGCTGCACCCACCGTCTATCTGTAGGTAGACCTCACGCACATATGTGCTCTTCACACCCTACCCTCAGAACTTCTAAAAAACAAAAGACGGGGCGCACATTTTATTTTAGCTCACACGTCACACACTTATACTATTACTCTTGCGGCGAACGTTCTTTGGGCATAGTATATTGTACTCTCATGAAGAGACGGTGCACGCACACATTAGTTCTCTCACACCCACTCGAGGGTACACGTAGGAGCGCATTTTTTTATGCTGGTACAACAAAATCACTCCACTATATATAAAAGCAGGAGCCTTAGCACTTGCTTTACTAGGGTTCCTCTCGTTCACTCTCTCATGCTCTCGGATCTAAGCAAGACATAGGTGGCCACACTCTCTCTCAGCTCGTGGCTGGTCACAAATCCGGCGGACAACCTCGACCGGGCAGGGGGTGGGTGCATCGTTCACGCTGTCGTCGTGGCGAGGAGGAGACCAACGGCTGCCCGCAGCGTCTCGATCGGCGGCCGTGCCGTTCTCTCCGAGAGAGCGCCGGCTCGGGAGGGCCTCCGACCCCTTCTTCCTTCCTGCGGTATTGTGGCCAAGATGCGGCCTCCCGAAGCCGTCTTTGCCACATGCCGACGACCCTCAGGTATATATTCCTTCGAAACCTGTCTTGCTCTACTGCCCCAGCTCCCTTCGTGTGGATCCTTTTCTATTTCCGTCTGCTGTTCCAAAGCCACCTAGACTTCTACTATTATTAGAAGTAAAGCTAGTTCATACAGTCGACTCAAAGCGTTGGTTCAAACAGGGAAGAAAGTAGGAAAGCTGTAGCATGAATCTAGGACTTAGTTCTAAGAGGAGACGGGGGAAAGTAGTAATATCTGTCGCTGTTTAAATAACCGTATTTCGTATTTGCACAAACAGGGATGTCTGTCTCCATATCGTTTCGGGATTTCTGTCTCCGTATCGTTTCTATCCGCGCAATCAATAGCACACACCTCAGTTTTAGTACAACTGTGCAAAATGAGATGGATATTCCTCGTTGTCGTCGTCTAACCTCCCTTCTTCAAGGTATCCCTACATTGGTAGTAACTAAGGTAGAATGACCAACGCAATCTAAAAGAAGCTGATTCGTACGTTTTACTTCCTGGTTGCAGTGCAGGGACGAGCGAAAACAACTGCATCCTAGTCCGGAATGCACTTTCTACCAGTTCATCCATGGACCGAGGACTAGCTGGCATGGCTCCATGGCGGTTTTTTGGACAGGTGCGCGGACAAGAGGCATTATGGTCTCCTTATTTCTGCAAATAGCGGTGCTTAAATTTAGTGGAATGCACAAGAATTTCAACTGGTCAGTACACTGCATGGTTCAGTTCAACATTCCAGCTGAGACCATAATTATAACTAGTTATTCTGGAATGAGAGAACCTAACCCTGGATGGTGGCAACAAGAAAACACCAGAGTGAACTCCAGGAAATTTAAGCCTGCCGGGAGGCCCTTTGCTCAGAGAAGCCTTTTGCTTGTTTTTTCCTGATTTGTAAACCTTCTCACAACTTTGTCTTTTGCTGTGAACTAGTATATGTTTGTTATGTTCTATGAATCATTGAGATTTATAAAATTGCTTAACTTTTGCTTTTCAAGTTTTTTATGAAGACGAGTTTAATGTGAGTGTTCCACCTGAGCGCTGGACTAGCGTGTGAACGTTTGGAATTTATTACATTGTGGCCTCAATTAACTGCATGAACCACTGTAACAAGATACATAGTTGCTTATATGTCAGAAAGCAGATTGTTAATTGTTAGCTGGTCGATAGCCTAGTGTTGAAGCGAGCTGAGCCAATGTGCCGTGTTTTGCACAACTGCTTACAAGTGGGGTAGCACCAACAGTGTTTACAAGTACTTATGTATCGCCGTCGGTACGGTTCTCAAACGAGTGCTCTATTTCATCAAAACACACACTTTGCAGTATGATAAACCGTGACAACTTATGTCTTACCATGCCATATTCATGAAAAAACTAGTGAGGACGATCTGTTTTGACAACAATTATGATGGTTCTCACATGATTCACGAGCACACAAAAGTAGCAGCAGTTCCCATAGACGGATTCAAACAGTACTAGCCCGGAGAGGGGTCGATAATGAGCAAGGTTCGGATAATTAGACACAATCCAAACTACTATTAAACACTAGCTGGGGCAACTATTTCATGCCTCGATCTAATTTGGGCTGGACACAAGATGAACCTTGCCATGAACATCATCGAGGACGTCTCGCAACAGCTCAATCCTGTGAACCTTCATTAAGACAACCTTGTGGCCTTGCCACTGATAAACTTGTTTGTGGAGGCATGCCACGTCATCTTCCTACGTAAGCTTGAGAAGAACAGTATGCCTCACAAACGAAGGAGTAGCTTTGAACTTCTTGTGCTTCAGTACACCCTGGACAACACGCCTGACAATAGTGAGGCTGGAATACAACTCTTCATTGGTATAACCGCAAATGGCTTCCAGGATCCAACAGCCTAAGAACTCTGTTTTCCCAGTGTGTATATTCAGGTCGTCCGCCTCATAGCGAGTGACATGTACAACCACACAATCCTTGTCTGCATCAGGGCTCTAATTGAAACAGAAACAAATTCTGAATTACTTTTCAGTATAAGGAACACAAGTTAGTTAAACCACTATGTATAGCATGGCATCGAAACTAATAAAATTTTGCATTATTAATCACCACATACTTCCTTTTCTAAAAAAAATCACCACATACTTAGATGAAAAACCACAATCGAGATCGGCAAAGAAGGAAATCACCTTGGGCAGCTCAGCGGGGGGACACATCCTCGAAGGGGAAAACTGCTCTGCAGTGCCACGGGGGCTGTAACCTCAAACGGGGCGTTGACCATCTCAGTAGTGGTCGTGAGCGTATCCGGGGTCGGCTTGGTGGTTGCCTCCATCTTCTTGGAGCTCTCTGTCTCGTGGGGATCAGCCTCTCGCGTCTGCTCCAATATCGGCAGATATTTGCCCGGTTCTCCTTGGTCCATCATGAAACCGCGAATACTAGGAGACCCTTTGAAAGGAAAACACAATCGCAATGACAATGAAACAAAAAGAGAGTGAGGATCGGTTCTTGCTTTGCAAAAGTTCTTTTTTTTCTCGAACGAAAATATACCAACATCACGGATCCGCTTACCTTCCCTTCGCTCGGAGAGAAGAACGATGGCAGATCTGAGTGTTGCCTTTCTTGAAGACGGTGAGGGAGAAGGGGATTCAGCAAAGAGTGAAATGATGGTTGCTTCGTCCGTCAAACTTAGACTGCGGGGAGGTGGGGTTTTGTGATCTGACGGCTCGTTCATTGCCGCTTCCACGCTGGGTGACTCTCCGCCTGCATACTGCCTTCTAATTTGGTGGATGGCATTTGGGCCCGTGCGCTGCATGGCCCGCATGTCGGTAAACAAAAGTATAACAACATTCAGTAGAGGGAGACGTTTCGATGACCTAGGAGGAGCCAAAAGCGGTAGAGTGTCTCCACTATACTAGTAGTAATTGTTTTCTGGGTATCTGTAGAGTGTCTCCACTATACTAGTAGTAATTGTTTCTCTGGGCCAAGGACAAAATAGCCCATCCACACTAGTAAATAGTAAAATCAATTCAAAAGCCCATATATTTACTGAGTGAGAGGCGCTACCCAAACCCAGCACACCGCCCCCCCCCCCCAAAAAAAACCTGGGTGCTCTTCTTCCTCCTCTCTCCCACCCACCTCACGTCAGCTCGCTCCACTCATACCCCCAAATTCCTCACCTCACTCCTACAGAAAACCCCAGCTCCCCTTCTTCTTCGCTCGCACTACAACTAGGCTCGTCATTCGTTACTCTGCTCAAATCCGTGAGCGACGCGACCCTCGAGGAAAATGGAGTCACTGACCCCAGCGCCAAGAAGATGAGGCTCCGCCAACAAGCGACGTTGTAGATCCCACCCGGCAGCTGGGAGAAGCGGCGACCCCCCACCGGATCCGGGAACTCGTAGAATCTCGGGTGGACCGCATCAGCGATCTCCGGACGCCGTCCTTGGGGAGATCATCTCGCTTCTCCCACCAAGGATTGCTGCCGCACCCAAGTCCTCTCAATTCGGTGGCACCTCTATATGGCGCCATGCCCCTTAATCTCGACTGTCATCAGCTATCTCTCTTCAATGATTTTGAAATCACCAGAGCCATCATCTCCTCCCACTAGGGCTCCGTTCAAAGCCTCTGCATCCCGTCATGCTACCTGAGCAAGCATACCATGCCCCTGCGCGGTGGGCCTTTGGCTGAAATCCCACAATTCATAGAACTAGAGCTGCTTGAGTTCTACTATTCCCTGAAATCACATACCACATACCTAACGCCATGAACTTGTGCCCTCGGCACCGATGTCCATCTCGCGGTTTCCTCCTCTCTCCACACCGCCACCTTTATGCTGTGCTACCTACTGCACAATCTGGTACTAAACCTTTGACTCCCATTTCTCAAGAAACTTTCACTTGTGCGGGTTCGTATATCGGAGGCCTCATTGCATAGCATCAACCACTCCAGTTGCCTGCTATTTGGAGTGCTTGGTGCTGTTTTCCTGATTAGAATCGGTTGTCTCCAAATAAAGTCGCCTAACCTTGTAAGAATTGGAATTTCTTTTGACGGAAGGCAGCTCATCATCCAAGATGCCCCTTCACTTCAAAGGTTGATCCTTGATTCTAGTTATTCATCGTTGCAAATAACCGTCCTCTCTGCGCCTAAACTGGAGACCTTGGGTGTAATACATGATCTCTGTGCTCATTTCAATATGGTGTTTGGCTCCACAGTTCTTCAGGTACTTTATATTATCATCTACACTTGTAACCATAAGCTGCATTTTAAATTTCTGCGCATAATTTATATATCATCATGGAGTACACATTTTGTAGTAATATTATGTTCTATGCTCAATGAAGAGTTTCTCCATGGATGGCCTATCAATGGTGCTGGATTCTGTCAAGATCTTATATATCTAATGAATAGTTTTGATCTGAACAAGATTATTGGCTTGCTGCAATGCTTTCCATGTCTGGAGAAGTTGTATATAAAGGTGATAATTTCACGCACATTTGTACTAGAATTAACCGTTCAGCTGTTGCTCTTTCGACACTCTTCTTTTAGACCTTAACTGTTTTCAATCTTCATGTCTATTTAGGCAACAGGACGGGGTAAGAAAGTTATAACCAATCGGTGGATTCGTAAGCATCGGGATTTTCTCACTTCTCATGAGATTCGATTGAAGACAATAACGCTAGAACGATATGTAGCCAACCGTGCAAACACAAGATTTGTCACATTCTTCCTGCTGAATGCGAGGTTACTATTGTCCATTAGGATTAAGTTTATCAGCAGCATGGTTTTGACGGATGGGTATGTCGAAGAGCAAAAAACGGAGTTTCAGGTGGGAAAAAGAGCTTCTGAACGTGTCGGGCTTCTATTTACAACATATTGTGGTCATAATCCAGTAAATTTTACGACCCAGGATGTTCATTCTATGGACCTGACCGATCCATTGGACTGTGGCTGCCGAAAACAGTGCTGGAGTTAGATGTTGTTGCCCTTTTCAATCTGGGTTTTTTTTGTAAACCTGATGAACAATTAACCCTCGTGCTTTTGTATAGTTTATAAGCGGGAGTTAGATGTTCCTGCCCTTTTCAACTCGGCTGTGACTGTCATATTTTCTTTGAAACAAGGCAAATGGCTTGCCATTCGTTTAATTTAGAGTGAAATATTGTAACAAATCCCAACCAAGGGAAATAACATCACTCTCGCTGGCTGCTTGAGCTCACTGTGCATTACAGAAGCCAAGTGATTAGCCCCCACCAGCACCCACAAACTTATTTCGAACTAGCACATCAAATGGGCTATAAATTTTCATATGAAAGGCTGCATGACCGTGACAGATTTGGATTCTGACATTTGGGACCCGCGAGGAAATAGCCTATCCAAGGTGGTGTCGACTTACTAGCCAGTCAACAAATGATTCTGCCTACCAGCCGTTGGATTGACATCCAACATCTGTCGTGTATCTTCTATCTCTTGTCTTCTTCTTCCTCCAGCCGCCCAAACCAAACCACCCCGTCGGCTCCGCCTGCTCCCGCTTCCCATGGCTGGCTGTGCCTCCGCCGCCCTACCGTACGTACCCTCCTACGTTGGCCAGTCCCTCCCTCTATTCCCCCACATGTCCTGTTATTCTCTGGCGACGTCTGCCCCAACACGCACCCGCGCCCAAACCAATCAACCCTCGTACTCCCCTCCGCCTGCGACTGGACCGGCGCATGTTTAACGGCTCCTATTCATTCCGTCCGAGGCCTCGCCGTCGTCCTCCGCCTTGCGGCCTTGGTTCGCTCGCCGTGCGCGGTGCGCCGCCCTCTTGCGTTGTCAACGTCTTCAACAACCGAGAGGAACAAGGAGATATTATGACGTGGAGAGGATGACGATGAGGGACCCACCAAAGATCATGGCGAGACGCAAGCAAGTGCCTCTATAGTACAAGCCAAAAATATGGTTCCTCCTAATGGTTGGACATATGGGGCTCACACCATTATCAACGTAGTCAATAAACGAGAGAATTACACTACGAGCGGGTGACACGAGGGACCCGACAAGTCGCAGCTTGTTATTTATACTAGTTTTAGCGATGGATCGAGGGTAACAACGGGGTGCTTGGGCTGTGGCCCGTCTAGCGTGGTTTTATTTATGTTTACCACATCATGAGCCGAAGTTGTGTTTTTTCTTGCTGAAAATGGCTAGCCAGTTCTATTTTTTAAAGAAATACCCAAAAAGGACTACTTGTTTTATCGGCCTCTTTGGCTGCAAATCTTTCAAGGCGAGGAGAGTTTCATTAGGTTTGCCCGTAAATGGGCTGTACATTTTAAAACACATCAAACCGGAATTAGTTTCAATTTTTTTCATTACAAGATCTTAAATTTCATTGATTTTATGCATGGACAATTATTTGGATTTTATATTTATATAAATTATTTTTCAAAATAGTTTGAATGTGAATCGATATTTCTGGATTAAAAATAGTTGTCCACACCGAAATATGCAAAATTTCGTATACTTTTTAACCGTGGCCACAATATGGGGTGTAATGCTAACAAAAAGAAGATGGGCTCCAAAAAAATTCTTAAGAATTAGCAAAAGGGCTGTACATTATTAGAAACAATGGCAGATGGGCTGTGTGTTGTTTTCCACAGATTTGAGGTTGACTTGTGCGCCTACTACAGGTTGACGCGTATGCTTTCATAAAAAAAGGTTGACACACACACAACGCCCTGTCAACTTAGTGAACACACGAGAGCAGTGAATGTTGGATGTCCATCCAACGGCTGTCGTGCTTCTTCAATCTCTGCTCTTCATGCTCCAGCCGCTCAAACAAGCGCCGGCGGGACTACCTGCTCGGCCTACCATCCCTCTACTCACCCACACATGCTGTTATTCTCCGGCGACGGCAGACGAACCAGTAAACCCTCGTACTCCTCCGCGTGGGAAACAACTGCCGAGTATTCCCTGGCTCCATGTCGTTCTCTTCCTAGGCCTCGCCGTCGTCCACCGCCCTGGTGCTCTCGGTGCGGCCTTTTCAACATGGTCAATGAACGACATCCATCGGAAGTGGACTGTACGTGGATAGGCTGACAGCTGGGTCCACGGCCGCACGCAAGGAAATGCCTCCTTATTAGGCGCAAAATAATGATTCCTCCACCTGACAGCTAGGACCCACAGAAAGGGCCTCTGTATTTTGTGAAAAAAACGTTCCTCCCGCTGACAGGTTGAATCCACCAGCTATATCTTCACACGCAAGGAAGTGCCTCCTTATTACATCCAAAAAAATGAATACCCCCAGCTAGCTGGGACCCACCATATTGGTGGGCTGACTTGTGGGCCTACTAAGTTGACGGAGACGGAGGGCTTTGTCAACTTAGTCAATACTCCAGCGACCGTAAGATGTCCATCCAACGGCCATAGTGCTTCTTCAACCTCTGGTCTTCTTGCTCCAGCCGCCCAAAGCAGCGCCGGTCGTGCCGCCTGCTCCTTGCTCCAGTGGCCGGCTGTGCTACCGCGGAGGCCTCACCACCCCCATACTACTCCCACCACTGGCCAGGCCATCCCTCCACTCACCCACACCCCCTGTTATTCTGCGGTGACGGCAGCGTCACACCGCAGCCGACCCAGTGAACGCTCGTACTCCTCTCCGCTTGGGCATCCACTGCCGTGTCTTGCCCGGCTCTGCGTCGTCCCCTTCCTAGGCCTCGCCGTCGTGCACTATCGTGGTGCTCTCGGCGCGGCGTGGTCAATGTGGTCAACGACCGACTTCCATCGAATGAGTATTGTACGTGGAGAGGCTGACAGCTGGCTCCACGGCAGCCGCAAGGAAGTGCCTCCTTATTACGCGGAAAATCATTATTCCTCCACCTGATAGCAGGGACCCACCGGACGGGCCACCAGTATTTTGCGAAAAAATAGTTTCCCTCTGACGGCTGGGACCCATCGGACGGGCCAGTGTATTTCGCGAAAAAAACGTTCCCCCCGCTGTCAGCTGGGACCCACCGGAAGTGCCTCCTTATTACGCACAAAAAAATGAATACTCCCCCGGCTAGCTGGGACCCACCTTGGTGGGAGGCTGACTTGTGGGCCTACAAAGTTGACGGGGACGAAGGGCTTTGTCAACTTAGTCAATATGAACGATTCTAGCTCCAATGACCGTACGATGTCCATCCAACAGCTGTAGTGTTTCTTCAACCTCTGGTCTTCTTGCTCCAGCCGCCCAAAGCAGCGCCGGTCGTGCCGCATGCTCCTGCCTCCCGTGGCCGGCTGTGCTGCCGTAGAGGCCTCACCGCCCCCTACTATTCCCACCGCTGGCCAGGCCCTGCGGCGATGGCAGCCTCACACCACAGCCGAACCAGTGAACCCTCGTACCCCTCTCCGTGCGTGCTTCCACTGCTGCGTCTTCCCCGGCTCCGCGTCGTCCCCTTCCTAGGCCTCGCCGTCTTCCACCGCCGTGGTGCTCTCCGCGCGGCGTGGTCAACGTGGTCAAGGAACGACTTCCATCGGAAGAGTACTGTACGTGGAGAGGCTGACAGCTGGGTCCATGGCCACAGCCCAGTTTTTTGTGATTTGCTAAGTAAGTCGCTTGTCAGGCCTGTTGGGCTGCAAATCTTTCAAGACGAGGAGAGCTTTCATTCGGCTGGCCGAGAAAATGGCCCATCAGTAATGAGAAATGGGCTGTACGTTTTTAAAACACATCAAACCGGCAATTAGTTTCAAATATCTTTTTTTCATTTCAAGATTTTAAATTACATTAATTTTTATGTGTGGAGAATTTGTTGAATTTTATATTGATATACATTTATTTTTAAAATCAGTTTGAATGTGAGTCGAAATTTGGGATTAAAACAGTTCGGACCGCTTTTGAAATATGCAAAATTTCAGTATAATTTTTAACCGTGGCCACAATATGGGCTGTAATGCTAATAAAAAGAATATGGGCTCCAAAAAAAGCATAAGAATTAGCAAATGGGCTGCAAATTATTAGAAATAATGGCAGATGGGTTGTATGCTGTTTTCCACAAATTTGAGGCTTTCCTAAAAAAAAGGTTGACGCACAAGCAATGACTGTTGGATGTCCATCCAACGGCCGTCGTGCTTCTTCAATCTCTACTCTTCCTGCTCCAGTCGCTCAAACAAGCGCCGGCGGGACTGCTCTGCTCCCACCTCCCCATGGCCGGCTGTCTTGCCGCAGAGCCTCACCGCCCCACCGTACTCCCATCGCTGGCCTAGCCATCCCTCTACTCACCCACACCTGCTGTTACTCTCTGGCGACGGTAGACGAACCAGTAAACCGTCGTACAGTCATACTCCCCTCCGCGTGGGAAACAACTTCCGAGTCTTCCCTGCCTCAGTGTCGTCCCCTTCCTAGGCCTCGCCGTCGTCCACCGCCGTGGTGCTCTCGGCGCGGCGTGGTCAATGTGGTCAACGACCGACTTCCATCGAAAGAGTACTGTGCGTGGAGACGCTGACAGCTGGGTCCACGGCCGCAGCAAGGAAGTGCCTCTTTATTACACGCAAAATAATTATTCCTCCACCTGACAGCGGGGACCCACCGGACGGGCCACCGTATTTCGCGAAAAAAATGTTTCCCCCTGACTGCTGGGACCCACCAGCTACACCTTCGCACGCATGGAAGTGCGTTCGGGCTAAAAAAACAAAACGATTTGCCCCCCCTGACTGCTGGGACCCACCAGCTACATCTTCGCACGCAAGGAAGTGCGTCCGGGCAAAAAAAACGATTTGCCCCCCTGACTGTTGGGACCCACCAGCTACATCTTCGCACGCAAGGAAGTGCCTGACAGTCGGGACCCACCTGGTCGAAGCGTACGTAGCGTTGTCATTCTGGTCGCGAACGTGTACGTACATATATACTGGTCGATGTAGAGGCGCACACGTGTCGTAGTAGAGGCACGTACGTGTCGTAGTAGAGGCGCGCATGTAGCATGTACACGTACGTACAGCGGCCAGGTTGCAAGAAAGAAAATACGACCATGTACGTACATACGGGCAGGGTCTCGAACGCCTACTCATGCATACGTACGGCCAGGGCTCGTGTACATGGCTGGGTCGGAACGGAGAAACAACATCATCGTCGTGTTCATGGGGAGGCAACGGAATGCGTGTGTGTTCATCGGGAGGCAACAGAACGCGTGGGAGCCAACCGGTTGGGTCGGAACGGAATGCGTGGTCCTGTTCATCAGGAGGGCTTGGACGGAACAGGCGATGGAACGAGGCCTGGCGTACCGCACAACGGAGGAGATGGACCTCCTACGTTCGGAACGGGGTCCTGTTGATCGGGAGGGGTCTCGCGTACCGCAAAACGGAGGAAACAGACCTCCTACGGTCGAAAAGGGGGTCCTGTTGATCGGGAGGGGTGTGGCGTACCGCAAAACGGAGGAAACAGACCTCCTACGGTCGAAACGGGGGTCCTGTTGATCGGGAGGGGTGTGGTGTACCGTAAAACGGACGATACGGACCTCCTACGGTCAAAACGGGGGTCCTGTTGATCGGGAGGGGTGTTGCGTACCGCAAAACGGATGAAACGGACTTGTCTTGGAACGCTATGGTCGAAACGGGGGTCCTGTTTATTAGGAGGGGTGTGGCGTACTGCAAAACGGGACTCCACGAGATACTGTTCATCTCCACCGTCGACTTCCTCCAGCCTCTGCGGGCTACCGTTGACCTCCTCCAGCCTCCATGGGCTCCTGTTCGTCCAGCCTCCACCGCGCGCTACTCCACCGGCTACTGTTCAACCACCCCTCCACCATCTACTGTTCATCCAGCCCTCCACACCACGGGTCCTGTTCAACCACCCTCCACGGGCACCCCTCAACCGCTCTCTGTTCATCCAGCCCTCCACACCACGGGTCCTGTTCATCCAGAGGCAACGCCACCGCTCATTGTTCATCCAACCCCCGCAACGCTCACTTGCTCATCCAATCGATCAGCTTGATTAGCAGCAGTTGTGAAGGAATCGCCGATCGGGTTGATTAACAGCCATTGATCGATCGCTCGGGTTTAATAACGCGTAGCTGCAGGTCAATCGCCGGGTTGATTAGAGCCCAACGCCTCGCTTCGGGTCGATTAGAGCCAACGCCGCACACAAAGTAGCGTCGTGTACGAGAAAGCGCGCATCGCTCGGCCCCCGACCTCCCACCGTAACCGGGAACTCCCCGAAATTTTCCTCCCCCTCGCTTCTACCACGGTTTTTTCCGTCATGGACGGCCCAAAGAATGTCATGCAGCTACGTCTACGGCCCGCCCAGGATGAAAAGCCCATTTTCTATCATGATTTTTTGTCATAGAAGTAGGAGCCCACCATATCTATGATGATACCGGGTTTTGTCACAATTATCGTCATAGAAGTGTCATATGACAGAAAAAATTTCATTCGGCCCAAAATGTCACGGATGTGCCTTTTTTTTTGTAGTGCCACCAGGGCGCCCCCCTCCTGGCGTGCCCAGGTGGGTTGTCCCCACCTGGTGGCGCCGCAGACCCTGAGACCGACGCAATAAAATCCTATTTTTCCAGAAAAAATCAGGGAGAAAGAATTATCGTGATCCACGAGACGGAGCCGCCGTCACCTCCTGTTCTTCATCAGGAGGCCAGATCTAGAGTCCGTTCGGGGCTCCGGAGAGGGGGACCTTCATTCTTCATCATAACCAACCCTTCTCCATCGCCAATTCCATGATGCTGCCCATCAGGAGTGAGTAATTCCTTCGTAGGCTCGCTGGACGGTGAGGAGTTGGATGAGATTCATCATGTAATCGAGTTAGTTTTGTTAGGGCTTGATCCCTAGTATCCACTATGTTCTAAGATTGATGTTGCTATGGCTTTGCCATGCTTAATGCCTGTCACTTTGGGCCCGGGTGCCATGAACCCAGATCTGAACCGTTTATGTTATCATCATTATATCCATGTTCTAGATCCGATCTTGCAAGTTATAGTCACCTACTACATGTTATGATCCGGGAACCCCGGAGTGACAATAGTCGGGACCACTCCCGGTGATGACCGTAGTTTAAGGAGTTCATGTATTCACTATGTATTAATGCTTTGTTCCGGTTCTCTATTAAAAGGAGGCCTTAATATCCCTTAGTTTCTAATATGGACCCCGCTGCCACGGGCGGGTAGGACAAAAGATTTCATGCAAGTTCTTTCCACAAGCACGTATGACTATTTACGAAATACATGCCTACATTATATTGACGAACTGGAGCTAGTGCCGTATCAACCTAGGTTATAACTGTCTCATGATGAATATCATCCAACAAGTCACCGATCCATTGCCTACGAATTTATCTTATATTGTTCTTGCTAAGTTACTACTGCTATCGTTACTGTTGCACCTGCTGCAAAATTACTGCTATCACTGTTACTGTTACTCCCTCCGGTCCTTTTTAGTTCGCATATAAGATTTGTCTGAAGTCAAGTCTCGTAAAGTTTGACCAACTTTATAGAAAAAAATACCAACATTCACAGTGTAAAATCAATATCAGTAGATGCGTCATGACTTAAATTTTCATATTGTAGAACTTTAGAATGATAGATGTTGATATTTTTTAATATAAATATGGTCAAACTTTATGAAGTTTGACTTCAGACAATTCTTATATGCAGAGTAAAAAGGACCGGAGGGAGTACTATTGCTGTTGTCACTACTATCAAAACTATCATATTACTTTGCTACTGATCACATTGCTGCAGATAACTAATCTCCAGGTGTGGTTGAATTGACAACTCAGCTGCTAATACCTTCAAATATTCTTTGGCTCCCCTTGTGTCGAATCTATAAATTTGGGTTGAATACTCTACCTTCGAAAACTGTTGCGATACCATATACTTGTGGGTTGTCAGTAAAGTAGCAAGAAATCATCATGCACGTGAGTGTGATGCATATATTTACCTTGTGGTCTTAAACTGGCTTTGGTGGAGGCCAACTTGAGAAAACAGGGTTAGATAACACAAGAACACCTACTAAACAATGCAAGAACAGGAAAGCACAAGAGTACCAAGATTGGGATGACATGTAGAGAGTGAGTACTAGGTACTCTATTTGGATATAGACATGTCCCCAAAGAGTAAAGATATGCAATGAATTCGAAGATTTCCTTTTCATCCCTTAAATGTCTTTCTCCCCCAGAATCTTATATTGGATAATGGGAGAAGATAGGGAAAAGAAAATTGGATCAAAAACAATCATAATCAAACATAACACATTCTAACATTTCTTTCTCCTCTTGTAGATATGTGACTTCTCTCCTCTATGGATAATAAGCATCTAGAGAAGGTTAAGGTGTGCATTCTCTCTTATTTTATAAGCTTTGATGTGCTCTCTCTCCCCCTTTGACATCAATTTCAACGAAGGGATCTTCTGGAGCATGAGTCAAGTAGGTTTAGTCCTTGAGTCACAGTACAAAGCAACATGTAATATAAGATGCTGGTAGAGGACAAGAATCATCGAGTGGAGCTGGAAAAAATATGCATGATGCAAATGGCAAAGTGTTTTCTCATTATTGAATTCGTTTACTCCGAGTTATTTGCTTTGGTGGCACCGAGTTGTTTTGGTTTAGCCGAAAGAAACAAACCGGTGAGGCCGAATTCAATTCAGAGAGAAGATAATTGTCGTCTCAGCTCACTTAGGCAAATAAGATCTCACAAAGATTTGTAAGGAATTAACTGAAAGATTTGCAATGAATTGGATGCAAGGAATGCAGAACAAAACAGAAAAGAAAAGAAATCTAGATGAATCTTTTTTTGAAAAGGGAAACAAACATGCAAGAACTCAGAAAAACACTAGAGAACTTCATCTAGAATTGGTCGGCGACAAAGTCACCTATGTTAGAGTATATTGACTGAGGAGTCAAGCGAGAACACTTGATCGTAGGTCATACTCATCGTTTAAGCTCAAAATGGGGTTGCCATTTTTCGTTTAAGCATTTTGATGTATTCACATCTTGTTGAGCTGCTTTGACCCATGACTTGGGGTAAAGTTTATCTAAGATGGAATAACATACCTTGGGTGGTGGTGTTGATCTTGATCATGTAGTTGGACTTGTGTGGGATGCTCAAGGTTGATGTAGCTCATCAATGGTTGGGAGCACCACTTGTAGTTTGAGTTCATCTTCCTACATGGGTTAGTGTTGCAAGGAAGAGCACTTGTGTATCCAAAATGACAAGCATGAGGTTTGATACCAAATGAAATTTGATATATAGAGATTGCCAAAGGATATGTTTGAAAGGATTCATGCTTCCTTGTCTTCAACCACCAAATTTGTAGAGACTTGGTGATGTAGAGATTGCTCAAGATAATATTGAGTTGCAATCTCATAGATTTAGATTCATCCAAGTACCTACAGGGGTTAGATAGCATGCAAGGGTACAAGTATAGATCCAAGACATATGATCATCATCATAAGAGAAATATCAAGGATTAGTCAAAGGCTCATGCCTTGCATGTATCCAAATGGAGTTTCTACTCCAAGTTTGAAGCATCAATGATGTTCAATTCACCTCTCAAACGGAAAAACACTTTCTCACCAAGCGGTTTGGTGAATATATCTGCCAATTGTTTATCGGTACGAACATGCTTAAGATCAATGTCTCCTTTAGCAACATGATCTCGAATGAAATGATGGCGAAGTTCAATATGCTTAATTTGAGAATGTTGCATGGGATTGTGAGCAATCATAATAGCACTTTCATTGTCACAAAACAATGGAACATGTTTCACATGAATCCCATAATCTTTAAGAGTTTGGGTCATCCAAAGTAATTGAGCACAACATGAACTGGCGGCAATGTATTCCGCTTCGACGGTGGATAAGGATACCGAGTTTTGTTTCTTGGAGGATCAAGACACAAGAGATCTACCAACAAATAGACAAGTACCCAAAGTGGACTTTCTATCAACCTTGTCGCCGGCATAGTTTGAGTTGGAGTAGCCAAGAAGATCAAAAGAAGACCTCTTAGGATACCAAATGCCAAAATTTGGTGTATGAATTAAGTATCTCACTATCCTTTTCACAGCTGTAAGATGACATTCTTTGGGGGCCGCTTGATATCGTGCAGACATGCACACACTTAGCATAATATCGGGACGGGTGGCACATAGATATAACAATGAACCAATCATAGAGTGGTTAACCTTTTGGTCAACCGGTCTGCCATCCTTAGTCAAGTCAAGATGTCCACTAGTAGGCATGGGTGTTTTCATACCTTTGCTTTCTTGCGTGTTGAACTTCTTGAATAAGTCCTTGGTATACTTTTTTTTAAGAAACAAAGGTACCCTCCTTAGTTTGCTTGATTTGCCAACCAAGAAAGAACTTGAGTTCACTCATCATAGACATCTCAAACTTCTCCGACATTAGCCTTCCAAACTTTTTACTAAATGAGGGTTAGTCGAACCAAATATGATATCATCAACATAAATTTGGCACACAAAAAATTCTCCATTAACTCTTTTAGTAAAAAGAGTAGAATCAATTTTTCCAATCTCAAAGCCTTTTTCAATAAGGAACTTGGTCAAGCATTTATACCACACTCTAGGAGCTTGTTTAAGACCATAAAGAGCTTTGTGAAGTTTGTAAACATGGTCATGTTTCTTAGGATTAACAAAGCCGGGAGGTTGTTTAACATAAACTTCCACCTCAATTTCACCATTTAGAAAAGCACTTTTAATGTCCATTTGGTACAAGGTAATATCCTGGTGATTTGCATAGGCAAGTAAGATGCAGATGGACTCAAGTGTAGCAACGGGGGCATATGTCTCACCATAGTTCATACCTTCGACTTGAGTGTAGTCTTGGGCGACGAGACGTGCTTTGTTGCGAACGACTTGTCCATCTTTGTCTTGCTTGTTGCGAAACACCCATTTGGTACCAATGATGTTGTGGTTGTTGTCGGGCTTCTCAACCAATGTCCACACTGGGTTCCTTTCAAAGTTGTGTAGCTCTTCGTGCATGGAACTTATCCAATCCGGATCTTCTAATTCTTCTTCATCCTTCATAGGTTCAATGCTAGAGATGAACGAACAACGTTCACAAAAATTACCCAAACGAGTTTTGGAGCGAGTGATTCTCCCGTTTTGTTTATCATTGAAGATTTGTTTGATGGGATAGTCTCGTGAAACTCTTGCTCTAACTCGTGAGAGCTTTTGTTTGGGTCGATGTGGAACATCTTCTTCATCATCTTGTTCTTCCTCTTGGTCTTCTTCGTTGTTGATATTGTCGTTCTCTTGCCGAGGTGGAGAAGGAGGTTGATGAGGTTCATCTTGGTGTACTTCCTCGTTTTCTTCATCTTGGCATGTCCCACTTGTGGATGCCTCCGTGTCAACTCGTGGTTCACCTTGTCATGAGGTAGAAGCTTCCACTTGGATGGACGAGGTACTCTCCTTCACCTCCGTTGGACGGATCTTGCCAATAGACAAGTGTTGGATTGCTTCCAAGGGTCTTTGTCTCCTACATCAATTGGAAATTGCTCGGTGAGAAGCTCGTATGCCGTCTTGCCAAGTAGCTTGTGAAGATATAGAAGATTTGTTGCATGACAAGCTGTCTCAACTGCTTCCGCCCAAAAGTGTTTTGGTGTCTTGTACTCATCAAGAATCGTTCTCGCCATCTCAATAAGAGTCTGGTTCTTCCTCTCAACAACTCCATTTTGTTGAGGCGTGTACGTAGCCGAGAACTCATGTGAAATCCCTTCTTCGTCAAGAAAGGTATCCACATTTGCATTCTTGAACTTCGTTCTGATGTCGCTGCGAACCTTCTTGATCTTCGCTTCAAATTGATTTTGGGCCTTCCTAGCGAAGTTCTTGAAGATCTTTTGGACCTGCGATTTATCATCAAGAAAGAACACCCACGTAAATCTTGAAAAGTCATCGACTATGACTAAACCAAACGTCTAGGCGTTTGGACCAAGGAGATCCATATGAAGTAGCTCGAGCGGTCTTCTCGTGGTCATGATATTCTTCACGGGGTGGCTTCCTCCAACTTGTTTTCCTGCTTGACAAGCACTGCACAATCTATCCTTGTCAAATATAACGTCTTTCACTCCAAGGTTATGATCACCTTTAATAAGCTTATCAAGATTTCACATGCCCACATGACCTAACCTTCTATGCCACAACCAACCTTTAGAATATTTAGCAATTAAGCAAGTTCTAGGTTGAGCCTTTTAGTGAAATCAACAATGTATACCGGTAAATACCATTTTATGATTATCTCTTCGAAACACTTGGCAATCTACTTCAGTCAATAGGACATTGAAGCCAACGTCATCTAGTCTAGATACGGAAAGTAAATTATAGCCAAGAGATTCAACGAGCATAACATTTTGTATGGAGCTATCATGTGAGATGGCCACCTTACCAAGGCCAACCACATTACCCTTTAAGTTATCACCAAAAGTGATATATTTTCGAGGGCCGTCATTTTCAGCAAGCTCACAAAACATATCCTTATCTCCGGTCATGTGATCAGTACATCCACTATCAAGAACCCATTCCTTTCCTCCAGCCATGTAGCCGCGAAGATTTGCCATAAGACCAAACTGTCTCATAGACTCATCGAGATCGAATTCACTATCATCATCCTCATCACAGTATCCATGTTCAACATCGTCTTGTGATTGATTATTTCCTAAAGAGAGTGATTCATTAGATATATGATCATGAAAATTTTCATCTTTATGAATTCTAATGACTTCGGAGATGATATTACTAATGATTCCAACATCTCCTTTGGCACGCATAAGGTCACGAAGCTCAAACAAACAATCACCAAACTTAGGATCATTGGAATTCATCTTACTTAAGGCAATTGACTTATGAAGAATCACATCTAGATTTAGCAAGGAATAGTTTGGAAATCGTTCCTCAAGAAATCTCCATATGGTGTAAGCACAATCAAGAGTAGTCAAGCAAACAATCAAATTTCTAGGTAATCCTCTAGTGATAAGTTTGACAGCTCTAACATTACGGAACATGTCAATAGACTCATCGGGGGTAGGATGCAAAGGATCAACAAGGGGTGCACAAGGGCTAGTAATGTACTTGTTCAAGTGATATTCATTGAAAATCTCAATCGTCTCATTTTTCCATTCAAGAAAGAACTCTCCATCAAGTCTAGGCACTCTACGTCTAAGACTCCCCAACGTAGACTCATACATCTTCAATGGTTATTAAAGAACAATGGAGACCAATGCTCTGATACCAATTGAAAGGATCGAGAAGAGGTGTCTAGAGGAGAGTGATTAGACCCTCAGCAAAGAAAAGTAGCAATTTTTGTAGTTCTTCAAGTTAATGTGGAGTTTTAACACAAGTTTAAATATTCACAATACATTTCAAGCAAGCATGGCAAGAGTAAATGAGGCATGAAACTTGCGAGAATGTAAAGGGATGGGATTGGAGTGTGCAAACGCAATTTGAGACATGGAGATTTTTGGCGTGGTTCCGATAGGTGGTGCTATCGTACATCCATGTTGGTGGAGACTTCAACCCACGAAGGGTAACGGTTGCGCGAGTCCACGGAGGGCTCCACCCATGAAGGGTTCGCGAAGAAGCAACCTTGTCTATCCCCCCACAGCCATCGCCCACGAAGGACTTGCCTCACTAGGGTAGATCTTCATGAAGTAGGCGATCTCCTTGCCCGTACAAACTCCTTGGTTCAACTCCACAATCTTGATGGAGGCTCCCACGTGACACCTAACTGTTGGGGATCGTAGTATTTCAAAAAAATTCCTACGAACACGCAAGATCTATCTAGGAGAAGCATAGCAACAAGCGGGGAGTGTGTGTCCATGCACCCTCGTAGACCAAAAGCAGAAGCGTTTAGTAACGCGGTTGATGCAGTCGAACGTCTTCGTGATCCAACCGACCCAAGTACCGAACGTACAACACCTCCATGTTCAGCACACATTCAGCACGATGACGTCCCTCGACCTCTTGATCTAGTTGAGGACGAGGGAGAGTTTCGTCAGCACGATGGCGTGGCGACGGTGATGATGAAGTTAGCGATGCAGGGCTTCGCCTACGCACTACGACGATATGACCAAGGTGTGTAACTGTGGAGGGGGGGCACCGCCCACGGCTAAGAGAAGACTTGGTGTGTCTTTGGGGTGCCCCCCTCCCACGTATATAAAGGAGGGGGGAAGAGGAGGCCGTCCTTAGAGGGGACGCCCCAAGGGGGGAGTCCTACTTGGACTCCCAGTTCGCCCCCCCCCCCCCTTTCCTATTCCAACTAGGAGAAGGAGGGAAGGAGGAAGAGGGGAGAAGGAAAGAGGGGGGCGCCGCCCCTCCTAGTCCAATTCGGACTAGCCATGGGGGGCGGCCACCCCTTGAGGCCCTTCTCTCCTTTCCCCTAAAGCCCATTAAGGCCCATTACTCTCCCGGGGGGTTCTGGTATCCTCCCGGTACTGCGGAAAATACCAGAAAAACTTTGGAACCATTCGGGTGTCCGACATGACCGAGACACATCTCCGGTCAATAACCAATACGGGAACTTAGATGCTCATATTGGCTCCTACATATTCTACGAAGATCTTTATCGGTCAAATCGCATAACAACATACGTCATTCCATTCGTCATTGGTATGTTACTTGACCGAGATTTGATCGTCGGTATCATCATACCTAGTTCAATCTCGTTACCGGCAAGTCTCTTTACTCGTTCCGCAATGCATCATCCCGCAACTAACTCATTAGTCACATTGCTTGCAAGGCTTATAGTGATGTGCATTACCGAGAGGGCCCAAAGATACCTCTCCGATACTCGGAGTGACAAATCCTAATCTTGATCTATGCCAACCCAACAAACACCTTCAGAGACACCTGTAGAGCATCTTTATAATCACCCAGTTATGTTGTGACGTTTGATAGCACACAAGGTGTTCCTCCGGTATTCGGGAGTTGCATAATCGCATAGTTAGAGGAATATGTATAAGTCATGAAGTAAGCAATAGCAATAAAACTTAACGATCATTATGCTAAGCTAACGGATGGGTCTTGTCCATCACATCATTCTCCTAATGATGTGATCCTGTTCATCAAATGACAACACATGTCTATTGTTAGGAAACTTAACCATCTTTGATTAACGAGCTAGTCTAGTAGAGGCTTACTAGGGACACAATGTTTTGTCTAGGTATCCACACATGTATCAAGTTTCCGGTTAATACAATTCTAGCATGAATAATAAATATTTATCATGATATAAGGAAATATAAATAACAACTTTATTATTGTCTCTAGGGCATATATCCTTCTGTCTTCCACTTGCACTAGAGTCAATAATCTTGTTCACATCGCCATGTGATTTAACACCAATAGTTCATATCTTTATGTGATTAACACCCGTAGTTCACATCTCCATGTGACCAATACTCAAAGGGATTACTAGAGTCAATAATCTAGTTCACATTGCAATGTGATTAGCAACCAAAGAGTACTAAGGTGTGATCATGTTTTGCTTGTGAGAGAAGTTTAGTCAACGGGTCTGTCACATTCAGAGCCGTATGTATTTTGCAAATTTTCTATGTCTACAATGCTCTGCATGGAGCTACTCTAGCTAATTGCTCCCACTTTCAATATGTATCCATATTGAGACTCGAAGTCATCTAGATCGGTGTAAAAGCTTGCATCGATGTAACTCTTTACAACGAAATCTTCATTACCTCCATAACCGAGAAATATTTCCTTAGTCCTCTTGGTAACTAAGGATAACTTTGACCGTTGTCCAGTGATCCACTCCTGGATCACTATCGTACCCCTTTCCAAACTCATGGCAAGGTACACAATATGTCTGGTACACAACATAGTATATTTTGTAGAACCTATGGCTGAGGCATAGGGAATGACGTTCATTGTCTTTCTATTTTCTGTTGTGGTCGTGTTTTGAGTCTTAATCAACTTTACACCTTGCAATACATGCAAGAACTCCTTTGACTGTTCCATTTTGAACTACTTCAAAATCTTGTCAAGGTATGTACTCACTGAAAAATCTTATCAAGCGTCTTGATCTATCTCTATAGATCTTGATGCCCAATATGTAAGCAGCTTCACCGAGGTCTTTCTTTGAAAAAACTCCTTCCAAACACTCCTTTATGGTTTCCAGAAAATTCTACATCATTTCTGATCAACAATATGTCATTCACATATACTTATCAGAAAGACCGTAGTGCTCCCACACACTTACTTGTAAATACAGGCTTCACCGTAAGTCTGTATAAAACTATATACTTTGATCAACTTATCAAAGCATATATTCAAACTCCGAGATGCTTGCACCAGTCCATAGATGGATCTTTGGAGCTTGCACATTTTGTTAGCACCTTTAGGATTGACAAAACCTTTTGGTTGCATCATATACAACTCTTCTTTAAGAAATCCATGCAGTTTTGACGTCCATTTGCCAGATTTCATAAAATACGGCAATTGCTAACATGATTCGGACAGACTTAAGCATCGATACGAGTGAGGAAATCTCATCGTGGTCAACACATTGAAGTTGTCAAAAACTTTTGCGACAATTCGAGCTTTGTAGATAGTAACACTACCATCAGTGTTTGTCTTCCTCTTGAAGATCTATTTATTCTCTATGGCTTGCTGATACGTCCATTTTGCATCATGTTTTTATATCGATATTTATTGCATTATGGGCTGTTATTATACATTATGTCACAATACTTATGCCTTTTCTCTCTTATTTTACAAGGTTTACACGAAGAGGGAGAATGCCGGCAGCTGGAATTCTGGGCTGGAAAAGGAGCAAATATTACAGATCTATTCTGCACAACTCCAAAAGTCCTGAAACATCACGGAGGCATGTTTTGGAATTAATAAAAAAATACTGGCGAAGGAATCAACTTGTCACATCCCTAGCCTTACCTTGCACTAGGCTAGCACTTGTCTATTGCATCATGTTTAAATTATTTTGAAACTTGAAGTTGGAATTGCCTAAACCCTAGCATCAAAGGAATTCACTAGGTTCAACTAAAATATTTTCAGTGAATCCAAATGGCTTTAAAAAATGTTCATCATTTCTGGAAAATGCTAGAAACCATAACCAGAGGTGTTGCACATTTTTCCATCACAAATTTGGGCTCTGAATTAAATCATATAGTATTTGCATCTGGCATTTAAATGCTATTAAATATTTTAAATGCTCAATTAATCATAAACTAAAATGTCTGTTGGTTATATTCCAAACAGTGACATTGAGCAGTTTTATGATTTTTGGATCTGTTTTAGTATTTTTAGTAAAGCCACAAAGATTACAGAAAAATAGAAAATCAGAAATAAAAGAGGAGGAGGAACTTACGGCGAAGCCCACTGGCGGCCCAAAGATATCTGTCGCCCACGCCACCACTTGCTTCCCTCGCCAGGCAGGCATAAAGGTGACGCCGGCGAGCACGAGCTCGCCTCGGCGTCAGGTGCTTGCCGCCCGCGCCCCTGAACACCTGGGCGAGCTCCACGACGTTGCCCTGACCCCGTGGACGTCTCGCGTTCTCCCCTGCCTCTCTCTCTCGCTCTTCCTCCGCCATGGCCGACGCTGCTACGCCCGCGCCACCGTGAAACCGCGTCCACTGTCATCCCCGTACCGAGCCACTGTGTCCACCAGCTCCGCCATCATCGTCTCCGTCGAGCAGCCTGAGCCCCGAGTGCTCGCGCCCCCTGCTTCGTCTTCTTCGAGCTCGACTTCACCGAGCACCGCTGCAGATCCCCTTCGCCGTCGCCGCCGCATCAACTCGTCCGCGACCGCGCCGTCTGCTTCTACGTGACCGCTGTGAGCTCAGCTACCTCCCCATCCTCTCCGTTTGTCTTCTTGTGCATCGTAGCGAGTACACGAAGTTGCACCGCATGCGCCGCCGCCGAGCTCGTCGTCGACGTGACTCCGGCCACCCACAGGCCTCACCACCTTGTCCACTAACTCTACCTCACCCCCATGAGTCCAACGCACCACTTCCGGTGCCTCGCCGTGCCCCGTAGCCCCGGTCTCATCTTCACCCGACTCCGGCGACCGCCTAGGTCGTCGCCGGCGACGTTTCCGGCCACCCCGAGCTCCACCACCGCCACCAAACGCTGCGGCCTGCTCCCAGCTACGCGTAGATGCCCTCCGCCCCTCTTTTGGTCGCCGGGACGCGCTAATGCACTCTCACTGCCGCGTCTGGCCTCGCCGGCAGCTAAACGCCGGCATGTTTGACCTTTGACTTTGACTGGGTGGGCCCAAGTTGACCCTCCTGAGTCTATGACAAGTGGGGCCCCCCTCTGCTAATTAACTCAGATTAGTTTTATCTAAATTTAGTTAGTTTAATAACTGCTGACACGCGGGACCCACTGGTCAGGTTGACCTAGACGTCCCCTTTGACCACTGACGCCACCCTGACGCACTGCTGACACAATAACCCTGATGCACTAATATAACCTCTTAAAATGGGTTTGCATTTGAATCTTTGGTTCAAATGGACTCATCTCAATCTGTTCTAGCTTGCATTAGCCCAAAACACATTCATATTGCCATGTCATAGCATGCATCATATTGTGCATTGCATTGATCGTGTTTCTTCTCTGTTTGTCGGTGTTGTTCCCCCTCGGTAGACGTTGTACCGACGTTGTGATCGTTGACACTGATGAAGACTCAATGCTATCTTCAGAAGTGCCAGGCAAGCAAAACCCCCTTGTTCATTCCGATACAATCCCACTCTCTCGCTCCTGCTCTCTTTTATTGCATTAGGACAACAACGATTCATCTGTTACTCGCTGCGGTAGCTAAACCCCTTTATCCTCTGCATGACCTGTCATTGCCACAGTAAATAGATGAAACCCACTAGCATGAGTAGGAGTTGTTTGAGCCCTGATGTGGCTACTCATTCATGCTTGTCTGTCATGCCTGCTATTGCTTAGAGTTGTGTCAGGTCTGATTCATTCGGGATGAATTGGAGGTGTGTGAACATGTCCTACTGTTGAGAGCTAAGTGTGTGAATAAGATTTGGTAAAGGTAGCGGTGAGAGGCCATGTAGGAGTACATGGTGGGTTGTCTCATTGCAGCCGTCCTCAAGGAACTGAGTTATGTGTTTGTGATCCATGAACAGCTACTACACACATTGGGATCCTTAATTGACTCTCTCGACTTATTAACCGCCCCTGTCCTCTGTCCAGGAGTTGCAACTAGTTTCTGGTGTTTGTAGGATATATGTTGGAGGCCGTGCGTAGCACGGACCCTAGGGGTGGGCTATGATGCGGTAGATACACCGTGGCACGGTGTACCGGGCGCCCGTTTGGTGTCTCGGAAACCCTGCACACAACGTTTGGGGCTGTGAGCGAAACTCCGGCAGGATCTCCTCGCGGATGGAACCCGAATAGGCGATAAACCTGGACTAGAGACTTGTGTGGTTAGTCAGGTCATGGCCGATTCCCTCGCCAGGCTTCCGCTTGAAGGTTGCCGAGATACACGACGTGTACATGGTGGTAAGTGGCGAGAGCGTGTGTGAAGAAGTTCACCCCTGCAGGGTTAACATCTTCTATTCGAATAGCCGTGTCCGCGGTGAAGGACTTCTGGGTTGCCTATAACAGTTCATAGACAAGTGAAAGTGGATACTCTAAAATGCGCAAGATAAGCGTGAGTGCTATGGATGGCCTTCTCATAGGGAGACGGGAGCGCATCCATAGTGGTGTATTGATATGGTGAATATGTGGACTCGTGTGCGCCACCTCAAAAGAGTTACTTGCAGTCGTAGTTTAGGATAGCCACCGAGTCAAAGCTGGCTTGCTGCAGTTAAACTCCACCACCCCCTTTGTTGATATCGATGCATATGTAGTCAGTTCTGATGTAAGTCTTGCTGGGTACATTTGTACGAATGTTAGCTTAATTTATGTTTTGCAGAGAGACTTCGGTCTCGCTAATAGTTCCGCGTGGACTTCGACGTTTAGCTTGTTACCTCAGCTACGATCTTGTGCCCTCGTCAGGATCTGGTAGATAGTCAGGCTTCTCAGCCTTTTTCATTTGTAGATGTCTGTACTCAGACATGTTAAGCTTCCGCATGTGCTTTGATTTGTATGCTCTGAATGCTGGGTCATGAGACCCATGTTTGTAATATCTTGGCTCCTCGGAGCCTAATGAATAAATACTTGAGTCGTAGAGTTATGTTGTGATGCCATGTTGTATTTACACATATCGAGCATATTGTGTGTATGATTGAAATGCTTGGTATGTGTGGGATCCGACAATCTAGTTGTTTATCCTTGGGAGCCTCTCTTATGGGGAAATGTAGTCTAGTGCTTCCATGAGCCATAGTAGTCCGCTACAGCCCGGTTCACCGGAGTCCTGCTAGCCCAAAGACTACCGCTCGGGACACTTGGTGGCGGCATGTGTTTCACTTTGTTCATGTGTTTGTCCTTCGGGAAATGTCACGCGGTGACATCCGAGTCCTGCCTAGCTGCTACAGCCGGGTTCCCTGAGTCCTGTTAGCACAAGTGCTACAGCCCGGATTCACACGCTGCAATGACCGACATGCTCGATGTGATTCATGTATGCCTGTCCCCATGGGTTAGTGCCGCTTTGGGTTCACGACTAGCCATGTCGGCTGTCATATGGATGCTAGCGACACTATCATATACGTGAGCCAAAATGCGCAAGCGGTCCCGGGCCATGGTAAGGCGACACCCGTGGGAATACCGTGCGTGAGGCCGCAAAGTGATATGAGGTGTTTCCGCTAGATCGATGTGACTTGGAATGGGGTCCTGACAGCTTTAGTAACAGAGCCTGACTGCCTGTAGGATTACCAAGCCAAACTGGTCGAAGTTGAGTCTAGAAATGCTTTAGTTATATAAGGGAATTGATTGTGGAAGGGAACATAAGGCTCTTTTTACTCCTTTACCCTATGCCCTTCTGATCTGAGTCGTCCTCTTCCTTTCTACGGGGATTAAGAACTAGGCTTCTCATCTTTCTATTAGGATGACGTGTTACTAATACATAGACTTATGTGATTGATGGATTCAAGTCTCAGTTCAGTTTCTACTATTTCCGTATGTACGTAGCTGGCCTCAAAACCTTGATATTGTGATGCTGAGTGGTCATGCCACTATTTTGCAGGATGTCTCAATTCTTTCTGAGCATTTACAGCCGTTATGCTGTCCGAGTCATCCCAGGTTACTAGATACTCTGATGCACTTGCAATCATTCCTCCATGTTCCTGATGTTCATTTGGGACACATT
Source organism: Aegilops longissima (assembly GCA_021605205.1). Lineage (NCBI taxonomy): Eukaryota > Viridiplantae > Streptophyta > Magnoliopsida > Poales > Poaceae > Aegilops > Aegilops longissima. The sequence continues at coordinate 154,537,854 of CM038677.1, forward strand.
AACCACACTAATTGCTGAGTTGAGGTACTCCACTACCTCGACATTTCTGTTGGAACAATTATTATAACCATAGGTGTCTTAGAGGATCATCTAGTAATCTAACCATGCTTTATATTCCTGGTGTGATGATTCTGGCCATTATTCTCGAAAGCATCCCGTGATGCCATTCAGTTAGTAGGCATTCTATTTATCGGCTCTTAAGCCCAAGATTTACCCTACTTACCTCATGTGATAGTGTTTGCTAGTTCATTTAGGATATTAGTAACCTTGCGATAGCCCTCGAGGTCTGTGGTATTTCCTTCTTCCAAATACCATGAATTGCGTATGGCAGAAGTTCTTTTGAACCAAAAGATCACAACCAGAGTGCTCCTAATGGGTCCTCTATTCTACATTGTGATTCTGCCAGCTCTACCTTTCTGCATGTGTTATCCGGAAGAAATGTTGAACTTGGTTCGACATACTAATCCATGCATTCACAACTCAGAAAGTTATATGTTCCTTGAGATGACCCTCCTCAGGTGTATTCCGACCCTAGTCTATCAATTGATAGTCAGGAATAGGTGTGCATTTATGTTCATCCATGCCTATTATTCTTGTGGTCCGACAAGAAATTCTATTCCGGAATGACCAGGAGAAACAAACTCCAGTACCTCGTCCATTTCTAGGATTGGGTCAAAGTAGTTGTATTCCGCAGATCAAAATGCCAATCCAGCTTTTGCTCTGTTCTACCTCGGAGTATTACCCCCTTTTATGTCAGGATTGTTATGAAAATTGCACCATTTCTCATGAATTCTTGACGTAGTGATACTTCTCGCTGTCATTACTCATTCCTCGGTCTCGTGTTGTTGTAATCAGAATGCCGACAAGTGAACTGTGATGTGTGAAATCAATACTCCTAGCAACTCTGTTGCTTGGTAGTTAATGGACAATAATCTCATTCTTAGCGTGTTGGTTATTGAGTCACCATCCTAGGATTGATCATGCTACCCAGTCCTTATTTTCGGTGCACTCTCCATTCAATGAGTTAGGATTGTATCAATCCCTCGCTTTTTTGATCATATCGTCTTGTCTCGAAAGCAAGATTGTTCTCAAGCTTAGTAAGATATCAGTGGTTCGTGATTTTCTGAATATCTTCTCGGAAGTATTACCAGGTTGTCCCCTGATTGTTATGTTGAGCTCGTGATCAAGTTGGTTTCTTGTGAACCACCCTTTCTCCAAGCATCTGTGTTGGATACCCCTGAGCTAGTTGGTTGAGCTAAACAACAACTTGGAGAGTTGGAAGATAAAAGCTTGTCCGACTTAGTTCATATCTAAGGGATATCTTTGAGTGTGCGTGTGTGCTGAAGAAAGATGATACCTTCATCAATTGGTCCTTGTGATCAGTTGTTGGATCTATTGTCTTACCCAAATCTTTGATTTGCGTATGGGCTATCTTCAAATCAAATCAGAACCAACGATATTCATAATGTTGTCTTACTCGTGGTTGATTCCTCGAGCATACACCATTACATCTTTTGCTCCGACCAATACTATCACATTGTTCACATAATGGTGGAAGTCCAGTGATATGGAAATTCCGATGAGTTGCTGTTGAGCCCATGAGCAGCATCTTGTTTCCCCCATGATTCATGTAGGTCCCGACAAGGTTGATGTTTTGGCTGACACACCTAGCCGGAAGATCTATCATTGTATTATCTTGATTGAGCTATTTGACCATCTTATCCATGAGGATTTAGTGCAACTTATGCTAGAAGTTGTTCCTCAAGGGTCGTTGTGCTCTCGATTTCCTCGATTATGCTGGAACCATTCAAACAGTGAAATCACTCTCTACTGTTGAGTTTCTCCCCAGTTACTAGAATTATTCCCAGCATTTGTATTTTGCCCCCAGTTTGCACCGTCGTTGTGCCATCCTACCACGGGTTCCATCCATTTCTGATGATAAGCAAAAATCATCCATTGCGTTGTCTTCAACAAGGTAATCCATATCTTCCATACTAGTCCGAGTATGCCATTCTACCGAACTCCTCCAACGATCGCTCGAGATTTGCCCTAACCTGGTATAGAGAGTCTCAATGATCTCTAAATCAAAAGTAATTCTTTTTGCCACTTAAGGAAATATTTCTGCAAGTCACCTTCCTTAAGTTGTCTCGTTATGGTATCATGGCAACTCAACTCCTCGCTATGTTGACAACCGTTCAACACCTTCTTAAGAGTGGACTTGTTGACTACCTAGCGAGACCTCGTCCTATGTTTCACTCCATTTCTTTGGATAGATGCTTCGTGTCTCGGCTCGAGAGATGTTTCTATGTCTTGCTCCGCGGGTTGATCTTCTGATCATTAAGATGATCCATCTATATAGACATGTCTCGCTTCTTGTCCTCGTGTTGGATGAAGATTTCGAAAGCAAAGACGTCAAGATCAATTTATGTCAACAAATCAACAACCTCGAGGAGACAGTTGGATCATGAAGTTTGTGATGCTTAGTGTCCCCTTTGTCTTCTTACCTCACGTCTTGAATCTTGGGGCGAGATTCTTGTTTAGTGGGGGTGAGTTGTCACCTCCCTAGCCTTACCTTGCACTAGGCTAGCACTTGTCTGTTGCATCATGTTTAAATTATTTTGAAACTTGAAGTGGGGATTGCCTAAACCCTAATATCAAAGGAATTCACTAGGTTCAACTAAAATATTTTCAGTGAATACAAATGGCTTTCAAAAATGTTCATCATTTCTGGAAAATGCTAGAAACCATAACCAGAGGTGTTGCACATTTTTCCATGACATATTTGGGCTCTGAATTAAATAATATAGTATTTGCATGTGGGCATTTAAATGCTATTAAATATTTTAAATGCTCAATTAATCATAAACTAAAATGTTTGATGTTGGTTATATTCCAAACAGTGGCATTAAGCAGTTTTATGATTTTTGGATCTGTTTTAGTATTTTTAGTAAAGCCACAAAGATTACAGAAAAATAAAAAATCAGAAATAAAAGAGGAGGAGGGAACTTACCTGGCCGCAGCCCACTGGCAGCCACACGGCCGCCCAGACTTGGCCGCCCACGCCACCACTGCTTAGCCTCGCCAGCAGCACAGAGGTGACGCCGGCGAGCACGAGCTCGCCAAAGCGTCAGCTGCTTGCCGCCCGTGCCCCTGGACACCTGGGCGAGCTCCACGTCGCCGCCCTGACCCCGTGGACGTCTCGCATTCTCCCCTGCCTCTCTCTCTCTCTCTCTCGCTCTTCCTCCGCCATGGCCGACGCTGCTGCGCCCGCGCCACCGTGAAACCACGTCCACCGTCGTCCCCGTACCGAGCCACTGTGTCCAACAGCTCCGCCGTCGTCGTCTCCGTCGAGCAGCCCGAGCCTCGAGCGCTCGTGCGCCCTGCTTCGTCTTCTTCGAGCTCGACTTCACCGAGCACCGCCACAGATCCCCTTCGCCGTCGCCGCCGCATCAGCTCGTCCCCGACCGTGCCGTCTGCTTCTACGTGACCGCCGTGAGCTCAGCTACCTCCCCATCCTCTCGGTTTGCCTTCTTGTGCACCGTAACGACTACACGAAGTTCCACCGCACGCGCCGCCACCGAGCTCGTCGTCGACGTGACTCCGGCCACCACAGGCCTCACCTCCTTGTCCACTAACTCTACCTCACCCCCACGAGTCCAACGCACCACTTCCCATGCCTCGCCGTGCCCCGTAGCCCCGGGTTCATCTTCACCCGACTCCGGCGACCGCCTAGGTCGTCGCCGGTGACGTTTCCGGCCACCCCGAGCTCCACCACCGCCACCAAACGCCGCGGCCTGCTCCCAGCTACGCGTAGATGCCCTCTGCCACTCTTTTGGTCACCGGAACGTGCTAATGCACTCTCACCGCCGCGTCTGGCCTCGCCGGCGGCTAAACGCCGGCGTGTTTGACCTTTGACTTTGACTGGGTGGGCCCAGGTTGACCCCCCTGAGTCTATGACAAGTGGGGCCACCTTCTGCTAATTAACTCATATTAGTTTTAACTAAATTTAGTTAGTTTAATAACTGCTGACATGCGGGACCCACTGGTCAGGTTGACCTGGACGTCCCCTTTGACCACTGACGCCACCCTGACGCACTGCTGACGCAATAACTAATTTCTGGATTTATTTTTATATAGAAAATTCCAGAAATTGCTGCAAACTTCTAAAAATCATAGAAAATCAACCGTAGCTCCAAATCAAACAAATTATATATGGAAAATGATCAGAAAAATCCAATCTATCCATCTGTACTGGTTTTATGCTTGTTTAAAAAATTTAACCTTGCTGTTTAGATGAAACAAGTTAATGCACTAATATAACCTCTTAAAATGGGTTTGCCTTTGAATCTTTGGTTCAAATGGACTCGTCTCAATCTGTTCTAGCTTGCATTAGCCCAAAACACATTCATATTGCCATGTCAAAACATGCATCATATTGTGCATTGCATTGATCGTGTTTCTTCTCTGTTTGCCGGTATTGTTCCCCCTCGGTAGACGTTGTACCGATGTTGTGATCGTTGACACTGATGAAGACTCAATGCTATCTTCAGAAGTGACAGGCAAGCAAAACCCCCTTGTTCATTCCGATGCAATCCCACTCTCTCGCACCTGCTTTCTTTTATTGCATTAGGACAACAACGATTCATCTGTTACTCGCTGCGGTAGCTGGACCCCTTTATCCTCTGCATGACCTGTCATTGCCACAGTAAATAGATGAAACCCACTAGCATGAGTAGGAGTTGTTTGAGCCCTCATGTGCCTACTCATTCATGCTTGTTTGTCATGCCTGCTATTGCTTAGAGTTGTGTCAGGTCTGATTCATGCAGGATGAATCGGAGGTGTGTGAACATGTCCTACTGTTGAGAGCTAAGTGTGTGAATACGATTTGGTAAAGGTAGCGGTGAGAGGCCATGTAGGAGTACATGGTGGGTTGTCTCATTGCAGCCGTCCTCAGGAACTGAGTTCTGTGTTTGTTATCCATGAACAGCTACTACCACACATTGGGATCCTTAATTGACTCTCTCGACTTATTAACCACCCCTGTCCTCTGTCCAGGAGTTGCAACTAATTTCTAGTGTTTGTAGGATATGTGTTGGAGGCCGTGCGTAGCGCTGACCCTAGGGGTGGGCTATGATGCGGTAGATGCACCATGGCACGGTGTACCGGGCGCCCGTTTGGTGTCTCAGAAACCCGGCACACATCGTTTGGAGCTGTGAGCGAAACTCCGGCCGAATCTCCTCGCGGATGGAACCCGAATAGGCGATAAACCTGGACTAGAGACTTGTGTGGTTAGTCAGGTCGTGGCCGACTCCCTCGCCAGGCTTCCGCTTGAAGGTTGCCGAGATACACGACGTGTACATGGTGGTAACTGGCGAGAGCGTGTGTGAAGAAGTACACCCCTGCAAGGTTAACATCATCTGTTCGAATAGCCGTGTCCGCGGTGAAGGACTTCTGGGTTGCCTATAACAGTTCATAGACAAGTGAAAGTGGATACTCTAAAATGCGCAAGATAACCGTGAGTGCTATGGATGGCCTTCTCGTAGGGAGACAGGAGCACATCCGTAGTGGTGTATTGATATGGTGAATATGTGGACTCGTGTGCGCCACCTCAAAAGAGTTACTTGCAGTCGTAGTTTAGGATAGCCACCGAGTCAAAGCTGGCTTGCTGCAGTTAAACTCCACCACCCCCTTTGTTGATACCGATGCATATGTAGTTAGTTCTGATGTAAGTCTTGCTGGGTACATTTGTACTCACGTTAGCTTAATTTATGTTTTGTAGAGAGACTTCAGTCTTGCTAATAGTTCCGCGTGGACTTCGACGTTTAGCTTGTTACCTCAGCTACGATCTTGTGCCCTCGGCAGGATCTGGTAGATAGTCAGGCTTCTCAGCCTTTTTCATTTGTAGATGTCTGTACGCAGACATGTTAACCTTCCGCATGTGCTTTGATTTGTATGCTCTGAATGCTGGGTCATGAGACCCATGTTTGTAATATCTTGGCTCCTCGGAGCCTAATGAATAAATACTTGAGTCGTAGAGTTATGTTGTGATGCCATGTTGTATTTACACATATCGAGCATATTGTGTGTATGATTGAAATGCTTGGTATGTGTGGGATCCGACAATCTAGTTGTTTATCCTTGGCAGCCTCTCTTATGGGGAAATGTAGTCTAGTGCTTCCATGAGCCATAGTAGTCCGCTATAGCCGGTTCACGGAGTCCTGCTAGCCAAAGACTACTTATCGTGACACTTGGTGGTGGCATGTGTTTCACTTCGTTCGTGTGTCTGTCCTTCGGGAAATGTCACGCGGTGACATCCGAGTCCTGCCTAGCCTGCTACAGCCCGGGTTCCCAAGTCCTGTTAGCCGATGCTACAGCCCGGATTCACACGCTGCCGACCGGCATGCTCGATGTGATTCATGTATGCCTGTCCCCATGGGTTAGTGCCGCTTTGGGTTCATGACTAGCCATGTCGGCCCGGTTCTCTGTCATATGGATGCTAGCGACACTATCATATACGTGAGCCAAAAGGCTAAACGGTCTGGGCCATGGTAAGGCGACACCATGGAATACCATGCGTGAGGCCGCAAAGTGATATGAGGTGTTATCGGCTAGATCGACGTGACTTGGAATCGGGTCTGACAGCTTTGGTATCGAGCCTGATGCTCAGAGGATTACCAAGCCAAACTGGTGAAGTTGAGTCTAGAAATGCTTTAGTTATGTAAGGAATTGATTGTGGAAGGAACATAAGGCTCTTTTTACTCCTTTACCCTATGCCCTTCTGATCTGAGTCATCCTCTTCCTTTCTACGGGGATTAAGAACTAGGCTTCTCATCTTTCTATTAGGATGACGTGTTACTAATACATAGACTTATGTGATTGATGGATTCAAGTCTCAGTTCAGTTTCTACTATTTCCGTATGTTCGTAGCTGGCCTCAAAACCTTGATATTGTGATGCTGAGTGGTCATGCCACTATTTTGCAGGATGTCTCAATTCTTTCTAAGCATTTACAGCCGTTATGCTCCGAGTCATCCCAGGTTTCTAGATAGTCTGATGCACTTGCAATCATTCCTCCATGTTCCTGATGTTCATTTGGGCCAGATTAACCACACTAATTGCTGAGTTAAGGTACTCCACTACCTCGACATTTCTGTTGGAACTATTATTATAACCGTAGGTGCCTTAGAGGATCATCTAGTAATCTAGCCATGCTTTATATTCCTGGTGTGATGATTCTGGCCATTATTCTCGAAAGCATCCCGTGATGCCATTTAGTTTGTAGGCATTCTATTTCTGGGCTCTTAAGCCCAAGATTCACCCTACTAACCTCATGTGATAGTGTTTGCTAGTTCCTTTAGGATATTAGTAACCTTGCGATAGCCCTCGAGGTCCGTGGTATTTCCTTCTTCCAAATACCATGAATTGCGTATGGCAGAAGTTCTTTTGAACCAAAAGATCACAACCAGAGTGCTCCTAATGGGTCCTCCATTCTACATTGTGATTCTGCCAGTTCTACCTTTCTTTATGGTTTATCTGGAAGAAATGTTGAACTTGGTTCGACATACTAATCCATGCATTCACAACTCAGAAAGTTATATGTTCCTTGAGTTGACCCTCCTCAGGTGTATTCCGACCCTAGTCTATCAATTGATAGTCAGGAATAGTTGTGCATTTATGTTCATCGATGCCTATTATTCTTGTGGTCCGACAAGCCATTCTATTCCGGAATGACTAGGAGAAACAAACTCCTGTACCTCGTCCATTTCTAGGACTGGGTCAAAGTAGTTGTATTCCGCAGATCAAAATGCCAATCCTGTTTTTGCTCTGTTCTACCTCGGAGTATTACCCCCTTTTATGTCAGGATTGTCATGAAAATTGCACCATTTCTCATGAATTCTTGACGTAGTGATACTTCTCGCTATCATTACTCATTCCTCGGTCCCGTTTTGTTGTAACCGGAATGCTGACAAGTGAACTGTGACCTGTGAAATCAATACTCCTAGCAACTCTGTTGCTTGGTAGTTAATGGAAAATAATCTCATTCTTAGCGTGTTGGTTATTGAGTCACCATCCTAGGATTGATCGTGCTACCCAGTCCTTATTCCCTGTGCACTCTCCGTTCAATGAGTTAGGATTGTATCAATCCCTCACTTTTTTGATCATATCGTCTTGTCTCGAAAGCAAGATTTTTCTCAAGCTTAGTAACATATCGGTGGTTCGTGATTTTCCGAATATATTCTCGGAAGTGTTACCAGGTTGTCCCCTGACTGTTATGTTGAGGTCGTGATCAAGTTGGTTTCTTGTGAACCACCCTTTCTCCAAGCATCTGTGTTGGATACCCTTGAGCTAGTTGGTTGAGCTAAACAACAACTTGGAGAGTTGGAAGATAAAAGCTTGTCCTACTTAGTTCATCACTAAGGGATATCTTTGAGCGTGCTTGTGTGCTGTAGAAAGACGATACCTTCATCAATTGGTCCTCGTGATCAGTTGTTTGATCTATTGTCTTACCCAAATCTTTGATTTGCGTATGGGCTATCTTCAAATTAAATCAGAACCAACGATATTCGTAATGTTGTCTTACTCGTGGTTGATTCCTCGAGCATACACCATTACATCTTTTGCTCCGACCAATACTATCACATTGTTCACATAATGGTGGAAGTCCAGTGATATGGAAATTCCGATGAGTTGCTTTGAGCCCATGAGCAGCGTCTTGTTTCCCCCATGATTCATGTTAAACTTTAAGGTAGTGTTGGAAACTTGGTAAACAATGCCTTCATGTTCCGTTCATGAAGCATATGCTTGGATGATAGGAGTGACTTCCTTTGATTCACGTGCATTAGATGTAAGTTGCCGCCGTGAATTCGATAAAGTTTGTTTTTGCTTCCTTTGGAATCATCCCAAGTTAGTCATGCACATGTGCGAAGTATTCTATGGTTTGGAGACTAGCAACCTTCATTCTATATGTATCCCTAGCACACCAAGCCACTGATTGATTTGTTCAAGGAGAAGAAGTTTCTTCTTAAGAGCTAGACTTACGCAAGGACTTCGATATCCTCGTTGATGGTTCCTAACCAGAATTCAGTAGTGTTTTGTTGTAAGACTACCATGTGATCATGATTGTCTGGGACAGCGTGTTCACATGCTTGTAGCAGAACCAGCTCATGCTTTTGAGCTTACTACCGTAGTTCATTTCCCGAGAATTTCGCAACGCCATCTCATCGATTTGTGTTGCAAACTTTCATTTTCGTCTAGACTCGATGAGTCTGGAATATCCTGTTACCAACTAGATCTGAATCTCAGGCAGATATGACGGTTGGAACTTCTCTAAGATTATGATGTAGGTCCCGACAAGGTTGATGTTTTGGCCGACACACCTAGCCAGAAGATCTATCATTGTAGTATCTTGATTGAGCTATTTGACCATCTTCTCCATGAGGATTTAGTGCAACTTATGCTAGAAGTTGTTCCTCAAGGGTCGTTGTGCTCTCGATTTCCTCGATTATGCTGGAACCATTCAAACAGTGAAATCACTCTCTACTGTTGAGTTTCTCCCCAGTTACTAGAATTATTCCCAGCATTTGTATTTTGCCCCCAGTTTGCACCGTCGTTGTGCCATCCTACCACGGGTTCCATCCATTTCTGATGATAAGCAAAAATCATCCATTGCGTTGTCTTCAACAAGGTAATCCATATCTTCCATACTAGTCCGAGTATGCCATTCTACCGAACTCCTCCAACGATCGCTCGAGATTTGCCCTAACCTGGTATAGAGAGTCTCAATGATCTCTAAATCAAAAGTAATTTTTTTGTCACTTAAGGAAATATTTCTGCAAGTCACCTTCCTTAAGTTGCCTCGTTATGGTATCATGGCAACTCAACTCCTCGCTATGTTGACAACCGTTCAACACCTTCTTAAGAGTGGACTTGTTGACTACCTAGCGAGCCCTCGTCATCTGTTTCACTCCATTTCTTTGGATAGATGCTTCGTGTCTCAGCTCGAGAGATATTTCTACGTCTTTCTCCGCGGGTTGATCTTGTGATCATTAAGATGATCCATCTATATAGACATGTCTTGCTTCTTGTCCTCGTGTTGGATGAAGATTTCGAAAGCAAAGACGCCAAGATCAATTTGAGTCAACAAATCAACAACCTCGAGGAGACACTTGGATCATGAAGTTTGTGATGCTTTGTGTCCCCTTTGTCTTCTTACCTCACGTCTTGAATCTCGGGGCGAGATTCTTGTTTAGTGGGGGTGAGTTGTCACATCCCTAGCCATACCTTGCATTAGTCTAGCACTTGTCTGTTGCATCATGTTTAAATTATTTTGAAACTTGAAGTGGGGATTGCCTAAACCCTAGCATCAAAGGAATTCACTAGGTATAACTAAAATATTTTCAGTGAATCCAAATGGCTTTCAAAAATGTTCATCATTTCTGGAAAATGCTAGAAACCATAACCAGAGGTGTTCACATTTTTCCATGACATATTTGGGCTCTGAATTAAATCATATAGTATTTGCATCTGGGCATTTAAATGCTATTAAATATTTTAAATGCTCAATTAATCATAAACTAAAATGTTTGCTGTTGGTTATATTCCAAACAGTGGCATTGAGCAGTTTTATGATTTTTGGATCTGTTTTAGTATTTTTAGTAAAGCCACAAATATTAGAAAAAAATAGAAAATCAGAAATAAAAGAGGAGGAGGGAACTTACCTGGCCGCAGCTCACTGGCAGCCACCAGCGCCGACCAAAGATCTTTGGCCCACGCCACCAGCTGCCGCCCTCGCCAGTAGCACAGAGGTGACGCCGGCGAGCACGAGCTCTCCACGGCGTCAGCTGCTTGCCACCCGCACCCCTGGACACCTGGGCAAGCTCCACGTCGCCGCCCTGACCCCGTGGATGTCTTGCATTCTCCCCAGCCTCTCTCTCGCTCTTCCTCCGCCATGGCCGATGCTGCTGCGCTGCGCCACCGTGAAACCGCGTCCACCGCCGTCCCCGTACCGAGCCACTGTGTCCAACAGCTCCGCCATCGTCGTCTCCGTCGAGCAGCCTGAGCCCCGAGCGCTCGCGCGCCCTGCTTCGTCTTCTTCGAGCTCGACTTCATCGAGCACCGCTGCAGATTCCCTTCGCCGTCGCCGCTGCATCAGCTCGTCGCCGACCGCGCCGTCTGCTTCTACGTGACCGCCGTGAGCTCAGCTATCTCCCCATCCTCTCTGTTTGCCTTCTTGTGCATCGTAGTGACTACACGAAGTTCCACCGCATGCGCCGCCGCCGAGCTCGTTGTCGACGTGACTCCGGCCACCCACAGGCCTCACCACCTTGTCCACTAACTCTACCTCACCCCCACGGGTCCAACGCACCACTTCCCGTGCCTTGCCGTGCCCCGTAGCCCCGGGCTCATCTTCACCCGACTCCGGCGACCGCCTAGGTCGTCGCCGGCGACGTTTCCGGCCACCCCGAGCTCCACCACCACCACCAAACGCCGCGGCCTGCTCCCTGCTACGCGTAGATGCCCTCCGCGGTTCTTTTGGTCGCCGGAACGCGCTAATGTACTCTCACCGCCCGTGTGGCCTCGCCGGCGGCTAAACGCCAGCATGTTTGACCTTTGACTTTGACTGGGTGGGCCCAGGTTGACCCCCCTAAGTCTATGACAAGTGGGGCCCCCCTCTGCTAATTAACTCAGATTAGTTTTAACTAAATTTAGTTAGTTTAATAACTCACGACATCGCTGGGACCCCTTGGTCGGGTCAGTTGACTGGACGCCCCTTTGACCACTGACGCCACCCTGACGCACTACTAATGCAATAACTAATTTCTGGATTTATTTTTATATAGAAAATTCCAGAAATTGTTGCAAACTTCTAAAAATCATAGAAAATCAACCGTAGCTCCAAATCAAACAAATTATGTGTGGAAAATGATAAAAAAAAATCCAATCTATCCATCTGTACTGGTTTCATGCATGTTTAAACAATTTAACCTGGCTGTTTAGATGAAACAAGTTAATGCACTAATATAACCTCTTAAAATGGGTTTGCATTTGAATCTTTGGTTCAAATGGACTCATATCAATCTGTTCTAGCTTGCATTAGCCCAAAACACATTCATATTGCCATGTCATAGCATGCATCATATTGTGCATCGCATTGATCTTGTTTCTTCTCTGTTTGCCGGTATTGTTCCCCCTCAGTAGACGTTGTACCGACGTTGTGATCGTTGACACTGATGAAGACTCAATGCTATCTTCAGAAGTGCCAGGCAAGCAAAACCCCCTTGTTCATTCCGATACAATCCCATTCTCTTGCTCCTGCTCTCTTTTATTGCATTAGGACAACAACGATTCATCTGTTACTCGCTGCGGTAGCTGAACCCCTTTATCCTCTGCATGACCTGTCATTGCCACAGTAAATAGATGAAACCCACTAGCATGAGTAGGAGTTGTTTGAGCCCTGATGTGCCTACTCATTCATGCTTGTTTGTCATGACTGCTATTGCTTAGAGTTGTGTCAGGTCTGATTCATCCGGGATGAATCGGAGGTGTGTGAACAAGTCCTACTGTTGAGAGCTAAGTGTGTGAATACGATTTTGGTAAAGGTAGCGGTGAGAGGCCATGTAGGAGTACATGGTGGGTTGTCTCATTGCAGCCGTCCTCAGGAACTGATTTCTGTGTTTGTGATCCATGAACAGCTACTACCACACATTGGGATCCTTAATTGACTCTCTCGACTTATTAACTGCCCCTGTCCTCTGTCCAGGAGTTGCAACTAGTTTCTGGTGTTTGTAGGATATGTGTTGGAGGCCGTGCGTAGCACTGACCCTAGGGGTGGGCTATGATGCGGTATATACACCATGGCACGGTGTACCGGGCGCCCGTTTGGTGTCTCGGAAACCCTGCACACTTCGTTTGGGGCTGTGAGCGAAACTCCGGCCGGATCTCCTCGCGGATGGAACCCGAATAGGCGATAAACCTGGACTAGAGACCTATGTGGTTAGTCAGGTCGTGGCCGACTCCCTCGCCAGGCTTCCGCTTGAAGGTTGCCAAGATACACGATATGTACATGGTGGTAACAGGCGAGAGCTTGTGTGAAGAAGTACACCCCTGCAGGGTTAACATCATCTATTCGAATAGCCGTGTCCGCGGTGAAGGACTTCTGGGTTGCCTATTGTTGGGGAACGTAGTAATTTCAAAAAATTTCCTACGATCACGCAAGACCATGGTGATGCATAGCAACGAGATGAGAGTGTTGTCTACGCCCTCGTGAGACCAGCAACGGAAGCGTTGACGCAACGTAGAGGAAGTAGTCGTACTTCTTCCCGATCCAACCGATCCAAGTACCGAACGACGGCACCTCCGAGTTCTGCACACGCTCAGCTCGATGACGTCCCTCGAACTCCGATCCAGCCGAGTGTTGAGGGAGAGTTTCACAAGACGACGGCGTGGTGACGATGATGATGTTTCACCGGCGCAGGGCTTCGCTTAAGCTCCGCAACGGTATATTCGAGGTGTAGTTTGGTGGAAGGGGCACCGACACGGCTAAGGAACGATCTCAATGATCAACTTGTGTGTCATGGGGTGCCCTCTGCCTCAGATATAAAGGAGGGAAGGGAGGGGCTGGCGGCCACCAAGGGCTGCGCTGGGAGTCCTACTCCCACCGGGAGTAGGATTCCCCCAATCCTAGTCCAACTAGGGTTTGACCAAGGGAGAGGGAGAGAGAGCCACCCCTTCTCCTAATCCTAATAGGACTAGGAAGGGGAAGGCTGCGCCAGCATATGGCCCCTTTTCTCTTTCCCTTAAGGCCCATCAAGGCCCATTGACTCCCGGAGGTTCCGTAATTCTGCATCGGTAAAATTTCCAATTTCACCCGGAGTGATTCCGAGTCCAAACATAGGCTTCCAATATATCAATCTTTATGTCTCGACCATTTCGAGACTCCTCGTCATGTCCGTGATCTCATCCGGACTCAACAACCTTCGTACATCAATATCATATAAACTCATAATAACTGCCATCGAAACGTTAAGCGTGCGGACCCTACGGGTTCGAGAACTATGTAGACATGACCGAGACATCTCTCGGTCAATAACCAATAGCGGGACCTGGATGCCCATATTGGCTCCTACATATTCTACGAAGATCTTTATCGGTCGACCGCATAACAACATACGTTGTTCCTTTGTCATCGGTATGTTACTTGCCCGAGATTCGATCGTCGGTATCCAATACCTAGTTCAATCTCGTTCATGGCAAGTCTCTTTTCTCGTTCCGTAATACATCATCTCACAACTAACACATTTAGTTGCAATGCTTGCAAGGCTTATGTGATGTGCATTACCGAGAGGGCCCAGAGATACCTCTCCGACAATCGGAGTGACAAATCCTAATCTCAAATATGCCAACCCAACATGTACCTTCGGAGACACCTGTAATGTACCTTTATAATCACCCGATTACGTTGTGACGCTTGGTAGCACCCAAAGTGTTCCTCGGCAAACGGAGTTGCATAATCTCATAGTCATAGGAACATGTATAAGTCATGAAGAAAAGCACTAGCAACAAACTATACGATCAGGTGCTATGCTAATGGAATGGGTCATGTCAATCAGATCATTCAACCAATGATGTGATCCCGTTAATCAAATAACAACTCCTTGTTCATGGTTAGGAAACATAACCATCTTTGATTAACGAGCTAGTCAAGTAGAGGCATACTAGTGACACTCTGAGGTTTATGTATTCACACATGTATTATGTTTCCGGTTAATACAATTCTAGCATGAATAATAAACATTTATCATGATATAAGGAAATAAATAATAACATTATTATTGCCTCTAGGGCATATTTCCTTCAGTCTCCCACTTGCACTAGAGTCAATAATCTAGATCACATCACCATGTGATTAACATCGATAGTTCACATCATCATGTGATTAACACCCATAATTCACATCGCCATGTGACCAAGACCCAAAGGGTTTACTAGATTCAGTAATCTAGTTCACATCGCTATGTGATTAACACCCAAAGAGTACTAAGGTGTGATCATGTTTTGCCTTGTGAGAGAATCTTAGTCAACGGGTCTGCCACATTCAGAGCCGTAAGTATTTTGCAAATTTCTATGTATACAATGCTCTGCACGGAGCTACTCTAGCTAATTGCTCCCACTTTCAATATGTATCTAGATTGAGACTCGAGTCATCTAGATTAGTGTTAAAACTTGCATCGACGTAACCTTTTACGATTTAACCTTTTTTCACTTCCATAATCGAGAAACATATCCTTATTCTACTAAGGATAATTTTTGACCGCTGTCCATTGATCTACTCCTAGATCTCTATTGCACTCCTTGCCAATCTTAGTGGTAGGGTATGCAATAGATCAGTACACAACATGACATACTTTATAGAACCTATGGCTGATGCATAGGGAATGACTTTCATTCTCTTTCTATCTTCTGCCGTGGTCGGGTTTTGAGTCTTACTCAATCTCACACCTTGTAACACAGGCAAGAACTCTTTCTTTGACTGTTCCATTTTGAACTACTTCAAAATCTTGTCAAGGTATGTATTCATTGAAAAACTTATCAAGCGCCTTGATCTATCTCTATAGATCTTGATGCTCAATATGTAAGCAGCTTCACCAAGGTCTTTCTTTGAAAAATTCCTTTCAAATACTCCTTTATGCTTTGCGAATAATTTTACATTATTTCCGATCAACAATATGTCATTCACATATACTTATCGTAAAGGCTGTAGTGCTCCCACTCACTTTCTTGTAAATACAGGCTTCACCGTAAGTCTCAGATAACACTATATGCTTTGATCAATTTATCAAAGCGTGTATTCCAACTCCGAGATGCTTGCACCAGTCCATAGATGGATCGCTGGAGTTTGCACATTTTGTTAGCTCCTTTAGGATTGACAAAAACTTCGGTTGCATCATATACAACTCTTCTTTAATAAATCCATTAAAGAATGTAGTTTTGATATCCATTTGCCAGATTTCATAAAATGTGGCAATTGCTAACATGATTCGGACAGACTTTAAAAATCGCTACAGATTGAGAAAATCTCATTGTAGTCAACACCTTGAACTTGTCGAAAACCTTTTGCGACAAGTCGAGCTTTGTAGATAGTAACACTACTATCGGTGTCCGTCTTCCTCTTTAAGATCCATTTATTTAACATGGCTTGCTGATCATCGAGCAAGTCAATCAAAGTCCATACTTTGTTCTCATACATGGATCCTATCTCAGATTTCATGGTCTCAAGCCATTTCATGAATCTGGGCTCATCATCGCTTCCTCATAGTTCGTAGGTTCATCATGGTCTAGTAACATGACTTCTAGAATAAGATTACCGTACCACTCTGGTGTAGATCTTACTCTGGAAGACCTACGAGGTTTTAGTAGCAACTTGATCTGAAGTTTCATGATCATCATCATTAACTTCCTCACTAATTGGTGTAGGAATCATCGAACTGATTCTGTGATGAACTACTTTCCAATAAGAGAGAAGGTACAATTACCTCATCAAGTTCTACTTTCCTCCCACTCACTTCTTTCGAGAGAAACTTCTTCTCTAGAAAGGATCCATCTTAGCAAAAAACTTGCCTTCGGATCTGTGATAGAAGGTGTACCCAACATTTTCTTTTTTTTTGGGTATTCTATGAAGACGCACTTCTCCGATTTGGGTTCGAGCTTATCAGGTGAAAACCTTTTCACATAAGCATCACAACTCCAAACTTTAAGAAACGACAGACTTAGGTTTATCGCTAAACCATAGTTCATACGGTGTCATCTCAACGGATTTAGATGGTTGCCCTATTAAACGTGAATGCAGCTGTCTCTAATGCATAACCCAAAAACGATAGTGGTAAATCGGTAAGATACATCATAGATCGCACCATATCATAATAAAGTACGGTTACGACGTTCGGACACACCATAACGTTGTGGTGTTCCGGTGGCGTGAGCTGTGAAACTATTCCACATTGTTTTCATTGAAGACCAAACTCAGAACTCGAATATTCATCTCCACGATCAGATCGCAGAAACTTTATTTTCTTGTTACGATGATTTTCCCCTTCACTCTGAAATTCTTTGAACCTTTCAACTATTTCAGACTTATGTTTCATCAAGTAGATATACCCATATCTGCTCAAATCATCTTGTGAAGGTCAGAAAATAACGATACTTGCCACGAGCATCAACACTCATTGGATCGCATACATCGGTATGTATTATTCCCAATAAGTCAGTAGCTTGTTCCATTGTTCCGGAGAACGGAGTTTTAGTCATCTTGCCCAAAAGGCACGGTTCGCAAGCATCAAATGATTCAAAATCAAGTGATTCCAAAAGTCCATCAGCATGGAGTTTTCTTCATGCGCTTTACACCAATATGACCTAAACGGCAGTGCCACAAATAAGTTGCACTATCATTATTAACTTTGCATCTTTTGGTTTCAATATTATGAATATGTGTATCACTATGATCGAGATCCAATGAACCATTTTCATTGGGTGTGTAACCATATAAGGTTTTATTCATGTAAATGAACAACAATTTATTCTCTTACTTAAATGAATAATCGTATTGCAATAAACATGATCAAATCATATTTATGCTCAACACCAAATAACACTTATTTAGGTTCCACACTAATCCCGAAAGTATAGGAGTGTGCGATGATGATCATATCAATCTTGGAACTACTTCCAACACTCATCGTCACTTCCCTTCAACTAGTCTCTGCTTATCTCAGTAACTCCTGTTTGAGTTACTAATCTTAGCAACCGAACGAGTATCAAATACTCGGGGCCACTATAAACACTAGTAAGGCACACATCAATAACCTGTATATCAAATATAACCTTGTTCACTTTGCCATCCTTCTTATCCACCAAATATTCAGGGTAGTTCGCTCCAAAGGACCAGTTCTATTGCAGCAAAAGTACTCGGTCTCGTGCTTAGGTCTAGACTTGGGCTTCTTCACTCGAGCAGCAACTTGCTTGCCGTTCCTTTGAAGTTCCCTTCTTCCCTTTGCCATTTTCCTTGAGACTAGTGGTCTTGTCAACCATCAACACTTGATGTTTTCTTGATTTCTACCTTCGCCGATTTTAGCATCGCGAAGAGCTCGAGAATCTTTTTCGTCATCCCTTGCATACTATAGTTCATCACGAAGTTCTACTAACTTAGTGATGGTGACTAGAGAATTCTGTCAATCACTATCTTATCCGGAAGATTAACTCCCACTTGATTCAAGCGATTGAAGTACTCGGACAATCTGAGCACATGCTCACTAGTTGAGCGATTCTCCTCCATCTTTTAGCTATAGAACTTGTTGGAGACTTCATATCTCTCAACTCGGTATTTGCTTGAAATATTAACTTCAATTCCTGGAACATCTCATATGGTCCATGACGTTCAAAACGTCTTTGAAGTCCCGATTCTAAGCCGTTAAGCATGGTGCACTAAACTATCAAGTAGTCATCATATTGAGCTGGCCAAACGTTCATAACGTCAGATTCGCTCATATTGAGCTAGCCAAACGTTCATAACGTCGCATCTGCTCCTGCAATAGGTCCATCACCTAGCGGTGCATTAAGGACATAATTTTTCTGCGCAGCAATGAGGATAAACCTCAGATCACGGATCCAATCCGCATCATTGCTACTAACATCTTTCAATACAATTTCTCTAGGAACACATATGAAAACATAGGGAAGCAACAACGCGAGCTATTGATCTACAACATAATTTGCAAAATACTACCAGGACTAAGTTCATGATAAATTAAAGTTCAATTAATCATATTACTTAAGAACTCCCACTTAGAAAAATATCCTCCAATTCTCTAAGTGATTGCGTGATCCATATCAACTACACCATGACCGATCATCACGTGTGATGGAGTAGTTTCAATGGTGAACATCAATATGTTGATCATATCTACTATATGATTCACGCTCGACCTTCGGTCTCCGTGTTCGAGGTCATATCTTATATGCATAGCTCGTCAAGTATAACCTGAGTCTTCGCGTGTGCAACTGTTTTGCACCCGTTGTATTTGAACGTAGAGCCTATCACACCCGATCATCACGTGGTGTCTCAAAGACGAAGAACTTTCATAACGGTGCATACTCGGGAGAACACTTCTTGATAATTCAGTAAGGATCATCTTATAATGCTACCGTCAATCAAAGCAAAATAAGATGCATAAAGGATTAACATCACATGCAATCAATATAAGTGATATGATATGGCCATCATCATCTTGTGCTTGTGATTCCATCTCCAAGCACCGCCATGATCACCATCGTCACCGCGCGACACCTTGATCTCCATCGTAGCATCGTTGTCGCCTCGCCAATCTTATGCTTCTACGACTATCGCTACCGCTTAGTGATAAAGTAAAGCATTACAGGCGATTGCATTTCATACAATAAAGCGACAACCATATGGCTCCTGCCAGTTGCCGATAACTTCGGTTACAAAACATGATCATCTCATACAATAAAATTCAGCATCATGTCTTGACCATATCACATCACAACATGCCCTGCAAAAACAAGTTAGACGTCCTCTACTTTGTTGTTGCATATTTTACGTGGCTGCTACGGGCTGAGCAAGAACCGTTCTTACCACGCATCAAAACCACAACGATACTTCGTCAAATAGACTCCGTTTTAACCTTCTCAAGGACCGGGCGCAGCCACACTCGGTTCAACTAAAGTGAGAGAGACAGACACCCGCCAGTCACCTTTAAGCAACGAGTGCTCACAGCGGTGAAACCAGTCTCGCGTAAGCGTACGCGTAATGTCGGTCCGGGCCGCTTCATCTCACAATACCGCTGAACCAAAGTATGACATGCTGGTAGGTAGTATGACTTGTATCGCCCACAACTCACTTGTGTTCTACTCGTGCATATGACATCAACGCATAAAACCAGGCTCGGATGCCACTGTTGGGGAACGAGTAATTTCAAAAATTTTCCTACGATCACGCAAGACCATGGTGATGCATAGCAACGAGATGAGAGTGTTGTCTCACGCACTCGTGAGACCAGCAACGGAAGCGTTGACGCAACGAGAGGAAGTAGTCGCACTTCTTCCCGATCCAACCGATCCAAGTACCGAACGACGGCACCTCCGAGTTCTGCACACGCTCAGCTCGATGACGTCCCTCGAACTCCGATCCAGCCGAGTGTTGAGGGAGAGTTTCACAAGACGACGGCGTGGTGACGATGATGATGTTTCACCGGCGCAGGCTTCGCCTAAGCTCCGCAACGGTATATTCGAGGTGTAGTTTGGTGGAAGGGGCACCGCACACGGCTAAGGAACGATCTCAATGATCAACTTGTGTGTCATGGGGTGCCCTCTGCCCTCATATATAAAGGAGGGAAGGGAGGGGCTGGCCGGCCACCAAGGGCTGCGCTGGGAGTCCTACTCCCACCGGAGTAGGATTCCCCCAATCCTAGTCCAACTAGGGTTTGACCAAGGGAGAGGGAGAGAGGCGCCACCCCTTCTCCTAATCCTAATAGGACTAGGGAAGGGGAAGGCTGCGCCAGCATATGGCCCCTTTCTCTTTCCCCTTAAGGCCCATCAAGGCCCATTGACTCCCCGGAGGTTCCGTAACCCCGGTACTCGTAAAATTTCCAATTTCACCCGGAGTGATTCCGAGTCCAAACATAGGCTTCCAATATATCAATCTTTATGTCTCGACCATTTCGAGACTCCTCGTCATGTCCGTGATCTCATCCGGACTCAACAACCTTCGTACATCAATATCATATAAACTCATAATAACTCGCCATCGAAACGTTAGCGTGCGGACCCTACGGGTTCGAGAACTATGTAGACATGACCGAGACATCTCTCGGTCAATAACCAATAGCGGGACCTGGATGCCCATATTGGCTCCTACATATTCTACGAAGATCTTTATCGGTCGACCGCATAACAACATACGTTGTTCCCTTTGTCATCGGTATGTTACTTGCCCGAGATTCGATCGTCGGTATCCAATACCTAGTTCAATCTCACATTGGCAAGTCTCTTTTCTCGTTCCGTAATACATCATCTCACAACTAACACATTTAGTTGCAATGCTTGCAAGGCTTATGTGATGTGCATTACCGAGAGGGCCCAGAGATACCTCTCCGACAATCGGAGTGACAAATCCTAATCTCAAATATGCCAACCCAACATGTACCTTCGGAGACACCTGTAATGTACCTTTATAATCACCCGATTACGTTGTGACGTTTGGTAGCACCCAAAGTGTTCCTCGGCAAACGGAGTTGCATAATCTCATAGTCATAGGAACATGTATAAGTCATGAAGAAAAGCACTAGCAACAAACTATACGATCAGGTGCTATGCTAATGGAATGGGTCATGTCAATCAGATCATTCAACCAATGATGTGATCCCGTTAATCAAATAACAACTCCTTGTTCATGGTTAGGAAACATAACCATCTTTGATTAACGAGCTAGTCAAGTAGAGGCATACTAGTGACACTCTGTAGGTTTATGTATTCACACATGTATTATGTTTCCGGTTAATACAATTCTAGCATGAATAATAAACATTTATCATGATATAAGGAAATAAATAATAACATTATTATTGCCTCTAGGGCATATTTCCTTCACCTATAACAGTTCATGGACAAGTGAAAGTGGATACTCTAAAATGCGCAAGATAAGCGTGAGTGCTATGGATGGCCTTCTCGTAGGGAGAAGGGAGCGGATCCATAGTGGTGTATTGATATGGTAATATGTGGACTCGAGTGCACCACCTCAAAAGAGTTACTTGCAGTTGTAGTTTAGGATAGCCAACGAGTCAAAGCTGGCTTGCTGCAGTTAAACTCCACCACCCCCTTTGTTGATACCGATGCATATGTAGTTAGTTCTGATGTAAGTCTTGCTGGGTACATTTGTACTCACATTTGCTTAATTTATGTTTTGCAGAGAGACTTCAGTCTCGCTAATAGTTCCGCTTGGACTTCGACGTTTAGCTTGTTACCTCAGCTATGATCTTGTGCCCTCGGCAGGATCTGGTAGATAGTCAGGCTTCTCAGCCTTTTTCATTTGTAGATGTCTGTACTCAGACATGTTAAGCTTCCGCATGTGCTTTGATTTGTATGCTCTGAATGCTGGGTCATGAGACCCATGTTTGTAATATCTTGGCTCCTCGGAGCCTAATGAATAAGTACTTGAGTCGTAGAGTTATGTTGTGATGCCATGTTGTATTTACACATATCGAGCATATTGTGTGTATGATTGAAATGCTTGGTATGTATGGGATCCGACAATCTAGTTGTTTATCCTTGGCAGCCTCTCTAATGGGCAAATGTAGTCTAGTGCTTCCATGAGCCATAGTAGTCCGCTACAGCCCGGTTCACCGGAGTCCTGCTAGCCCAGCACTACTGCTCAGGACACTTGACTGGCCGGCATGTGTTTCACTTCGCTCTCGGTTCGTTCTTCGGGAAATGTCACGCGTGACATCCGGAGTCCTGTCTAGCCTTCTATAGCCCGGGTTCCCGTAGTCCTGTTATCCCAGTGCTACAGCCCGGATTCACACGCTGCTGACCGACATGCTCGATGTGATTCATGTATGCCTGTCCCCATGGGTTAATGCCGCTTTGGGTTCACGACTAGCCATGTCGGCCTGGGTTCTCTTTCATATGGATGCTAGCGACACTATCATATACGTGAGACAAAAGGCGCAAACGGTCCCGGGCCATGGTAAGGCGACACCCGTGGGAATACCGTGCGTGAGGCCGCAAAGTGATATGAGGTGTTACCGGCTAAATCGATGTGACTTGGAATCGGGGTCCTAACACAGCTGAAGGGGAGCCACCCACCATCCATGAGGGTGGGGGGCGCACCCTACCCCCCTGGGTGCGCCCCCTGCCTCGTGGTCCCCTGGCAGGCCTCCGGTGCCCATCTTTGGCTATAGGAAGTTTTTCGCCCTGGAAAAATCTAAAGGAAGCTTTCGGGATGAAGCGCCGCCGTCTCGAGGCGGAACCTTGGCGGAACCAATGTAGGGCTCCGGCAGACCTGTTCAGCCGGGGAAACATCCCTCCGGGAGGGGGAAATCATCACCATCGTTATCACCATCAATCCTCTCATCGGGAGGGGGTCAATCTCCATCAACATCTTCACCAGAAGCATCCCACCTCAAACCCTAGTTCATCTCTTGTATCCGATCTTTGTCTCAAAGCATCAGATTGGCACCTGTGGGTTGCTAGTAGTGTTGATTACTCCTTGTAGTTGATGCTAGTTGGTTTATTTTGTGGAAGATCATATGTTCAGATCCTTTGTGCATATTAATACCCCTCTGATTATGAATATGAATAAGATTTGTGAGTATTTACGTTTGTTCCTGGGGACATGGGAGAAGTCTTGCTATAAGTAGTCATGTGAATTTGGTATTTGTTCGATATTTTGATGAGATGTATGTTGTCTTTCCTCTAGTGGTGTTATGTGAACGTCGACTACATGACACTTCACCATTATTTGGGCCTAGAGGAAGGCATTGGGAAGTAATAAGTAGATGATGGGTTGCTAGAGTGACATAAGCTTAAACCCTAGTTTATGCGTTGCTTCGTAAGGGGCTGATTTGGATCCACATGTTTCATGCTATGGTTAGGTTTACCTTAATTATTCTTTCGTAGCTGCGGATGTTTGCGAGGGGGGTTAATCATAAGTGGGATGCTTGTCCAAGGAAGGGTAGTAACCAAGCACCGGTCCACCCACATATCAAATTATCAAAGTGTAACGCCCCGGACACACCCGCCGGTGGTCGTTACTCCTGGCGGGATCTAGACTGGCCCCACAGATCAATACTAGTCTTTTCTGCGCACTTTGTCCTCACTGCGCGCACCGGGAGCAACTTCGGTCGGTCACCCATCCTGAAACTACTCCAAGCTGAGCACGCTTAACTTTGGAGTTCTGTCGAATGGGATCCCGGAAAAGAAGGAATTCCTTATTTATATGAGTAGTCTATCATCCCTAATAAGCCGGCTATTACATACACCCCCACTCGGAGGAACCGACGCCCCTCGTCGGGCCACAGAACGTTCCTCTTGGCACAACCGTCTCGTGCATCCAGTCCGTACATGTGTCATGTCGGGTGCCACGACGGGTCACAAACGTCATGAACAACATGACCACGCACCTGTCCGCAACCATCCGTGTAACCGCGAGGGTCGGCTCTGATACCAACTTGTAACGCCCCGGACACACCCGCCGGTGGTCGTTACTCCTGGCGGGATCTAGACTGGCCCCACAGATCAATACTAGTCTTTTCTGCGCACTTTGTCCTCACTCGTGCGCACCCGGGAGCAACTTCCCGGTCGGTCACCCATCCTGAAACTACTCCAAGCTGAGCACGCTTAACTTTGGAGTTCTGTCCGAATGGGATCCCGGAAAAGAAGGAATTCCTTATTTATATGAGTAGTCTATCATCCCTAATAAGCCAGGCTATTACATACACCCCCACTCAGAGGAACCGACGTCCTCGTCGGGCCACAGGAACGTTCCCTCTTGGCACAACCGTCTGTGCATCCAGTCCGGTACATGTGTCATGTCGGGTGCCACGACGGGTCACAAACGTCATGAACAACATGACCACGCACCTGTCCGCAACCATCCGTGTAACCGCGAGGGTCGGCTCTGATACCAACTTGTAACGCCCCGGACACACCTGCCGGTGGTCGTTACTCCTGGCGGGATCTAGACTGGCCCCACAGATCAATACTAGTCTTTTCTGCGCACTTTGTCCTCACTTGTGCGCACCCGGGAGCAACTTCCCGGTCGGTCACCCATCCTGAAACTACTCCAAGCTGAGCACGCTTAACTTTGGAGTTCTGTCCGAATGGGATCCCGGAAAAGATGGAATTCCTTATTTATATGAGTAGTCTATCATCCCTAATAAGCCAGGCTATTACACAAAGTAACGAACGTGAATCATATGAGCATGATGAAAACGAGCTTGACGATAATTCCCATGTGTCCTCGGGAGCACTTTCCTTTATATAAGTGTTTGTCCAGGCTTGTCCTTTGCTACAAAAAGGATTGGGCCACCTTCCTACACCTTGTTTAATTTTGTTACTTGTTACTCGTTACGAATTACCTTATCACAAAACTATCTGTTACCGATAATTTCAGTGCTTGCAGAGAATACCTTACTGAAAACTGCTTGTCATTTCCTTCTACTCCTCATTGGGTTCGACACTCTTACTTATCGAAAGGACTATGATAGATCCCCTATACTTGTGGGTCATCAAGACTCATTTCTGGCACCGCTGCCGGGAAGTGAAGCGCCTTTGGTAGGTGGAATTTGGTAAGGAAAAATTTATATAGTGTGCTGAAATTTACTATCACTTGTTGATATGGAAAATAATCCTTTGAGGGGATTGTTCGGGGTATCTTCACCCAAACCATTAGATAAAAGAGTTGCTCCTCAACCTACTGAACCTACTGAAAATGTTACTTTGAAATTCCTTCGGGTATGATAGAGAAACTACTAGCTAATCCTTTTACAGGAGATGGAACATTGCATCCCGATTTGCAACTTATCTATGTGGATGAAGTTTGTGGATTATTTATGCTTGCAGGTATGCCCGAGGATGTTGTCAAGAAGAAGGTCTTCCCTTTATCTTTGAAGGGAAAGGCATTGACATGGTTTAGTCTATGTGATGATATGGGATCATGGAACTACAACCGATTGAAATTGGAATTTCATCAGAAGTTTTATCCTATGCATCTTGTTCATCGTGATCGTAATTATATGTATATATTTTGGCCTCGCGAAGGAGAAAGCATTGCTCAAGCTTGGGGGAGGCTTAAGTCAATGTTATATTCATGCCCCAATCATGAGCTCTCAAGAGAAATTATTATTCAATAATTTTATGCTCGGCTTTCTCTCAATAATCGCTCCATGCTCGATACTTCTTGTACTGGTTCTTTTATGATGAAGACTATTGAATTCAGATTGGATTTATTGGAAAGAATTAAATGCAAATATGAAGATTGGGAACTCGATGAAGGTAAGGAGTCAGGTATAACACCTAAGTTTGATTGTGTTAAATCTTTTATGGATACCGATGTTTTCCGTGAATTTAGCACTAAATATGGACTTGACTCTGAGATAGTAGCTTCTTTCTGTGAATCATTTGCTACTCATCTCGATCTTCCTAAGGAGAAGTGGTTTAAATATCATCCTCCCATTGAAGTAAAACTATTTGAACCTGATAAAGTTGAAGAAAAGACTATCACTTATAATGTTGATCCTATTGTTCCTACTGCTTATATTGAGAAACCACGTTTCCCTGCTAGAATAAAGGATCATGCTAAGGCTTCAACTGTGGTTCGCAAGAGTAATACTAGAACACCTATACCCCCTGATCAAATTAAAGTTGAACCTAGTATTGCTATGGTTAAAGATCTCTTGGTCGATAATATTGATGGGCATGTTATTTATTTCTGTGATGAAGCCGCTAGAATTTCTAGACCCGATACTAAAAATAAACATAGGCCCATTGTAGGCATGCATGTTGTTTCTGTTAAAATAGGAGATCATTGCTATCATGGCTTATGTGATATGGGTGCTAGTGCAAGTGCAATACCTCATTACTTATACAAAGAAACTATGCATGATATTACACCTGCTGAGATAGAAGAGATAGATGTTACAATTAAGCTTGCCAATAGAGATACTATTTCACCAATTGGGATTGTTAGAGATGTTGAAGTCTTGTGTGGGAAAGTTAAATATCCTACTGATTTCCTCGTTCTTGGTTCCCCACAAGATGAATTTTGTCCCATTATATTTGGTAGACCCTTCTTGAATACTGTTAATGCTAAGATAGATTGCAAAAAGGATGTTGTTACTATTGTTTTAGGGGATATGTCTTATGAGTTTAATTTT
Source organism: Aegilops longissima (assembly GCA_021605205.1). NCBI lineage: Eukaryota > Viridiplantae > Streptophyta > Magnoliopsida > Poales > Poaceae > Aegilops > Aegilops longissima. Next base: position 154,564,798 of record CM038677.1, read on the forward strand.
GCTAAATTTCGTAGACAACCCCATGATAAAGAATTTCCTAGTAAAGATGAAATTGTTGGTATTGCTTCTATTTCCATGCCTCCTAATGATCCTTTAGAACAATATTTGCTAGACCATGAAAATGATATGTTTATGAATGAAATAAGGGAAATAGATGAAGTATTCTTTAAACAGGGACCTATTTTAAAACACAACTTGCCTGTTGAAATTCTAGGGGATCCTCCTCCACCCAAGGGTGATCCCGTGTCTGAGCTTAAACCATTACCTGATACTCTTAAATATGCTTATCTTGATGAAAAGAAGATATATCCTGTTATTATCAGTGCTAACCTTTCAGAGAAGGAAGAGGAGAAATTATTGAAAACTCTGAAGAAGCACCGTGCTGCTATTGGATATACTCTTGATGATCTTAAGGGCATTAGTCCCACTCTATACCAACACAAAATAAAATTGGAGAAGGATGCTAAACCGGTTGTTGATCACCAACGATGGTTAAGTCCTAAGATGAAAGAAGTGGTACGAAAAGAAATAATAAAGCTTCTGGAGGTAGGTATAATTTATCCCGTTGCTAATAGTCAGTGGGTAAGTCATGTCCATTGTGTCCCTAAGAAGGGAGGTATTACTGTTGTCCCTAATGATAAATATGAATTGATCCCACAAAGAATTGTTACAGGTTATAGAATGGTAATTGACTTCAGCAAATTAAATAAAGCTACAAAAAGGATCATTACCCTTTACCTTTTATTGATCAAATGCTAGAAATATTATCTAAACATACACATTTTTGCTTTCTAGATGGTTATTCTGGTTTCTTTGAAATACCTGTGTCAAAAGAGGATCAAGAAAAGACCACTTTTACTTACCTTTCAGTACCTTTGCTTATAGGCGTATGCCTTTTGGTTTATGTAATGCACCTGCTACCTTTCAAAGATGTATGACTGCTATATTCTCTAACTTTTGTGAAAAGATTGTTGAGGTTTTCATGGATGATTTCTCCGTATATGGAACTTCTTTTGATGATTGCTTAAGCAACCTTGATCGAGATTTGCAGAGATGTGAAGAAACTAATCTTGTCTTGAATTGGGAGAAGTGCCACTTTATGGTTAATGAAGGTATTGTCTTGGGGCATAAAATTTCTGAAAGAGGTATTGAAGTTGATAAAGCTAAAGTTGATGCTATTGAAAAGATGTCGTGTCCTAAGGACATCAAAGGTATAAGAAGTTTCCTTGGTCATGTTGGTTTTTATAGGAGGTTCATTAAAGACTTCTCAAAAATTTCTAGGCCTGTGACTAATCTCTTACAAAAAGATGTTCCTTTTGTCTTTCATGATGATTGTGTAGAACCATTTGAAATACTTAAGAAAGCCTTGATTTCTGCACCTATTGTTTAGCCACCTGATTGGAATCTACCCTTTGAAATTATGTGTGATGCTAATGATTATGTTGTAGGTGTTGTTCTGGGACAAAGACTTGATAAGAAATTAAATGTTATTCGATATGCTAGTAAAACTCTAGACAGTGCCCAAACAAATTATGCGACTACCAAAAAATAATTTTTAGCAGTCGTATTTGCTTGTGATAAGTTCAGACCTTATATTGTTGATTCTAAAGTAACTGTTCACACTGATCATGCTGCTATTAAATATCTTATGGAAAAGAAAGGGCAAGTATTTGATTTGCATATAATTGATAGGAAGGGAGCTGAGAACCCCGTTGCAGACGACTTATCTAGGGTAGAGAATGTTCTTGATGACCCACTACCTAATGATGATAGCTTTCTGTAGGACCTTGAGAAGAGGTGTCTAGAGGGGGGGTGATTAGACACTAAGTATCAAAGTTGCAGTTTTTAACTTTTTTAGGTTTAAGTGGAGTTTAGGCACAAGTTTAACATTCCCAATACATAAGAAGCAAGCATGCAAAAAGTATATGAGCAGTGGAAAGTAAAGCATGCAACTTGCAAGAACGTAAAGGGAAGGGTTTTGGAGGATTCAAACGCAATTGGAGACACAGATGCTTTTGTCGTGGTTCCGATAGGTGGTGCTATCGTACATCCACGTTGATGGAGACTTCAACCCACGAAGGGTAACGGTTGCACGAGTCCACGGAGGGCTCCACTCACGAAGGGTCCACGAAGAAGAAACCTTGTCTATCCCACCATGCCCATCGCCCATGAAGGACTTGCCTCACTAGCGGTAGATCTTCACGAAGTAGGCGATCTCCTTGCCCTTACAAACTCCTTGGTACAACTCCACAATCTTGTCGGAGGCTCCCAAGTGACACCTAGCCAATCTAGGAGACACCACTCTCCAAGAAGTAACAAATGGTGTGTTGATGATGAAATCCTTGCTCTTGTGCTTCAAATGATAGTCTCCCCAACACTCAACTCTCTCTCATAGGATTTGGATCTGGTGGAAAGAAGATTTGAGTGGAAAGCAACTTGGGGAAGGCTAGAGATCAAGATTCATATGGTAGGAATGGAATACCTTGGCCTAAACACATGAGAAGGTAGTTCTCTCTCAGAACTGGTAAGTTGGAAGTGTAGGTTTGTTCTGATGGCTCTCTCCACGAATGAAGAGGAGGTGGAGGGGTATATATAGCCTCCACACAAAATCTAACCGTTACACACAATTTACCAAACTCGGTAGGACCGAATCAACAAACTCGGTCAGACCGATTTAGTAAACCTAGTGACCGTTAGGGTTTTCGGTGGGACCGACATGCAACTCGGTAGGACCGATATGGTTAGGATTAGGGCATAACGTAATCTCGGTGAGACCGATTACACAAACTTGGTGAGACCGATTTTGGTAATAAGATTACCAGAGAGTTGGTCAGGCAAACTCGGTGGGACCGATTACTCAAACTCGGAGGGACCGATTTTGGTAATAAGTTAACCAGAGAGTTGGTCAGGCAAACTCGGTGGGACCAATTACTCAAACTCGGTGGGATCGATTTTGGTAATAAGTTAACCAGAGAGTTTGCATTGTAATCTCGGTAGTACCGATTGCCCAAACTCGGTGAGACCGATTTTGGTAATGGACATACACAGAGAGATTACAATCCCATCTCGGTGAGACCGAGATCCCTATCGGTGAGACCGATTTGCCTAGGGTTTGTGGCAGTGGCTATGACATCTGAACTCGGTGGCGCCGGATAGAAAGAATCGGTGGGGCCGAGTTTGACTTTAGGTTTAGGTCATATGTGTGGAAGTGGGAAAGCAGTTGAGGGTTTTGGAGCATATCACTAAGCACTGTGGAGCAAGAAACTCATTAAGCAACACCTCATCCCTTCTTGATAGTATTGGCTTTTCCTATAGACTCAATGTGATCTTGGATCACTAAAATATAAAATGAAGAGTCTTGAGCTTGAAGCTTGAGCCAATCCTTTGTCCTTAGCATCTTGAAGGAGTTCCCACGTCCTTTAGTCCATGCCACTCCATTGTTGAACTTATCTGAAACATACTAGATAAAAGTGTTGGTCCAACAAGAGATATGTTGACATTAATTACCAAAACCACCTAGGGAGCACTTGTGCTTTCAATCTCCCCCTTTTTGGTAATTGATGACAACATACATCAAAGCTTTAGATAAAGATATAAAGAATAGCAAGTAAAGCTTCGGAAAGACATGTAACAAGCATAGGCTCCCCCTACATGTATGCAATCATGTGAATGTGGAATATAGAAGCATGTGAGAGCATAACCATGATAGAGTAGGCAATGTGTTACATGTATCTTGGCCATATGCATCAGAGCAAAGAATATTAAAGAAAATACCTTCATGCTCATGAGTCCTTGTTGCAAATAGTATGTACATCAGCAAGAAGTCCTCATACACATGATTGTGATGCATATACTTACCTTGTAGTCTTGAGTTGGCTTAGGATGGAATGAACCTGCGTAAACAAGGGTTTGATCCTTGAGTCACAGCATAAAGCATTTATATAAATGTGATGCTTTTAGAGGACAAGATTCATTGAGTGGAGCTGGATCAGAAGAAACACTTGTCACCTCAGCTCACTAGACTAGTAAGATCTCACAAAGATTTGCAAGGAATTTACTGAATGATATGCAATGAATTGGATGCACGAAATGCAGAGCAAACAGAAAGAAATCTAGATGAAGTTTTTTTTGAAAGGGGAAACAAATATGCATGAGACAAATGCAAAAGCACAGAAAAGAACATGAGAGAACTTCATCCAGAGATGGTCGGCGACAACGTCACCTATGTTAGAGTATATTGACTTAGGAGTCAAGTGAGATCACTTGATCATAGGTCATACTCATTGTTTAAGCTCAAAATGGGGTTACCATTTTTCGTTTAAGCATCTTGATGTATTTACATCTTGTCGAGTTGCTTTAGCAAATGACTCGGAGTAAAGCTTCTCTAAGATGGAATAACATACCTTGGTTGGTGGTGTTGACCATGTAGTTGAACTTGTGTGGGTTGCTCAAGGTTGATGTAGCTCATCAATAGTTGGGAGCACCACTTGGAATTTGAGTCCATCTACCTACATGGGTTAGTTCTTGCAAGGAAGAGCACTTGTGTATCCAAAGATGACAATCATGAAGCTCAACATAGAATTTGTCAAAGGATATGTTTGAATGGTTCTGTGTTTCCTTGTCTTCAACCACCATAGTGTAGAGACTTGGTGATGTAGAGATTGCTCAAGATGTGAGTAGATTACAATCTCATGGAATTTGATTCAACCAAGTACCTACATGGGTTATATAACATGCAAGATGCAAATATATCCAAGACATAAGATTTTCATCATAAGAGAAATATCAAGGATTCGTCATAAGCTCATGTCTTGCATGTATCCAATGGAGTTTCTACTCCAAGTTTGAAGCATCTATGATGTTTAATTCTCCTCTCAACCTGCAAAACACTTTCTCATCAAGAGGTTTAGTGAATATATCCGCTAATTGCTTTTCGGTGCGAACATGCTTAAGATTAATGTCACCCTTAGCAACATGATCTCGAATGAAATGATGACGAACTTCAATATGCTTAGTTCGAGAATGTTGTACGGGATTATGACCAATTTTGATAGCACTTTCATTGTCACAAAGCAATGGAACATGTTTCACATATATCCCATAATCTTTAAGAGTTTGGGTCATCCAAAGTAATTGAGCACAACATGAACCAGCGGCAATGTACTCCGCTTCGGTGGTAGATAAGGATACCGAGTTTTGTTTCTTGGAGGACCAAGACACAAGAGATCTACCAAGAAATTGACAAGTACCCGAAGTGGACTTTCTATCAACCTTGTCTCCGGCATAGTCCGAGTCGGAGTAGCTAACAAGATCGAAAGAGGCCCTCTTAGGATACCAAATGCCAAAATTTGGTGTATGAATTAAGTATCTCACTATCCTTTTTACGGCCTTAAGATGACATTCTTTAGGAGCAGCTTGATATCTTGCACACATGCACACACTTAGCATAATATCGGGACGTGAAGCACATAGGTATAACAATGAACCAATCATAGAGCGATAAACCTTTTGATCAACCGGTTCACCAACCTTGGTCAAATCAAGATGTCCACTAGTAGGCATGGGTGTAGACATACCTTTGCACTCTTGCATATTGAACTTCTTGAATAAGTCCTTAGTGTACTTCGTTTGAGAAACAAAAGTACCTTCCTTAGTTTGCTTGATTTGCAACCCAAGAAAGAATTTTAGTTCACTAATCATTGACATCTCAAACTTCTCCGACATTATCTTTCCAAACTTCTCACTAAAATGAGGGTTAGTTGATCCAAATATGATATCATCAACATAAATTTGGCATACAAATAATTCTCCATTAACCCTTTTAGTAAAAAGTTTGGAATCAATTTTCCCAATTTCAAATACCTTTTCAAGAAGAAACTTGGTCAAGCATTTATACCAAGCTCTAGGAGCTTGTTTAAGACCATAAAGAGCTTTGTGAAGTTTGTAAACATGATTGGGTTCCTTAGGATTGATAAAGCTGGGAGGTTGTTTAACATAAACTTCCTCCTCTATTTCACCATTTAGAAAGGCACTTTTAATGTCCATTTGGTATAAGGTGATATCATGGTGATTAGCATAGGCAAGTAAGATGTGAATGGATTCAAGTCTAGCAATGGGAGCATAAGTCTCACCATAGTCCATACCTTCGACTTGTTTGTAGCCTTGGGCGACGAGACGTGCTTTGTTGCGAACTACTTGTCCATCTTCATCTTGCTTGTTGCGAAACACCCATTTTGTACCGATGATGTTGTGGTTGTTGTCGGGCTTCTCAACCAATGTCCAAACTTAGTTTCTCTCAAAGTTGTGTAGCTCTTCATGCATAGCATTTATCTAATCCGGATCTTCCAATGCTTCTTCGACCTTCATAGGTTCAATGCTAGAGATGAAAGAATAGTTTTCACAAAAGTTAGCTGAACGAGTTTTAGAGCGAGTGATTCTCCCGGTTTGAATATCATTGTAGATTTGCTCTACGGGATGGTCTTTAGCAATTCTTGCTCGAACTCGTGAAATCTTTTGCTTGGGTCTTGGTTGAACATCTTCTTCATCTTGTCCTTCTTCTTCTTCTTGATCTTCTTCATTGTTGGCGTTGTCGTTTTCTTGTCGTGGTGGAGAAGGAGGTTGTTGACATTCTTGATGTACTTCCTCGTTTTCTTCATCTTGGTGTGTTCAAGTTGTGGATTCTTCCGTATCAACTCTTGGTTCACCTTGTCGTGAAGTAGAAGCTTCCACTTGGACGGACGAGGTACTCTCCTTCACCTCCGTTGGACGGACCTTGACAATAGACAAGTCTTGGATTGCTTCCGAGGGATCTTTATCTCCTACATCAATTGGCAATTGCTCTACTTGTGAGCCGTTAGCTTCATCAAACTTCATATCTACCATCTCTTCAACCTTTCGGGTGAAATTGTTGTAGACACGGTAAGTGTGAGAGTTTGAGCCATAACCTAGTAGGAAACCTTCATGAGATTTAGGAGCAAATTTAGAACGACGATGCTTATCAAGAATGTAGAACTTTGAGCCGAATACTCGAAAGTATCCAACTTGGGGTTTGTTACCGGTGAGGAGCTCGTATGTCGTCTTGCCGAGTAGCTTGTGAAGATACAAGCGATTTGTTGCATGACAAGCTGTCTCAACCGCTTCTGCCCAAAAGTGCTTCGGCGTCTTGTACTCATCAAGCATCGTTCTCGCCATTTCGATGAGCGTCCGGTTCTTCCTCTCAACAACTCCATTTTGTTGAGGTGTGTACGTAGCTGAGAACTCGTGTGAAATCCCTTCTTCGTCAATAAAGGTGTCCACGTTTGCATTCTTGAACTCCGTTCCGTTGTCACTGTGAACCTTCTTGATCTTCACTTCAAACTGATTTTGAGCCTTCCTGCCGAAGTTTTTGAAGATCTTTTGGACCTGCGATTTATCATCAAGAAAGAACACCCACGTAAATCTTGAAAAATCATCAACTATAACTAGACCAAATGAATTTCCACCGAGACTCTTGTAAGCGTTGGGACCAAACAGATCCATGTGAAGTAGCTCAAGTGGCCTCCTTGTGGTCATGATGTTTTTCACGGGATGCCTTCCTCCAACCTGTTTACCTTCTTTAAAAGCACTGCAAAGTCTATCCTTATCAAATATGACATCATTAACACCAAGGATATGATTCCCTTTAATAAGCTTGTCAAGGTTTCTCATGCCAACGTGACCTAGTCGTCTATGCCATAACCAACCTTTTGAGGATTTAGCAATGAAGCAAGTTTTAGGTTGAGCCTTTTTAGAGAAATCAACAATGTAAAGATCACCTCTATGTATACCGGTAAAGACCATTTTATGATTGTCTCAATGAAACACTTGGCAATCTACTTCAGTAAATAGGACATTAAAACAGAAATCAGCAAGTCTAGATACTGAAAGTATGTTGTAGCCAAGAGATTCAACGAGCATAACATTCTGAATGGGGCTATCATGTGAGATGGCCACCTTACCGAGGCCAACCACCTTACCCTTTGAGTTGTCACGGAAAGTGACATACTTTCGAGGGCTATCATTTTCAGCAAGCTCACGAAACATGTCTTTATCTCCAGTCATGTGATCGGTACATCCACTGTCAAGAACCCATTCCTTTCCTCCTGACATATATCCCCGAAGATTTGCCATAAGACCAAAATGTCTCATTGCATCGTCAAGATCGAAGTCACTATCATCATCCTCATCATAGTATCCATGTTCAACATCGTCATGTGGTGGATCAAGTCCTAGAGAGGTAATTCGTTAGAGTGAGTTTGACAATGATCTTGCTTATGAATTCTTATAGCTTCGGAAATAATATCACCAATAATTCCAACATCTCCTTTGGCACGCATAAGGTTTGTAAGTTCAAATAGACGATCACCAAACATAGGATCACTAGTATCCATCTTACTCAAGGCAATATACTTATGGAGAATTTCATCTAGATATTTCAAGGGAAAATTTGGAAAGCGTTCCTCAAGAAATTTCCATATAGTGTACGCACACTCAAGAGTAGGTAAGTTTCTAGGCAAGACTCTAGTGATAAGATTAATAGTTCTAAGATTCCTAGTCATGTCAATTGATTCATCAAGGGTAGGATGCATAGGATCAACATGAGGTGCACAAGGGCTAGCAATGTACTTGTTCAAATGATATTGATTGAGAATTACAAGCATCTCATTTTTCCACTCATGAAAATACTCCCCATCAAGAATAGGCACTCTATGTCTAAGACTCCCAAAGTAGACTCATCCATCTTCCTCCAATGGTGATTAAACCAAGGCAATGGAGACCAATGCTCGATACCACTTGTAGGACCTTGAGAAGAGGTGTCTAGAGGGGGTGATTAGACACTAAGTATCAAAGTTGCGGTTTTAACTTCTTTAGGTTTAAGTGGAGTTTAGGCACAAGTTTAACATTCACAATACATAACAAGAAAGCATGCAAAAGTATATGAGCAGCGGAAAGTAAAGCATGCAACTTGCAAGCATGTAAAGGGAAGGGTTTTGGAGGATTCAAACGCAATTGGAGACACGGATGTTTTTGTCGTGGTTCCGATAGGTGGTGCTATCGTACATCCACGTTGATGGAGACTTCAACCCACGAAGGGTAACGGCAGCTCTTGCTTGAGTCCACGGAGGGCTCCACCCACGAAGGGTCCACGAAGAAGCAACCTTGTCTATCCCACCATGGCCGTCGCCCACGAAGGACTTGCCTCACTAGCGGTAGATCTTCACGAAGTAGGCGATCTCCCGGCCCTTACAAACTCCTTGGTTCAACTCCACAATCTTGTCGGAGGCTCCCAAGTGACACCTAGCCAATCTAGGAGACACCACTCTCCAAGAAGTAACAAATGGTGTGTTGATGATGAACTCCTTGCTCTTGTGCTTCAAATGATAGTCTCCCCAATACTCAACTCTCTCTCATAGGATTTGGATCTGGTGGAAAGAAGATTTGAGTGAAAAGCAACTTGGGGAAGGCTAGAGATCAAGATTCATATGGTAGGAATGGAATATCTTGGCCCACATGAGTAGGTAGTTCTCTCTCAGAACTGGTAAGTTGGAAGTGTAGGTTTGTTCTGATGGCTCTCTCCACGAATGAAGAGGAGGTGGAGGGGCATATATAGCCTCCACACAAAATCTAACCGTTACACACAATTTACCAAACTCGGTAGGACCGAATCAACAAACTTGGTCGGATCGATTTAGTAAACCTAGTGACCGTTAGGGTTTTCGGTGGGATCGACATGCAACTCGGTAGGACTCATATGGTTAGGGTTAGGGCATAACGTAATCTCGGTGAGACCGATTACACAAACTCGGTGAGATCAATTTTGGTAATAAGCTAACCAAAGAGTTGGTCAGGCAAACTCGGTGGGACTGATTACTCAAACTCGGTGGGACCGATTTTGGTAATAAGTTAACCAGAGAGTTGGCCAGGAAAACTCGGTGGGACCGATTACTCAAAATCGGTGGGACCGATTTTAGTAATAATTTAACCAGAGAGTTTGCATTGTAATCTCGGTAGTACTGATTGCCCAAACTCGGTGAGACAGATTTTGGTAATGGACATACACAGATAGATTACAATCCCATCTCGGTGAGACCAAGATCCCTATCGGTGAGACCGATTTGCCTATGGTTTGTGGTAGTGGCTATGACATCTGAACTCGGTGGCGCCAGATAGAAAGAATCGGTGGGGCCGAGTTTGACTTTAGGTTTAGGTCACGAAACATGTCTTTATCTCCAGTCATGTGATCGGTACATCCACTGTCAAGAACCCATTCCTTTCCTCCTGACATATATCCCCGAAGATTTGCCATAAGACCAAAATGTCTCATTGCATCGTCAAGATCGAAGTCACTATCATCATCCTCATCATAGTATCCATGTTCAACATCGTCATGTGGTGGATCAAGTCCTAGAGAGGTAATTCGTTAGAGTGAGTTTGACAATGATCTTGCTTATGAATTCTTATAGCTTCGGAAATAATATCACCAATAATTCCAACATCTCCTTTGGCACGCATAAGGTTTGTAAGTTCAAATAGACGATCACCAAACATAGGATCACTAGTATCCATCTTACTCAAGGCAATATACTTATGGAGAATTTCATCTAGATTTTTCAAGGGAAAATTTGGAAAGCGTTCCTCAAGAAATTTCCATATAGTGTACGCACACTCAAGAGTAGGTATGTTTCTAGGCAAGCCTCTAGTGATAAGATTAATAGTTCTAAGATTCCTAGTCATGTCAATTGATTCATCAAGGGTAGGATGCATAGGATCAACATGAGGTGCACAAGGGCTAGCAATGTACTTGTTCAAATGATATTGATTGAGAATTACAAGCATCTCATTTTTCCACTCATGAAAATACTCCCCATCAAGAATAGGCACTCTATGTCTAAGACTCCCCAAAGTAGACTCATCCATCTTCCTCCAATGGTGATTAAACCAAGGCAATGGAGACCAATGCTCTGATACCACTTGTAGGACCTTGAGAAGAGGTGTCTAGAGGGGGGGTGATTAGACACTAAGTATCAAAGTTGCGGTTTTTAACTTCTTTAGGTTTAAGTGGAGTTTAGGCACAAGTTTAACATTCACAATACATAACAAGAAAGCATGCAAAAAGTATATGAGCAGCGGAAAGTAAAGCATGCAACTTGCAAGCATGTAAAGGGAAGGGTTTTGGAGGATTCAAACGCAATTGGAGACACGGATGTTTTTGTCGTGGTTCCGATAGGTGGTGCTATCGTACATCCACGTTGATGGAGACTTCAACCCACGAAGGGTAACGGCTGCGCGAGTCCACGGAGGGCTCCACCCACGAAGGGTCCACGAAGAAGCAACCTTGTCTATCCCACCATGGCCGTCGCCCACGAAGGACTTGCCTCACTAGCGGTAGATCTTCACGAAGTAGGCGATCTCCCGGCCCTTACAAACTCCTTGGTTCAACTCCACAATCTTGTCGGAGGCTCCCAAGTGACACCTAGCCAATCTAGGAGACACCACTCTCCAAGAAGTAACAAATGGTGTGTTGATGATGAACTCCATGCTCTTGTGCTTCAAATGATAGTCTCCCCAACACTCAACTCTCTCTCATAGGATTTGGATCTGGTGGAAAGAAGATTTGAGTGAAAAGCAACTTGGGGAAGGCTAGAGATCAAGATTCATATGGTAGGAATGGAATATCTTGGCTCACATGAGTAGGTAGTTCTCTCTCAGAACTGGTAAGTTGGAAGTGTAGGTTTGTTCTGATGGCTCTCTCCACGAATGAAGAGGAGGTGGAGGGGCATATATAGCCTCCACACAAAATCTAACCGTTACACACAATTTACCAAACTCGGTAGGACCGAATCAACAAACTTGGTCGGACCGATTTAGTAAACCTAGTGACCGTTAGGGTTTTCGGTGGGATCGACATGCAACTCGGTAGGACTCATATGGTTAGGGTTAGGGCATAACGTAATCTCGGTGAGACCGATTACACAAACTCGGTGAGATCAATTTTGGTAATAAGCTAACCAAAGAGTTGGTCAGGCAAACTCGGTGGGACTGATTACTCAAACTCGGTGGGACCGATTTTGGTAATAAGTTAACCAGAGAGTTGGCCAGGAAAACTCGGTGGGACCGATTACTCAAAATCGGTGGGACCGATTTTAGTAATAATTTAACCAGAGAGTTTGCATTGTAATCTCGGTAGTACCGATTGCCCAAACTCAGTGAGACAGATTTTGGTAATGGACATACACAGATAGATTACAATCCCATCTCGGTGAGACCGAGATCCCTATCGGTGAGACCGATTTGCCTAGGGTTTGTGGTAGTGGCTATGACATCTGAACTCGGTGGCGCCAGATAGAAAGAATCGGTGGGGCCGAGTTTGACTTTAGGTTTAGGTCATATGTGTGGAAGTGGGAAAGTAGTTAAGGGTTTTGGAGCATATCACTAAGCACTGTGGATCAAGAAACTCATTAAGCAACACCTCGTCCCTTCTTGATAGTATTGGCTTTTCCTATGGACTCAATGTGATCTTGGATCACTAAAATATAAAATGAAGAGTCTTGAGCTTGAAGCTTGAGCCAATCCTTTGTCCTTAGCATCTTGAAGGAGTTCCCACATCCTTTAGTCCATGCCACTCCATTGTTGAACTTATCTGAAACATACTAGATAAAAGTGTTAGTCCAACAAGAGATATGTTGACATTAATTACCAAAACCACCTAGGGAGCACTTGTGCTTTCAATCTCCCCCTTTTTGGTAATTGATGACAACATACATCAAAGCTTTAGATAAAGATATAAAGAATAGCAAGTAAATCTTCGGAAAGACATGTAACAAGCATAGGCTCCCCCTACATGTATGCAATCATGTGAATGTGGAATATAGAAGCATGTGAGAGCATAACCATGATAGAGTAGACAATGTGTTACATGTATCTTGGCCATATGCATCAGAGCAAAGAATATTAAAGAAAATACCTTCATGCTCATGAGTCCTTCTTGCAAACAGTATGTACATCAGCAAGAAGTCCTCATACACTTGATTGTGATGCATATACTTACCTTGTAGTTTTGAGTTGGCTTAGGATGGAATGAACCTGCGTAAACAAGGTTAGATAACACAGGTACATCTACTAGCCAGAGCAAACAGAAGAAACCACAAGAATACCTAGACTGGGATGACATGTAGAGAGTGAGTACTAAGTACCACATTGGATTAGACATGTCCCCAAGGGTAAAGATATGCAATGAATTTAAATGATTTCTTTAGATGTCTTGCTCCCCCTGAATCTAGCATGGGATACTGGGAGAAGATAGGGAACAGAAAATCAGAGCTGAAAGATATAAATGAATCAGCTAATCCAAATAAGCACATATGAACATGTCTTTCGCCTCAAGAAGACATGTGGCATCTCTCCTCTTGAACACCAAGCATTTGGGATCCTTGAGAAATACTTTCTACTTGAGTATTCTCTCCCCCTGGAGATCTCTTTCTCCCCCTGTGGAAGTAATACTCTCTCCCTTTTCGAAGTGATAAGCTTTGATGTGATCTCTCTCCCCCCCTTTGACATCAATTTCCAAGAAGGGTTTGATCCTTGAGTCACAGCATAAAGCATTTATATAAATGTGATGCTTGTAGAGGACAAGATTCATTGAGTGGAGCTGGATCAGAAGAAACACTTGTCACCTCAGCTCACTAGACTAGTAAGATCTCAAAAAGATTTGCAAGGAATTTAGTGAATGATATGCAATGAATTGGATGCACGAAATGCAGAGCAAACAGAAAGAAATCTAGATGAAGTTTTTTTTGAAAGGGGAAACAAATATGCATGAGAAAAATGCAAAAGCACAGAAAAGAACACGAGAGAACTTCATCCAGAGATGGTCGGCGACAACGTCACCTATGTTAGAGTATATTGACTTAGGAGTCAAGTGAGATCACTTGATCATAGGTCATACTCATCATTTAAGCTCAAAATGGGGTTACCATTTTTCGTTTAAGCATCTTGATGTATTCACATCTTGTCGAGTTGCTTTAGCTCATGACTCGGAGTAAAGCTTCTCTAAGATGGAATACCATACCTTGGTTGGTGGTGTTGACCATGTAGTTGAACTTGTGTGGGTTGCTCAAGGTTGATGTAGCTCATCAAGAGTTGGGAGCACCACTTGGAATTTGAGTCCATCTACCTACATGGGTTAGTTCTTGCAAGGAAGAGCACTTGTGTATCCAAAAATGACAATCATGAAGCTCAACATAGAATTTGTCAAAGGATATGTTTGAATTGTTCCGTGCTTCCTTGTCTACAACCACCATAGTGTAGAGACTTGGTGATGTAGAGATTGCTCAAGATGTGAGTAGATTACAATCTCATGGAATTTGATTCAACCAAGTACCTACATGGGTTATATAACATGCAAGATGCAAATATATCCAAGACATATGATTTTCATCATAAGAGAAATATCAAGGATTAGTCATAAGCTCATGTCTTGCATGTATCCAATGGAGTTTCTACTCCAAGTTTGAAGCATCTATGATGTTCAATTCTCCTCTCAACCTGCAAAACACTTTCTCATCAAGAGGTTTAGTGAATATATCCGCTAATTGCTTTTCGGTGCGAACATGCTTAAGATTAATGTGACCCTTAGCAACATGATCTCGAATGAAATGATGACGAACTTCAATATGCTTAGTTCGAGAATGTTGTACGGGATTATGACCAATTTTGATAGCACTTTCATTGTCACAAAGCAATGGAACATGTTTCACATATATCCCATAATCTTTAAGAGTTTGGGTCATCCAAAGTAATTGAGCACAACATGAACCCGCGGCAATGTACTCCGCTTCGGCGGTAGATAAGGATACCGAGTTTTGTTTCTTGGAGGACCAAGACACAAGAGATCTACCAAGAAATTGACAAGTACCCGAAGTGGACTTTCTATCAACCTTGTCTCCGGCATAGTCCGAGTTGGAGTAGCCAACAAGATCGAAAGAGGCCCTCTTAGGATACCAAATGCCAAAATTTGGTGTATGAATTAAGTATCTCACTATCCTTTTTACGACCTTAAGATGGCATTCTTTAGGAGCAGCTTGTTTCACTAGATGTCTTGGGCTTCGGACTTACCTTGGCTCCCCTCCCCTCTTCTGCTTGGTGTGACTATGGGCGCGGCTCCGACTGCCCGTGCACAGGTAAAGGGGTACAAAAGTGTGCCCCTCCCTTTGTATACTGACAGGATCCCCCGGGCCTGGGCCACACATAAGCGCGACACGTTGTTGGACCAGGCCCAAAATGGTGCGCGGGCAGGCGCGGCAGTTTTTTACCGCGGTAAAACTTTTCGCGCGCTGCGCTTCCCACGACCCGCACGCGGCGCGGCGTGGCATGGACGGGTGCGCGTGACGTGGGTGGCATGCGTGGGGTGGTTCCCTCACGCATACGTCACATCGCAGTAAATGGGCAGCGCGACCCGCGGCTTCCCCATAAAAGGGATAACCACGAGCGCACTGTTCCTTTACCCTTCGTGCAATCCCAATCTCGGAAGCCTCCGCTCGTCTTCCTCTTCTTCTCCAGGCTTCGCTATTGCTCGGCGCCGTTGCGTTCCCGCAGCTCTCTGCTTTGCCCCTCTCCCCCAGCCGCCATGGCGCCGAAATCTGTCAAGGGCAAGGGGGCGGTTAAGGATGCCGTAGCGGCGGAGATACCGGAGAGTGCGCTGGCGGTGCAGCAGACGCAATCCGCCTTCTTCCCCTCGACAGTTGACGTGTTCGAGCCCCGGGAGGCCTTCATGCCCCTGTTGGGGGTGAAGATGGGGGGAGAGAAATCAGGGCATCCAGCCACGCTCGTCATCCCCGCCAACTGCGTCGAGGCTGCCCCAAATCGGTACCCCTTCTTTGTCGACTATTTTTCCTGCAGGCTCTGTCCTCCCTTCTCCGATTTCTTCAGCGTCATCATGCACACCTTTGGCTTCCGCCTCTTGGATTTTACCCCGAATGCGGTGGCGTGCATGGCCCTCTTCACGCACCTCTGCGAAGGCTTCGCCGGGGTGCACCCCAACACGGCGCTCTTTCACCATTACTTCTCTCCTCGGATCCAACCAGGGGGCGCCATCTCCGGTTGCATTGGCTGGATCTCAAGGTCCAAGGGAGCATATCCGGAGGGCGCCATGAAGGAGAGGTGGGAATAATGGTGGGGCCGGTGGTGCTGGATCGAGGAGAAGGACCCGCCGGTGTTTTGCGAAGTTTGCCGGGCGCCGCCGGTCCACATGAACGATTGGAGTGACGTCGATGCTGATGACGAGAAGCTCACGGTCGCCACCACCAGGATCCTTCGGCTCGCCGAGACCGGGCTCACCTTGGAGATGATCGGGGTGGACTTCATCCACCGCCGGATCGCTCCACTGCATAACAAGGGGAGGCCAGCCTGGCTCTTCGTGAACCCCGCCGACATCATGCGGCTTCGCCCCGGCATCGACCACAACTTCACTGTGATGAGGCATGCCCACTTCTGCCAGCAAATCTTCCAGCTCGATGTGGGCCGTGACGGCGAGGTCGAGCGGACTGGCAAGGTCACGAGGGCCGCCGCGAAGGCCAGCAAGGTCTTCAAGGGGCCCTTGTTCAAGTTGCCGGCGGGAGTGGTCCCATTGTGCAACAATTCGCGCCGAACCGACATCATCGCCATGATGCCGGACTGCAACGCGCATGGCCCTGACCTGGGCTGGGCCGAGCCGGAGGACGCCGAGGTGCAGCAGTTCTTCGACACCCTGCACGAGGGATATGTCAATGCCGACGCCGAGCAGCTGCTCGTCCAGGACACCACCCAAGCGAAGCTGGACTACATCACCGCCAAGGCGATGGAGGCGAAGCTTGCCGAGGAGGCCGGCAGTGCCGGTGGTGTGGAGGACAAGGATGCGACGGCCGTGGAGGAGGAGGAGCTTGCCAGGTGGGCGGAGGCCGCTAGGGAGGCCAGCAACGCCGGCACCGAGGCTCCTCTGATTGAGGATGAAGACGACGAGTCGTCGTCGTCGGAGGAGGCCGGGGCTGTTGGCCCTCCGGCCACGGGGAGAGGGCGAGTCCTGCGACGGGCTGCTTCCGGCGAGCCGGTGCAGACCGTCAGGGCTGCACCGCGGCCAAAATCCCCGGAGGAGGCCGCGCGTCAGACGAGGGCCGCGGCGGCAAAGAAGGTGGTGAAGGTCGCGACAACGAGTAAGAAGGCGTCTGCTTCTTCTTCGTCCACGCACCCGCAGACTCCGCCCTCCTCCCCTCCTCTGGTAGACGCTGACGCAGCGGTCACTTTCTGTCAGTGGGGAACGACACCTATGGGATCACTGGAATCCCTACTACAGTTGCGGGGCGTGGGGATCGTGAGAAGATCGGGACTAGTAGACAACACAAAGGGGATTTACCCAGGTTCGGGCCGCGGGGATGCGTAAAACCCTAGTCCTCCTTTGGTGGGTGTATTTCTGAGTGTTCTTGAGCTCTCGAACTAGCTGTGGTCAGCGCGTGCTTCGAAAGAGCCGAATCCTTCTCCAGTGCACCATGGGCCTCCTTTTATAGGCGAAAGGGGCTGCCAGAGTGGCACACATGAGGTGGAAAGTGCTACAGCGCTGTGAGCTTATCGCTGGCGTTATAGGACAAAGCACATTTAATGTGAGGCTTAGGTGTCCCTTCGCTTTATCTGGGACGGGAGCGAGGCATGTCCCGTCCGTCGCCGCTCCTCCTTGCTTCGACACGCGCCCTGGCCAGCGGTGCATGCGGTGCCATGTAGGCAGGCAGGCAGCTGAGGTGGCGCGGTGGTGGAGCCTCCACGAAGGGTTGCATGTTGCCACACAGGTGCCTGCCCAGCTGGTTGGGTCGGTAGCTGCATGCGAACGGCGGCGGAGACTTGGCTGGTGCGGGCCTGGCAGTGGCCCTGCCGGCGCACTTGACGAGAGTCTTGCTGGGTGGCCCGGCAAGGGTCTTGTCGTGGCGCGCAGGCGTCCCCGGCAAGGATCTTGCCGGGGGTCTTGTGGGTTTCTTCGGTGAAGATGGTTTCCTTCCTATCCCCATTTGATCTTGACTATTCTTTGTCTTGACAAAGATCTGCATGCCACCACGGAGGTGCCTCCTGAGCCATGTTCCAATGCGTTTGTCGTGCGTTGGTGGGCTCAAGGGTGGCTCGCTCGACTGGCGTGGGCGAGCTGCCTCGGCAAGGGTCTTGCCGGGGCCGCTAAGGCTGCCCCGCAAGGGTCCTTGCTGGGGAAACCTGCTTCGTCCATCTGATCTTTGTGGCCTTGGTCCTTATCGTTGCTTCGCCTTGTCTTGTGCCTTCGGCTTCTCTCCGGCTTCCCTTTCCTACCCTATTATGCGTGGTCGTGGCGGGTAGCTCTGACTGCCCGTGCACAAGTAAAGGGGTCAAAAGGAGAGCCCCTAGTTTTGTACACCGACAGGAGCCCCCGGGCCTGGGCCACACATAAGCGCGGCACGTTGTTGGGCCAGGCCCAGAATGGTGCGCGGGTAGTTAGGGCGGATTTTTCTGCGGTAACTGCTCCGTCCGCTGCGCTTCTCCACAGCCCGTGTTGAACGCGCGACGTGGGGGTCGTGCGTGCGCGCATGACGGAAGCATGCTGGCATCACCTTGTGGTGGACAGTAAAGAGGCGGCTCGCGTGTCTCTTTGAGACCGCAGGGCCGCCTCCCATTTACTGCCCTCGCTTGGGAACCGTCGTTCCACGCGTCCCACTGCACCCGCTGTCACGCCCAATATGCGACCCTATCCAAAAGGAACTCGACGGTCCCACCAAGGATAGACCCGCATATTGAAACGCTTTTGCAAGGTGGATATCATTACATCAACATTACATAATAGATGGGGATACATACATAAGGCACAAATGCCACAAGAATACAACAACATCATATACAAGTTCAACATCCGACTACGGATGAAACATAAACAGAAGCTCAAACGACATCCATCCTGCTAGCCCAGGCTGCCGACCTGGAACCTATCCCCTGATCGAAGAAGAAGCAGAAGAAGAACTCAACGCAAGCAAGCATCGCTCTCGCGTTATGATCATCGCAACCTGTACCTGCAACTGGTGTTGTAGTAATCTATGAGGCACGAGGACTCAGCAATCCCATTACCATGGGTATCAAGACTAGCAAAGCTTAATGGGTAAGGAAGGGGTAAAGTGGTGAGGTTGCAGCAGCGACTAAGCATATATGGTGGCTAACATACGCAAATGAGAGCGAGAAGAGAAACAAAGGAACGGTCGTCAACTAGTAATGATCAAGAAGTGATCCTGAACTCCTACTTACATCAAACATAACCCAGAAACCGTGTTCTCCTCTCGATCAACCCCGAAAAGAGACACTCACGGTTACGCACACGATTGGTGTATTTTAGAAGAGTTTACTTCGAGTTTACTACAACCGGATATTAACAAATTCCGATCTGCCACATAACCGCGGGCAGGGCTCTCGAAAGTTTATACCCTGCAGGGGTATCCCAACTTAGCCCATGATAAGCCCTCGCGATCAACGAAGGATATTCCTTCTCCCCGGGAAGACCCGATCAGTCTCGGAATCCCGGCTACAAGACATTTCGACAGCAATAAAATAAGACCAGCAAGACCTCCCGGCGTGCCGACACCCTGATAGTAGCCGCGCGTATCTCGTCTCAGGCCACGACCGGATGAACACTACGTACGGCAACCGACGATACCCCAAGTTGTCTAGGGGCGGCACCGCAAATGGCTCTGGTTTGGACCAACACTTTAGACAAGCATTGGCCCGGGGGGGCTAAATAAAGATGACCCTTGGGTTAATTACTCCCAAGGGAAATGTAGGTGGTGGTGAGGCAAATGGTAAAACCAATGTTGGGCCTTGCTGGAGGAGTCTTATTCAAAGCGAACTGTCAAGGGGGTCCCATAAATCACCCGACCGCGTTAGGGACGCAAAATCCGGGAACATAATACCGATATGATGGAAACTAGGGTGGCAAGAGTGGAACAAAACACCAGGCATAAAGCCGAGCCTTCCACCCTTTACCAAGTATATAGATGCATTAATTAAATAAGATATATTGTGATATCCCAACAAGTAAACATGTTCCAACAAGGAACAACATCTCCATGTTCCAGCAAGGAACAAACTTCATCTTCACCTGCAACTAACAACGCTATAAGAGGGGCTGAGCAAAGCGGTAACATAGCCAAACAACGGTTTGCTAGGAAGGGTGCAAAAGGTTAGAGGCTGACATGGCAATTTGGGAGGCTTGATAAACAGGTAATAGGTAGCCCAACATAGCGATAGAACGAAGAAACTAGCACAACAATGATAGTAATGAGATCCAAGGTGACGGTCATCTTGCCTGAAATCCCGCTAGGAAGAAGAACGAGTCCATGAAGAAGACGAACGGGAGAAGCCGAACCAAGCATAGACGAACGAATCCTCACGATCGCAACGAAATAGGAACTAACAAGAAGAAGCACACAACATGGTAAACATACCACACATGAGCAAGGCATGATGCACAACAAGCATGATGCATGACAAGGTTACATGAAGCTACTCATGGCAAGAGAAGATGCAAACAAGAGCAACACATCAAGGCAAGTTTAAATGAGGCCGGGAACAACATATAACAAATCCGGTAAGTCCTCATGCAAATTTCGAAATTGGTCCAGATCTGAATGAACCTTATGTTCAAGTTGTTAAACAGCAAGTTAAAGAGCACCACGAAGATCTACACGATATTCTAGTCAAGTTACATATAAAGTTCATTTAATTCGGAGCTACGGCTTAGAAGATATGAGCAAAACAAGATAAGCATGGCATTGATGCAAAATGCACCCAAACATCAAGCAAACACCTCAAAACAAGGATGCAACATGATAATATGAAACTACATGCAAAATCAAGCAAGTTTCATATAGAGCACACTCAAAACGGAGCAACGGTGCAACACATACACACTATACAAGTTATAACAACAATCTGTCTAAAAGAGCAACTAGGCATATTGCCAGCATCAAAACAACATGCTATAGGACCTCAACAAGAAAACAAAAGGCATGGGCATGATTTACAGGTAAAGCATGACAAATCATGAACACTGAGCTATCTCCATAAATCACTAGAACATGCTCAAAATAACATGGCAAGATTGCAAATAATAACAGTTTCAGACTTTAGCAGAATTAACATCAGGTTGCAATGTTTAGAGCTATCAAACAACATGTTACAGGAACTCAACATGGCAAACAAAGGCATGGCATGATACTACTATATGCATAGATCAAAAG
This sequence comes from Aegilops longissima, assembly GCA_021605205.1. NCBI lineage: Eukaryota > Viridiplantae > Streptophyta > Magnoliopsida > Poales > Poaceae > Aegilops > Aegilops longissima. The sequence goes on from CM038677.1 coordinate 154,586,082, forward strand.
TCCCTTACTGACCATGAGCCAAAAAGGATCAGAAAATATGATGGAACCCATGTAAACATGGCAAGTTATATTACAGATTCATACATGGCAGGAACAACAATAAGTAGGCATGTTGGTGAGCTTGAACCACTCACCACAGAGAAATACATGGCATGGCAAGGAAACCAACAGTAATAATACATGGCATAGAAGCTATATATGGCAAGAACAACATCATAGCATACACGGATCAACTACAACAACCTTGGCAAAATTGAATAACATGTAAACAACCTGTCAGGAAACGTTTTATAGCAAAAGTAGAGCTCGATTGACTCAAGCTATGGCACTCCATAATTGCAAACAAGGGCATGGATGGATAGAGAATAACCATATGTTCAAAACATCCTTACTGAAATATCTCAAAATAAGCATTGATCTCTCGATAGCATCAAGTTTACATGGCATAAAAATATCAGTGAGCAGGGCTGAAATCAGCAACATCATGAAGCCTAGTTTGCATGCTTGTGCTAGTCACCACAGAGATCACAAAAATACATGGCATACACCCCTGTAAATATGGCATGGCATATTACAAAACACATGTAGGACTCAAGTTCATAGGGTGCACACATCAATCATGGCAAAAATGACAAAAGTGCATGTACTGATAAGAATCTGAAACTAACATCACATAGCCCTCTTCTAACAGCATTTAGGGCATCAAGATGAGCTCTAATGAAAATGATGCAATGAGATGAAATGATGTACTCGTCGAGACGAACAATTTGAAATATTACACGCACAAAACGGAGCTACGGATGCAGAGTTACGATGCGATGAATATGGCATGATAATGCAAAATAAACCGGGGACTTAGCAGAAAACGGAGGGGGGGAAGTCAACCGTGGCGCGGATTACGAGGTTCACCGGAGACGTGCGGCGTGGCTGCCGGAGTTGGACGGGGAGGAGGCCGGGAAGGTCCGGGGCGGCCGGATCCGGCGGATCCCGGCCGGATCCGCGGCGAGGCGGCGCGGAGGAGGCGGCGGCCGGCGATGGCCTGGGGCCGGGCGCCGGCAGTATGGAGGCGAAGGCGGCCGGGCGCGGCAGCGGCGGGCGCTGGGCGGCGGTAAAGTGGAGGGCGGCGCGGGGCGGGGCGGAGGCGCTGGCGAGGGCGGCGGCCGGAGGTCGCCGCGGAGGCGCGAGGCGGCGGGCGCGGGCGATGCTGGCTCGGGCGGGCGCGCTGGGCCCGCTGGCGGCGCGGCGGGCGCTTGGCTGGCGGCCACGTGGCGCGATGCCACTGGCTCGGGCGGCGGCGCAGGACGCCCGCGGGCGCCGGACATGTCCGAGGCGGCGAGGAGATTTTAGGGTTAGGGGAATTTGACCGCGAATTTCGGAGGGGGAGGTGTATTTATAGGTAGAGGGAGCTAGGAGAGTCCAAATGAGGTGCGGTTTTCGGCCACGCGATCGTGATCGAACGACCGAGAGCATGGAGAGGAGTTTGCTGGGTTTTGGGCCACTTTGGAAGGGTGTTGGGCTGCAAGATAAAACAGGCCTTTGCGGTTACCCGGTTAACCGTTGGAGTATCAAACGACCTCCAAATGATCCGAAACTTGACAGGCGGTCTACCGGTGCTATACCAAGGCCGCTTGACAAACCTCGGTCCATTACAAGACCGTTTAGCACCCGCACACGAAAAGAGGCAAAAGGGGGCGCCGGGGAACATAGGAGTGCCGGATTGCAAAACGGACAACGGGGAAAATGCTCGGATGCATGAAACGAACACGTATGCAAAATGAAATGCACATGATGACATGATATAAAATGCAGATGATGACATGGCAAAGTGCAACACGCAAGCAAATGACATGGCAACGACGACAAATAACTGGCAGACACCTGGCGCATCGAATCCGGGGCGTTACACCCGCCCCTTGCGCCACGTTCGCTGCATGCATAATGCAGAGCGAATGATAGGCGCGCGGGACGTGGGAAGTCGTCCGCGTGCGTGGGTCGATTCCCATGTGTCTTCAATGGCGCGGGGAGGGCGGTCAACAGCCCCGCACGCTGTCACTTCAACGGGTCGGATTGGCCGAGAGGGGGCGGCCGTGCCTCGCCCCCGCCCCTTTATAAAGAGGGGAGTGGGAGGAACGGTGCCTCTCAACCCTCCGCCATCCGCCTCTCCCCATTCTTGCTTCCTCCTATCTTCTGCCATGGCGAGGGGGCGTGGCGACGCTTCATCGGTGGCGGCGAGGGTTTCGGCCAGACAGCGCATCGCTCCTCCCCAAGAGCTCATAGTGGCGGAGCCGCCCGCTAGAGGAAGGGGGAGGGGCCAAGGTCGAAGCCGTTGTGGTTCTCGAGGGAGAGGAGGACGGGGCGGCAGATCACCCTCGCCTCCGCCAGCAGCCCCTCCTCCGATGGAGGGCCACGCCGGGGACAACCCCTGTGAATTCTTCGTCAGGCTGCGCCAGCCACCGCGCCGTCGCCGTCGCCTGCGCCTCCCGACTCCATTCACGTGGGAGATGGAGCTAGATCCACCGCAGGTGTTGTGTCTGCATATGAGGGGTTGCGGGAACAGCAGCACATGGGCCGACATCGAGTTCCCTGCCCCTCATGTCATGTATCTTCATCGAGGGTGGAAGACCTTCGCTCACCTCCACAGCTTGACGGATGGGCTCACTCTCCATTTCAAACTAATGGAGGGTGGCCTCCTCTTCGTCAAGGTCTTCAGGCACTTCGGGACTCACGTAAGGTGCTGCGTGGAGAGCTCTTCTAACAACGAAGATTCCTCCTCGAGCAAGAGTGGCGAGGAGCACAACGGCAGCGACGGCGGGGCTAGTGGGCGGCAGGATGACGGATCCGACTAGGCATCGTGCGCCGCTCCGAGCGGCATCGGCGACCCCATCATCCGTGTCGCCGGCTCCTTGAACTTCTCGGGGTCGTCTCCTTGGGCGGCTGGCATTGGGAGGCTACAGAAGAGGAAGAGGGCGGGCGGCAAGGCCATCAAGTTGGAGTACGCGGGCACCGACGCCTTCGTCGCGTATCAACGTCCTGCCGCCTCATCTTCGAGCTCTGCCTCCGGCGCCGTCATCACCATCCAGCCCTTGGACGGCCACCAAGATGTTCTCTTGGTGTCTTCTACCACTCGTAGCTCGCCTAGGCGCCCCTTTTGCCCTCCTGCTTTTCTTGCTCCATTTCCTGAGGAGAGGGACAAGAAAGGGGTTACGAGCACCTTGTATCTTTTTAATCTTGTAAGCCTTCGGGCCTTTGTTAACTTTAGAACTTGTAATCCCCATGTTCATGTTTTTCGTTTCGTACGAATTGTACCTGTACGGGATGTTTTTTAATGAAAAAGGGATGTTTGCTGGGATTTTCGTTCGCGGGTGCAACCCACGACAAGGAGTGAATCCTCGTTATCCTTAAGATAAACGTTTTTTTTGCCCGGCAACAAACCTTGCCGTCCCCCCACTTCGCTCGACATATCTCACGCCCTTGGCAGAGACAGGGATGAGGTGGGCTTAGGCTCCTCGTTTCATTTCCTTGCTGCTGTGACTACGATCAAACTCGATCCCTAGGAGACGAGTCCTGGGGTCCGGAATGAGGGGAGCACGGTAGCCTAAGGATAAAACGAGGTTTCACATACCTCAGTCCATAACGAAACGCATGATAAGGGATAGAGAACTTATCTGAATCTGCAGCCCCCGGCAACCCTGGCTTGCCGCGGGTGGATCTTTGCTCTTGTAGCCCCCGGCAATATTGGCTTGCCGGGGCCCGGACGCCGGTCCGTCCTCTTTCTTCCAAAGCAGCTCAGCAAGGATTTCATCTGTCCTGCGAACCAAAGAAGACAGAGAAGAACAGAGAGACGACCACTCGACCTATAAGCTAGGGGTTAGCCGCTGGTAAGCACTATCAACCCTAACTAAGGAAGAGACTCAACCTAGCATGCATGCTATAACTTAGGGCGCGAGCGCTTCGTTTATTTATGCTCAGGGTCTGCGCCTGGCTTTGTACAAAGGGTTACATGCCTTGCCGACAAGGCTTGTACAAAAGGGTAGCTTGCCGGGAGGCCCGGCAGCCGCGCCTTATGGGTAAAACTTGCGGAGATGCTCGATGTTCCAGGAGTTTCTCACTGGAATGGCATCTTTGGTCTCAAGTCGGACTGCACCGGGCCTGGTGACTCATGTTACCCGATAAGGGCCTTCCCACTTCTGCGTCAACTTGTTGGAATTCTTGGCCGACTAAACATGCCGAAGAACAAGATCACCTTCCTCAAAGCTCCGGGCATGAACCTTGCGGCTATGGTAGCGGCGCAAGGCTTGCTGGTAGCATGCTGCTCTCACAGCCGCCCGGAGATGACCTTCCTCAAGGAGCGTCGCGTCATCTTGCCGCAATCGCTCTTGCTCAAGCTTGTCTGGCCGGTGGCTCGATTTGGCGTCGTTCTGATCGACCAAAGAACCGCTGGCAACTCATCAATCCAGCGCCTTCCACTCTTGTGCATCCTGTCGGAAGTCTTCATTCTTAAGCCTCGCAGGACTTCAGCATTTGCTCTCTCCGCTTGGCCGTTGCTCCGTGGGTGTGCCACGGAAGCAAAGCAGACCCTGCTGCCGAGATCCTCAATGTATTGCATGAAGGCATGGCTTGTGAACTGTGTGCCGTTGTCGGTGATGATCCTGGGCACCCCAAAACGGCACACTAGTCCTTTGAAGAACTTGATGGCTGACTGCGCTGTCACCTTCCTCACTGCTTCCACCTCTGGCCACTTTGTGAACTTGTCGATTGCAACGTACAAGTACTCAAAGCCCCCGGCAGCACGGGGGAAAGGGCCCAATATGTTGAGCCCCCAGACCGAGAAGGGCCAGGAGAGAGGGATAGTTTGAAGGGCTTGAGCTGGTTGATGGAGCTTCTTCGAATGGAACTGGCATGCTTCACACTTGGTTACTAGTGGCGTCGCATCCTGGAGGGCGGTGGGCCAGAAGAAACCTTGCCAGAAAGCCTTGCCGGCAAGGGCCCTCGACCCTATGTGGGAGCCACATATGCCTCCATGTATCTCTGCCAACAGCTTTAGTCTTTCCTCCATGATGAATTCCTGCCTCTCCAGAGCTTGCTTCCTGACCTTCTACTTGACGGGTCGCTCATGAGGACAGACAGCAAGGTGGTGCTCAATCACCTCCCTGGGAACGCTGAGGATGTCAGAGCTTGCCATGCAAACACATCGACATTTGCCCGTAGGAAGGCGACGAGCTCGCTTTCCTATTTGCCGTCGAGGGTGGAGCTTATGGTAAAAACTCCCCCCGTACCGTCCTCCTTGACGGGCACCTTCTTGGTCTCTGGTGGTGTGGCTCTGGACTTCTTGCTCTTGCCAGCAGAGCTCTCTGGCATGTCCTCAATGGGAGCGCAACACCCCGAAGAGGTGCGCTTGCCGGAGTGGGTGCAAGGGATCTCGCCGGTCTTCTTCCACCCCGGGGCTCCGTCGGCAGGAGCAGGTACTTTAGCGGCAGCTGATGCAACTGCTTCCCAGTAGTGTTGGTCGGTGCAGATCAACGCATCTTTCTTGTTGGAGGGGACGGTGATGATGTTCATCGGCCCGGGCATCTTCAGCATATTGTAGGCGTAGTGTGAAGCCGCCATGAACTTGGCCAGTGCCGAGCGGCCGAGGATCCCATTGTAAGGCAAGGGGATCTCAGCTACATCAAAAACAATCCTCTCCGTCCTGTGGTTCAGCTCGCCTCCGAATGTCACGGGCAGCGTGATCTTTCCCTTTGGCTGGCTCCTCCCCGGGTTAACCCCTTGGAACGTGCCTGTCTCCTTGAGGTATCCATCGAGGATCTGCAGCCTTCTGACCACAACGGGCGAGATCAAGTTCAGGCCGGCCCCGCCGTCAACCAACATCTTCGTCACCTTGAGGTTGCGGATTGTTGGTTAAATCAACAACGGCAAACACCCGACCGCAGTAGTGCGGTCAGGGTGGTCCTCGGCGTCGAAGATGATGGGGCATGCAAGACCATTTCAGTGGCTTCCGTGCGTCAAACGATGGCTCCACCACTGTGATCTCACGCGCCCACTGCTTGAGTTGGCGGCGGGATGAATGCAGTGAGGCGCCACCATCGATGCACATGGCCTCTGTGGTTTCTGAAACTCGTGGTCGCCGGACTCGTCATCCTCATCATGATCATCATCTTCCTTCTTCTTGTCGCGGCCCCCGACGGGCCTCTCTTGCTGATTATCCTTGCCGCGGCGGCCTCCTTGGCCGCCACGTTTCTTGCCGGACCCCTCGGCACCATCTGGACCTTTCTCCTTGTCCTGTCGCTCATACTCGTCTTTCTGCTTCTCGGCGAGCAACTCTACCTGCCGGCAGTTTTGGAGGTCATGGCCCTTGGTGCGGTGGATCTTACAGTACTACTTGTCGGAGCCTCCTGGCTTGTCGGCAGCAGCCAAGGCCCGGCAAGCGACACACCCGGCAACCTCTGTGCCGGGATCGCTCGCCTTGGTCTTCTTGGTGGTGCTGGTGTCGTCGGATCCCTCGACGGCAAGCACGGCCTTGCCCTTGCGCTTCCAGTTACAGCATCGGCCCTTCTTCGCTAGGGTGGCAGTGTCGCTAGTGGAGTCGGTTTCTGCACCAGCATTTTCGCCGGGGTACTTCCTTCCCTCTTCAGCGCGAGCGCATCGATCGGCTAGGACATAGAGCTCGGCCACATCCTTAACCTTGTTCATCGCCAGCTCTTCACGCATCTTGCGGTTGCGCACGTTCTAATGGAGCGCACTGATCACGGCGGCGGGATGAACATCGGGGATGTTGTATTGCACCCGGCTGCACCTTTGGATGTACTTGCGCAAGTTTTCTCCTTCCTTATGGGGGATGATGTGTAAATCACTCGCCTGGCCATGAGCTTGGTGACCTACGGTAAAGGCGCCAACAAACTCATGGCACAGATCCGCCCAATAAGAGATGGAATCCACCGGCAAGTGCATTAACCATGACATAACATTAGGCTAGAGTGCCAACGGGAAGTAGTTGGCAAGCACCTTATCGTCGCGGGCGCCAACAGCTTGCATCGCTTTGGTGTAGATACTGAGGAAATCTGATGGGTGAGTCTTGCCGTTGTACTTCTCGCCGACATCGGGCTTGAACGTACGGTGGGAGGGCCACTAGAACTGCCGCAGCTCACGGGTGAAAGCCGAACAACCCACCTAGTAAGGTAGGCCACCGTAGCCTCCCGGTGTTGGGCGGTCCGTAGCGGGCCCTGCCCGCCTGTCCGACTGGTGGCGCGCGTCACGTCGGCGCTCGATCGTAGTTAGAGCGTCCTCATGAGCCCGCTCCCGAAGGACTTGACGCTGATCGCGGTTGGTTCGCGGGTCGGACGACGCGATGGAGATACCATCACGAGCGTCGTCGCGATGGACCGACGCCCGGGGCGGCCAGGATGGAGGTGGGGAGTACAACGTGGCCACGTCGCCTCCGGCACGGCCTCCGCTGGCTTGCGGTGGCCTGGCGGAGCGACGGCCTACGGATCCCGTCGGTCGCAACTCATCGTTGTTGGCGATACCGACGAGGCTCCGGACGGTGGCCCTCCATTCATCGAGCTTCTTCATGGTGGGAGTGTAACATCCCAAATTTCCTATTTGGAATGTTTTACAATTATAGCTAAGCATCCTATGCATCCTGTTTGAATTTGAATGCCATTTGAAGTTTCAGAGTTATTTGAATTTGAATTCCAAACTTTGGCATGTGGGAAACAATTCAAAAACTAAGCCTGATAAATACTTGATCAAAAGTATGAGAGGAGCAAACATGACACTCCAAAAATATCAGAGGAAACAATGCCAAAAGAATTGGATTCAAATCTGAAATTTTATTTGAATTTGAAAAAAATGGATTTTCATAAAGTTTGGATTTTGCCTTTGGAAAAATGTTCAAATGAAAGGGAATATTCCCCTGATCATTTTGGTATATATATACCCTATATAAAATATTTATAGTTTAGGTTTTATTTTTGGTTTTGTTTTAATTAAAAAAATAAAGGGAAAACTTTTCGGGCGCCAGCCAGGCCACCCAGGCCCAGCCAGCGTCACCTCGCCCCTCGGCCACTCCAAGACTGCCCACTAAGCCAGCCCACTGAGGCCGGCCAGTAGAGCCACCCATGCCACTGCACTGCCCCCGCCGCCGCCTGAAACCCTGTGGACCGCCACCCGACCAACCCTCCTCTCTCCTCTCAGCGACCTGTGGCCCCACCCTCGTCTTCCCCTCGCCCACGCTTGAGCCTCATGGGAGATCCACCGGATCCCAAGGATCCGGATCCCCGACGCCCGATCCCTTCCAAGAGGAGCCGAGGCCCTGGCTATATAAGCCAAGCCCCCTGCACCCCATTCCCCGAGAGCTCGCTGCACCCTCACCCTCCTGCTCGACGTCACTGAGCACCGAGCTCACCTCCGCGCCAAAACCTCGCGTCGCCGCCTGGTGCACCCCGACCCCCCAACACCACCGAACCTCCCGAGCTCCTCAAGATCTCCCGACGTCTCGCCAAGCTCGCTGACGCTGAGCCCCTGAGCACTCTCACCGCCGCCGCCGCCGCCGAGTCCGTAAGCCCTGCATCCCTCCACTGCTAGATCCTAAACCTAGGTTAGGATTAGAAGCCCCAAGGGGTAAGTTTTAGTTAGAAAACCGGACGGCCGAGCGGTTTATTTTTTAAGTTAGGTTTATTTTGTTTAGACCGGTTCGTTGTTAGTTAACCCTAGGCCCGTTTAGACTAAACTACGCCTAGTGCATGATATAGGCCCATTGGGCTTTTTCTTTTATTTTGATTTTCTGTTTTAGCTTTAATAGTTTCAATTTTCAAAAATGTATATCTTTTATTCTGTTTAATATTTTTGAGTGATTCTTTTTTGTTGGATTGAAAATTTTATGTAGTTTCTGAAAAACATATATTTAGCTATGTTAAAATAATTAAAAATGCTTTAATATTGTTTTAGTCAGAATAGCAAATCTGCTATAGTTTTAGTTAAAAAATTATTTTTGCATGATTCTTTTGCCATCACTTTATTTTGATATTGCCAAACCCTAGAAATTAACTTTGGTATTTTAGGATTAATAAATAATTAATTCTAGGCAGAATCCTATTAATCCTAATTAATTGATTAGTTCCTGTTTTCCTAATTAATTAATTAGTAAATTAATTTATTTTTAACTTGTGATTAGTTATTCTAGGTTAGTTTCTGTCATTCCATTAGATGAACTTTTATTTATAATTAATAAAAGTTTTAAATTAATTTTCTTAATAGAAATTGGATTAGGCCTAAAATGAGTTTTATAATAGCTTTTTAATTAATTCTTTTTGCTCCTAGTTGCTTAGTTAATCCTTTTCTGTTAAGTTAACCTAAAACCATGATTAGGTTATATTAGGAAATTTTGTTATATAAAACTATTTTTGTTATTGTTTGGAATAGGGAAAACTTTGAATTTGATTTCTTTGAGTTTTCCTTTGATTTGGTTTTGATTGTTTTGTTGTGCTATGTTACTTTTGTTATCTTGTGTGATCCTCTTGCTTTGTGCTTATTATGTTATTGTTTGTCTCGGTAGAGTTCTTGAGTGCTAAGCTTGCTACTACGACTCTTTAGCTTACGAGGATCATCAAGAAGGCAAGTTTTGATCATGTTATTTCTATACCTATGTTTTTGTGCATTAGTAGTTGTCACCACCCCACCATTGCATGCAGTAGTGAAATCTTGAAGTCATTAAACTTGAGTAGTATCATGTGGTAGGATGAACCAATCCCTTGTTACCATGACCCCGGACGTAGTAGTTATTTTGCTATGCTCGAGACGGATTTGGGATGAGTGAAGTTCATAAGCAAGATGTGAGAGTCAATGATGATGACAACCCATGGACTACAATGATCAAGATGGACTTCGAAAATCACTACTGGGTGGAGGACGGTTGACGGGCACCTGGAGCACCCAGTGGTGGCGGGATGCATGGAGAAGCGCCATGACATCTCTGGAAAGCTTCACCCAGCCACGAAGAGAAGGATGGATGCCCCATGACCGAAGCTTACCTGCAGCCGCAAGCCATTATGGGCTCTGGCTGGGTTGACCCTTGTAGTGAAGTGGCTGGACGGTACTACGAGAAGTAGACGAACGGTAGGATTGGATGGGTACGGCAAGTGGCGGAAGAACTCTTTGAAGACCCTGTTTATTCGTCCGCCTTCAAACACCATGAAGTGCTAAGACTTTAAAGGAGGGAATGATTCTTGCGGGGAAAGTGCGCAAACCTCTGCAGAGTGTTATAACCTAATCGATTAGCCGTGTCCCCGGTTACGGACATTTGAGCATCTGGACCTTGGAAGTATTCGGATATCTCAACACTTAATTCTAATGAATTAATTTGATGGGTTTATGACTTAATAATAATTTGGGAACGAGATATTGGTTGGCGGAACCATCTCAATAACTACCAACAATTTGTAGTAATTTGCAAATAAGTCCACTGTAGTAGGATAAAATTGGCTTTTCGCAAAAAGATGAAACTTAGAGCTCCACAGCCAAAATGCATATAGTGTTAGTAACTTTATTATTGTTATTCTTCATGACTTGCCACTTATTCCAAAAGCTGACCTACATGGCTGCAACGTATTATGTTGCGTAGATATATTCGATCGGGAGTGAGGCTACGCCCGCGCTTGGCGATTGCCCTTTGAGTCGGATGGACTCGCTTACCTTCGACGCTTCGCAGCATTTTAGTTTATTTCTCATGAGTTGGCCTTGAGCGAATTTATTCCCTTGTAATAAAGACTCTATATGAGAATCGATTAATGATATTCAGGTGTGATTGAACTTTGATTACTTTATCGATGTCTTGTGAGTACCAAAGATGATCTTGGGATGGAATGCATACGTAGATTTGACCAATTTTGGGTCAGGTCGCTACAGAGATGGTATCAGAGCACACGCTGACCGTAGGATCGTAACCCCTAGGATCGGAAAGCCATAAGCAGAGACCATTTACTTTGAACCCTTTTCATTCTATAATTCTTCCCTGATCTATTCTGACTCTTCTCTCCTTTGCAACATTCTAGATGGCCGTCGAGTTCACCCCAGTTTTGCTACCGGAGTTCTGCCAGCCCGATGAGACGATGCCCTTTGAAGGAAGCTGGTCCAGATGGTGAAGCTGCTGAAGATTGCTCGCCTCGATCACCGGAAACCCACTAATGCACTTCCGACGGACACCCGCTTCAGGATTGAGGTGCATATCCTGTGGAGAACCTTTGGAGGACGACGGAGCCTATCAACTTTGAGTTCACCGAGTTCAACTGGATCATCGGAAGGGACGTGGCGATTTACCGAGCACTTGGACATCTCCGAGAGGAGTACAGACCGAGCTCGATCACTCGAGACTCGCCATGGTTTCTCGCAGGCAAGGAATGGAGATATCATCCGCACCATCGAGGACGATTCCACTCTCTCGTACATCCAGACTTGGAATGTCTTCTCAGAAACGGAGATTCAGGCTCGCCAGAACTCAAGACACACGGAAGCTTTTGTTCCGCGAATCGAACTGGAGGAGAAGGCTCGCGCAGACTTCCTTGGCTATGAGGAAGAAATCACGGACTTCATGGAGATAGTCGACGACCAAGATGAAGCTTGCGCGATTGAGGAAAAGATGGACTTGGGAGAGGACCTTTACCCGAGTGGAGATGAAGCACCCTCGTGAGCAATGATCAGGATTTTGAGGGAGTACCACGAAGGAAACCCCAAGAGGAGGCGCCATCGATGAAGACTTTTAGTCGACCACCATGTTATCTTTTACTTTTTAAATCGATCAGTTAGGCCGATGTTTTTCTTTCGATTAGTCATGAGCTTTTGTAATCGAGTTTGAACCATGTTTGAGTGGAATGAATAAATGATTGGTGTGTTATGATTGTGCATTCATATGGGTAGTGTTATTCTCATAGACCATTGTTCTATTCTAATCTTCTCACCCACTCCAAAACACCAGATGCCTCCGAGACGTGACATCGGTTTCCCGCCGAGCTCACCCAGCTGCTCCAAAGCAGAATGCATTGATGCAACTCTGATTGAGAATCGTAACAACCCCGCCAACAATCCACCGCCACCACCACCACCCATCGTGGACAATTTGACTCGATTTACGAGGTTGAATCCGCCAGTGTTCTCTAGTAGCACCGAGCCGATTGTGGTGACGGTGGCTCCGCAAGATTGGAAGAGAGCTAGTCACCGTTGGATGCACCGATGTCGAGAAGGTGCGCTTTGCAGCGCATCAACCGGATGGACCTGCAGCTTCTTGGTGGGAGAATTACACCGCCACTTTTCCTTTGGGTGGCATCACTTGGGATCAATTCCAGCAGGTTTTCAGACCGCTCATGTCTCATCTGGAGCCATGAGTCTCAAGAAGCGTGAGTTCGAAACTTACGCCAGGGAACCGTGATTGTGGCACAATACGTGGAGGAATTCAGCAAGCTTGCCCGCTATGCCCCCGATGATGTGGCCACCGATGCCGCCAAGGTGAGAAGTTCCTTGAGGGACTAAATGATGAATTGAGCATGCAGCTTATTGTGGCTACTTTCAACAACTACCGGAGCTGGTAGACAAGGCCACCATCCTCGAAGGCAAGCAGCAGCAGATAGAGAGCCGCAAGAGGAAGTACAGCCAGGGAAGCACAACCAGAGCTCAGCAGAAGCCCCGCTATGCACCGTACTCGGAGGGCACATCCATCACAACCATGGAGGTCATAACCATGGTGGAAATGGAAACAACCGCATGCCAGGACAACAAGTCAGGCCATGGCAATGGCAATGGCAATGGTAATGGCAATCAACACCGTTCTGCCCGGCTCCAAGGATCTGAGCCACATCACCGCTTCAAGTGCCGAAGACAGGCACTACGCCACCGATCGCCCGGAGGCCAAGCAGAGGAACGGAATGGCAATGGAGGCTCATAAGAAGCCCAATCCTTCCTCGTGCTCAAGTGAATCACATCGACGTGGAGAACGCCTATGATCAGCCGATACATCGTGGTTGGTAAGTTTTATTGAATTCACGCTCAGTTTTGGTTCTGTTTGATTCGGTGCAACGATTCATTCATATCAAGGGTAGTTGTGGATAAGTACGGATTACGACTAGAACCCTTAGAAGCCCCCTCCGTCGGGCCCGCAGAGGAGAAATGATGGCAGGTTTAAGCTGTCCTGCAAACCTCAACATCGGGAACCACAAATTTCCGTAGAACTCATAGTGTTGGAAACTCAGACCTTGGATGTAATCCTAGGCATGGATTGGTTGTCAAAGTATGAAGGAACATTGATGTGCAAGAAGTCTATTCTGCTCACCACCCCGGAGCGTAAGAGGATCAAGTATGTAGCCAGCACAGCCAGATGAATAATCAGTGCATTCCCTCACGGAGTTGTTCAGAGGAAGTGCCGAGAGTGCAAGAATTTCCGATGTGTTCCTTGAGGAATTACCAGAATGCCACCGACGGGACATTGAATTTTGATTGAGCTATTGCCCGGCACAGCCCCAATATCCAAGAGACCTTATCGGATGCCACCGAATGAGTTGAAAGAGATCAAGGAACAAATAAATGAGTTATTGGAGAAAGGATATATTCGTCCAAGCTCATCACCTTGGGGAGCCCCAGTTCTTTTGGTAGAGAAGAAGGATGGAAGCTTGAGGATGGTTGTGGATTATCGTGCATTGAACGAAGTAACCATCAAGAACAAGTACCTCTCGCCCATGATCAATGACTTGTTTGATCAGCTTGTTGGAGCCAAGGTATTCTCTAAGATCGATCTTGATCGAGGTATCACCATTGAAAATTCGTGAAAAGGATATACCCAAAACAGCATTCACCACGTGTATGGTTTATACGAGTATACCGTCATGTCATTTGATTGACTAATGCTCCTGCATACTTCATGAATTTGATGAACAAGGTATTCATGGAGTACTTGGACAAGTTTGTCGTGGTGTTCATCGATGACATATTGATATTCTCCAAGAGCGAGGAAGAGCATAAGGAACATTTGCGCCTAGTTCGAGAAACTTCGAGAACATCAGTTGTATGCCAAATTCAGCAAATGTGAATTTTGGTTGAAGGAAGTTGGATTCCTGACATGTTATTTCAGGAGAAGGAATAGCAGTTGATCCCGCCAAGGTTGAATCACCACCGAATGGCAGTCACCCACCTCACCAAGGAGATCCGCAGTTTTCTCGGACTTGCAGGATATTATCGGAGGTTCATTGAGAACTTCGAAGATTGCCAAGCCCATGACTGAGCTGTTGAAGAAGGAAGCCAAGTATGTTTGGACCAAGGAATGTGAGGCCAGTTTCAGGAATTGAAGAAACGGTTGGTCACAGCTCCAAGATTGATATTGCGGACATACATAAGGAATACCAGGTCTATTGTGACGCTTCTCGCCAAGGACTCGGAGGAGTATTGATGCAGAAGGTAAGGTTGTAGCGTATGCCTCCGCATAGCACGGCCTCATGAGATGAATTATGCCACGCATGATTTGGAGTTAGCAGTAGTAGTGCATGCACTCAAGACTGGAGACATTTCCTCATTGGAAATCGTTAGATGTCTTTACGGATCACAAGAGTCTGAAATATATCTTCACGCAGAAGGAATTGAACCTCGAGCAGAGGAGATGGCTAGAGTTGATAAAGGACTATGACATGAGGCTGCATTACCACCCCGGTAAAGCCAATGTTGTAGCAGATGCTTTGAGCCGTAAGAGTTATGTGAACACTCTTACCGCAGGAGGATTACCCCAGGAGTTGGTCGATGACCTCAGAGATCTCCGACTGGAGATAGTTCCGAAAGGATTTGTCGCAACTCTGGAAGTTCAGTCCACCTTGACCGAAAGGATTCGTGAAGCCCAGAAGTCGGACAAGGAAATCGATGAGATTAAGCAAAAGATGGAGGAAGGAAAAGCTAAAGGATTCCGAAAGGATGAACATGGAACTATATGGTTTGAGGATCGTATATATGTGCCCAATGATCCCGAGCTCAGGAAGCTAATTCTTCAGGAAGCTCATGATTCCCCGTACTCGATTCACCCCGGCAATACCAAGATGTACCTGGATTTGAAGCAAAGTTTCTGGTGGACAGGTATGAAGAAGGACATTGCCGAATACGTAGCCGTATGCGATGTTTGCCAACGTGTAAAGGCAGAACATCAGAAGCCAGCAGGGTTACTTCAACCTTTGCCGATTCCCGATTGGAAATGGGAGAAACTTGGTATGGATTTCATCACAGATTACCCAGACCCGCTCAGGTTATGATTCCATCTGGGTAGTAGTTGATCGCTTGACTAAGGTAGCTCACTTCATTCCGTGAAGACTACCTATACCAGTGCCAAGTTGGCCAAGATATACATGACCAGGATCGTATGTCTGCATGGAGTTCCGAGGAAAATCGTGTCAGATAGAGGAACGCAGTTTACCTCAAAGTTTTGGAAGCAATTGCATGAAACTTTGGGTACGAGGCTGGAATTCAAGACAGCTTTTCATCCACAGACATGATGGATGACCGAGAGAGTCAATCAGATTCGGAGGACATGTTGAGAGCTTGTGTGCTAGACTATGGGTCTAGCTGGGATGATAACTTGCCTTACGCAGAGTTCTCATACAACAACGAGCTTATCAATCCAGTTTGAAGATGGCCCCTTCAAGCTCTATACGGAAGGAGGTGCGAACACCATTGTGTGGGATAGTGTTGAGATCGATCACTTTTCGTTCCGATCTTATCAAGGATTCAAGAGAAAGTCAAGCTGATTCGAGACCGCTCAAGATAGCACATCACGACGTAAGAGTTATGCCGACAAGAAGCGCAAGGAGGTGACTTACGAAGTGGGAGACCGAGCATATCTTCGTGTGTCTCACTTCGTGGAATCAAGAGGTTTGGAGTCAAGGGAAAGTTAGCACCCGATTCATTGGCCCCTACAAAATCCTCGAACGTCGTGGAGAAGTTGCATACAAGTTGGAATTGCGGAAGGATTGTCCGGAGTTCATGATGTCTTTCACGTTTCTCTTGAAGAAGTGCCATGCCGACATGGCCGATGTTCCGTTGAGAGACACAAAGGCCCCTAGAGGCCATACAGCTTGACAAAGTGATTTGACTTACAAGGAGAAACCGTCAAAATTCTCGAGACTGCAAGCAGAGTCACCCGCAGCAAAGTCATCAAGTTTTGCAAGGTTTGTGGAGTCACCACACCGAGGAAGAAGCCACTGGGAACGCCAAGAAGATCTTCGTCGAGACCATCCGCACTCTATTTGTTAGTTAACCCAATCTCGAGGGCTAGATTCATCTTAAGGTGGTAGGTTTGTAACATCCCAAATTTCCTATTTGGAATGTTTTACAATTATAGCTAAGCATCCTATGCATCCTGCTTGAATTTGAATGCCATTTGAAGTTTCAGAGTTATTTGAATTTGAATTCCAAACTTTGGCATGTGGGAAACAATTCAAAAACTAAGCTCGATAAATACTTGATCAAAAGTATGAGAGGAGCAAACATGACACTCCAAAATATCAGAGGAAACAATGCCAAAAGAATTGGATTCAAATCTGAAATTTTATTTGAATTTGAAAAAATGGATTTTCATAAAGTTTGATTTTGCCTTTGGAAAAATGTTCAAATGAAAGGAATATTCCTGATCATTTTGGTATATATATACCCTATATAAAATATTTATAGTTTAGGTTTTATTTTGGTTTTGTTTTAATTAAAAAATAAAGGAAAACTTTTGGCGCCACCAGCCACCCAGCCCAGCCACACTCACCTCGCCACTCCAAGACTGCCTTTGGCCTAAGCCAGCCCACTGAGGCCAGCCCACTGAGAGCCACCCAGCTGCACTCCCGCCCCCGCGCTGAAACCCCAGGACCGCCACCCGACCCAACCCTCCCTCTCTCCCTCTCACTGACCCGTGGCCCCACCCGTCGTCTTCCCCTCGCCCACTTGAGCCTCGCTGAGATCCACGGATCCCAAGGATCCGGATCCCCGACGCCCGATCCCTTCCAAGAGGAGCCGAGGCCCTGGCTATAAGCCAAGCCCCGCACCCCATTCCCCAGAGCTCGCAGACCCCTCACCTCCTGCTCGACGTCACCGGAGCACCGAGCTCACCTCCGCCGCCAAAACCCTCGCCGTCGCCGCTCTGGTGCACCCCGACCCCCCCCCAACACCACCGAACCCTCCCCCGAGCTCCCCCGCATCTCCCCGACGTCTCGCCGAAGCTCGCCGACGCTCGGAGCCCCCGGAGCACTCTCGCCGCCGCCGCCGCCGTCGCCGGAGTCCGTGAGCCCCTGCATCCCCCTCCACTGCTAGATCCTAAACCTAGGGTTAGGATTAGAAGCCTCAAGGGGTAAGTTTTAGTTAGAAAACCGGACGGCCGAGCGGTTTATTTTTTAGTTAGGTTTATTTTGTTTAGACCGGTTCGTTGTTAGTTAACCCTAGGCCCGTTTAGACTAAACTACGCCTAGTGCATGTGATAGGCCCATTGGGCTTTTTCTTTTATTTTGATTTTCTGTTTTAGTTTAATAGTTTCAATTTTCAAAATGTATATCTTTTATTCTGTTTAATATTTTGAGTGATTCTTTTTTGTTGGATTGAAAATTTTATGTAGTTTCTGAAAACATATATTTAGCTATGTTAAAAATAATTAAAATGCTTTAATATTGTTTTAGTCAGAATAGCAAATCTGCTATAGTTTTAGTTAAAAAATTATTTTTGCATGATTCTTTTGCCATCACTTTATTTTGATATTGCCAAACCCTAGAAATTAACTTTGGTATTTTAGGATTAATAAATAATTAATTCTAGGCAGAATCCTATTAATCCTAATTAATTGATTAGTTCTGTTTTCCTAATTAATTAATTAGTAAATTAATTTATTTTAACTTGTGATTAGTTATTCTAGGTTAGTTTCTGTCATTCCATTAGATGAACTTTTATTTATAATTAATAAAAGTTTTAAATTAATTTTCTTAATAGAAATTGGATTAGGCCTAAAATGAGTTTTATAATAGCTTTTAATTAATTCTTTTTGCTCCTAGTTGCTTAGTTAATCCTTTTCTGTTAAGTTAACCTAAAACCATGATTAGGTTATATTAGGAAATTTTGTTATATAAAACTATTTTTGTTATTGTTTGGAATAGGGAAAAACTTTGAATTTGATTTCTTTGAGTTTTCCTTTTGATTTGGTTTTGATTGTTTTGTTGTGCTATGTTACTTTTGTTATCTTGTGTGATCCTCTTGCTTTGTGCTTATTATGTTATTGTTTGTCTCGGTAGAGTTCCTGAGTCTAAGCTTGCTACTACGACTCTTTAGCTTACGAGGATCATCAGCAAGGCAAGTTTTGATCATGTTATTTCTATACCTATGTTTTGTGCATTAGTAGTTGTCACCACCCCACCATTGCATGCAGTAGTGAAATCTTGAAGTCATTAAACTTGAGTAGTATCATGTGGTAGGATGAACCAATCCCTTGTTACCATGACCCCGGACGTAGTAGTTATTTTGCTATGCTCGAGACGGATTTGGGATGAGTGAAGTTCATAAGCAAGATGTGAGAGTCAATGATGATGACAACCCATGGACTACAATGATCAAGATGGACTTGGAAAATCACTACTTGGGTGGAGGACGGTTGTGGGCACCTGGAGCACCAGTGGTGGCGGGATGCATGGAGAAGCGCCATGACATCCTGCGGAAAGCTTCACCCAGCCACGAAGAGAAGGATGGATGCCCCATGACCGAAGCTTACTGCAGCCGCAAGCCATTATGGGCTCTGGCTGGGTTGACCCTTGTAGTGAAGCTGGCTGGACGGTACTACGAGAAGTAGACGAACGGTAGGATTGGATGGGTACCGCGGTGGCGGAAGAACTCTTTGAAGACCCTGTTTATTCGTCCGCCTTCAAACACCATGAAGTGCGAAGACTTTAAAGGAGGGAATGATTCTTGGGAAAGTCGCAAACCTCCGCAGAGTGTTATAACCTAATCGATTAGCCGTGTCCCGATTACGGACATTTGAGCATCTGGACCTTGGAAGTATTCGGATATCTCAACACTTAATTCTAATGAATTAATTTGATGGGTTTATGACTTAATAATAATTTGGGAACGAGATATTGGTTGGCGGAACCATCTCAATAACTACCAACAATTTGTAGTAATTTGCAAATAAGTCCTTTGTAGTAGGATAAAATTGGCTTTTCGCAAAATGATGAAACTTAGAGCTCCACAGCCAAAATGCATATAGTGTTAGTAACTTTATTATTGTTATTCTTCATGACTTGCCAGCTTATTCCAAAAGCTGACCTACATGGCTGCAACGTATTATGTTGCGTAGATATATTCGATCGGGAGTGAGGCTACGCTCGCGCTTGCGATTGCCCTTTGAGTCGGATGGACTCGCTTACCTTCGACGCTCCGCAGCATTTTAGTTTATTTCTCATGAGTTGGCCTTGAGCCGAATTTATTCCCTTGTAATAAAGACTCTATATGAGAACCGATTAATGATATTCAGGTGTGATTGAACTTTGATTACTTTATCGATGTACTGTGAGTACCAGCATGATCTTGGGATGGTACAGACACAGAGATTTGACCGATTTTGGGTCAGGTCGCTACAGGGAGGAAAATCGAGGAGCAGCTGCGCGCGTGCTAGGGCCTCCGCTGGCGTGGGTGGCGGCGAAAGCTAGGTGGACCGCGATGCGCCCCGACTTCTAACCAGGTTAGAAGGAGCCGCGTCATGGCCCCGCAGCCGATCGCCACCTCCATCAGCACCTCGGCGCGCATGCTGGCCCTCTTCTTCATTTGATGGGCGCACGAGACTCTTCCCAGGGCGGCGCGCAGGGTCACCAACAGGGCGACGCTGCTCATCATGCACAACCTGGGAAGAGCGCGCTGTGGGCGCTGGTGTTGGCGTCTTGGAGGTCACCATGCCGCTGTCTGGTGGGATGGCGGCGCCCTTGGAGGGCCCCGCGCCGCCCGCGGGGGGCCCGACTCCACCTCTGGAGCCCGCAACTGGTGGCTCGTCGCCGGGCACGCGAACGACGCCACTCGCCAGGCCTGGACCATCAGGGTGATGTGGATGCGCGCGGGCCGCCCCACGGGTTCTCTCCGCAACTGGCCCGCTACCGGTCCGCGCCGGTACCAACCCGGTCCCGGACGAACCGATCGCCAAGATCGTCTTCTTCTTAGGAGCCATGGCGATAAAGAATAGCTGGGTCAACTGCTAGACCGGATTCTCACAACCGCGCCCCCTACCTCGCGCCAAAGATGTCGGTGGGGAACGACACCTATGGGATCACTGGAATCCCTACTACGGTTGCGGGGCGCGGGGATCGTGAGAAGAGCGGGACTAGTAGACAACACAAAGGGGATTTACCCTGGTTTGGGCCGCGGGGATGTGTAAAACCCTAGTCCTGCTTTGGTGGGTGTATTTCTGAGAGTTCTTGAGCTCTCGAACTAGCTGTGGTCAGCGCGTGGTTCGAAAGAGCCTAATCCTTCTCCAGTGCGCCATGGGCCTCCTTTTATAGGCGAAAGGGCCTGCCACAGTGGCACATATGAGGTGGAAAGTGCTACAACGCTGTGAGCTTATCGCTGGCGTTACAGGACAAAGCGCATTTAATGTGAGGCTTAGGTGTCCCTTCGCTTTATTGGGCATGGGAGCGAGGCATGTCCCGTCCGTCGCCGCTCCTCCTTGCTTCGACATGCGCCCTGGCCAGCGGTGCATGCGGTGCCATGTAGGCAGGCAGGCAGCTGAGGTGGCGCGGTGGTGGAGCCTCCACGAAGGGTTGCATGTTGCCACGCAGGTGCCTGCCCAGCTGGTTGGGTCGGCAGCTGCATGCGAACGGCAAGGAGACTTGGTGGTGCGGGCTCGGCAAAGGGCCCTGCCAACAAGACTTGGCGAGAGTCTTGCCGGGTGGCCCGGCAATGGTCTTGCCGTGGCGTGCAGGCGTCCCCGGCAAGGATCTTGCCGGGGGTCTTGTGGGTTGCTTCGGCGAGGATGGTTGCCTTCCTATCCCCATTTGATCTTGACTATTCTTTGTATTCACAAAGATCTCCATGCCACCACGGAGGTGCCTCCCGAGCCATGTCCCAATGTGTTTGTCGACCGTTGGTGGGCTCAAGGGTGGCTCGCTCGGCTGGCGTGGGCGAGCTACCCCGGCAAGGGTCTTGCCGGGGCCGCTGAGGCTGCCTCGGCAAGGGTCCTTGCCGGTGAAACCTGGTTCGTCCATCTGATCTTTGTGGCCTTGGTGCTTGTCGTTGCTTCACTTTGTCTTGTGACTTTGGCTTCTCTCCGGCTTCCCTTTCCTACCCTGTTATGCGTGGTCGTGGCGGGTGGCTCTGACTGCCCGTGCACAAGTAAAGGGGTCAAAAGGAGGGCCCCTACTTTTGTAGACCGACACTTTCGACTACGGATCCCTCAGCCCGAGGAGGAAGAGGAAAATAGCAGAGGAGGAGGTGGACGACGAGTAAGTATCTGGCTCCTTCCCGCCATCTCTACCTCTTTAATCTGTGTCGCTTGTCTTGACTCGCTTTCATCTTGGCAGGGACGTGGAAACGCTGGCCCAGAGGGTGAAGAGGGACTAACCCTCGGCGGGCGGCCAGCCCCCGGCTGGTACTTCAAGGGGCGCCACTGGTGGTGCTGAGCAGCCCGAACAGCAGCCCCCGGCCAGCCCCCAGCGTAAGCTCACTACCCTCCCCTTGTCGACATGTGTCAAGGAGTACGATACTTTGGTGCTGACCTTGTCGGGCATGCAGGAGGAGAGCGGCAGCAGGAGGAGCCGCAGGGGGATACTCCCAACACGCCGCCCCCATCGACCACGCCTCCACGAGGGGCGTCCCCGATAAGGGCGCCAAGCACCGAGCCCACGCACATGGAGGAGTAGGAGGAGACCTTGGACGCCGTCGGCTTTGCCTCGATGCCAAATGTTGGCGGGGAGGGGACTTCTTTTTCCCGGTCTGGCACTGGTGCTGGTGAGTCGCTCGCCTTTTGTCACTGTTCCATTTTCTTTCTGGCTCTTGGTCTTGGCCTTGACTCACTCCCTTCTTTGGTGTCCAGATCCCTCCTCGGTGAACCCAGAGGACGTGGACGCCATCATCGAGGACGTCGCCAAGGCCGCCAAGGCGGACGCCGAGAAGATCGCCGCCGAGGAGGCCGCCAAGGGCGCTGCTGAGGACGCCGCCAAGGGGCCTGCCGGGAAGGCCGGCAAGGCCGCCGATGAGGAGACCGGCAAGTGGCCCGCCGGGGAGGCCGGTGAGGCCGCTGTCGAGGAGGAGGAGGTGGTGGCTGATGACCAGCCTTCCTCCTCCGCTGCTTCCGGCTCCGGCAAGTACCTGAGGGTGGGTAAAGACTTGTTCATCCACCTTCCAGGCGCGTCGAGCACCAGGACACTCGTCGAGGGAGAGGTGTTCGACGATGAAGTGCTTGCCGCAGCCGGGCTTGAGGTCGTCGATGAGCCGAGCGTTGGTGGCGAGGGCTCCCAGGAGGAGCGGCTGCTCCAGGCCATGGGCGCCAACTTCCGGAGGCTCCAGGCACTCCACCGTGCCCGTCTGGACAAAATTAAGTCCAGGACGGCGGTTGTGAAGAAGGCGGAGGCGGACCTCCAGAAGCGCGTCGCCGAGACATAGGTCTGGTTCCGCCACGCTCATGAGGAGCTGAAGGCCGCCCAGGGTGAGCTGGCCAAGCGCGACGTGGAGCTCACCATGACGCTGGCCAACATCGAGAAGGCCCAGGAGACGGCGGAGGGCTTGTCCGCGGCAGCCGAGGCCGCCCAGACTCAGCACCAGGCGGCACTGAACTCCCAGGAGGAGAACCTCGCTACACGTGAGGAGAAGCTTGCTGCCACGCTCCGCGGCAAGGATGAAGAGGTGGGGAAGCTTGTCTTGCAGGGGACCCGTGAGCTGGAGCAGAGGCACAAGGAGGCACTCGATGCCCAAGCCCAGGTGCATGCCGACAAGGTGAAGGAGCTGGAGGTGGAGCAGGACGAGCTGAAGGAGCAGGCCCTGAAGCTGTCCCAGGAGAAGGACACGCTCAACAACGCCCTGACGGAGGCGCAGGCGCGCCCTCAAGAAGGCCGGGAGCTCCGAGGTTAACAAGTCCTCAAGGACCTCACGCTGAAGCTGGAGGGCCTTGAGGGGATGCTCACTGAGGCCAAAGCCCGGGAGGGGACCCTGGCCAAGGAGCTGGAGACCGAGAAGCAGCTCGGAGGGACGAGGCCGCCGAACATAAGGATTTCAAGGAGGGCGTGAACCGCTGGATCGGCCGCCTCGAAGACGTCGCCGGCAGGATTACCGCGCAGCTGGCTACCATGGGGATGCCAAGCGTGAGGTATGCCCCAGAGCGCAGCGGGACCACCAACGCCAAGATGACCTTGTTCTTCGAGTGTGTTCTCAGGGCCCTGGAGCAGCTTCACGCCAACCGGGCGGCCTCGCTGGCCGACGAGGCCCGAAGGCTTTTCCAGGGCGCCATGACCAAGGTTCTCACCAAGGTGGCACACTCGTACCCCGACCTCGACTTCGATGCCGCGCTGGAGATCTTGCCGGAGGGTACTGACCTCATGCCGCTCAGGGAACGCATCAAGCCCATCATCAGCCGCGTCAGCGGAATTCTGAGGGTGGAGGGCCAGTGCCGGGATTAAGCACCCCGTTTCTTATCGCCGCTGCAGGTTCACAACCAAGACAATTGCTATCTGTAGTTAGAACCGCAGCAACAATTTGATGTCATATGACTCTGTAGCACTTTTAGTATCATGCATATTATTTTCCTGTTCGATTTTCCTTTGTATGTCCACCCTACGTTAACTGGGTAGGTTTGCCGGCGCGTAAACCTAGGGCGGCATCTTGGTGATGGGTCCCCAGTGGCCTGCCGGGTGTGCTTGCCCCGGGCGAACCACCTTACCACCCTTAGCGCGGCCGCCCGAACTGTTGAGTTTGACTCGAGTCAGAGTTGGGAGCGTTGCCAAGTGCGGAAGGCTACCCCGCCACTCTTGACGCGGCCGCTTTGAGCTGTTGAGCGGACTCAAAACAGAACAAGGGCGTTGCTAATTGCGGGAGGGCCCCTTTGCGTGCAGGTTTCTCATACATAGGCAAGATCTCTGAGGACGATAACCTTATATATAAAAGGAAATAACTCAAAGCTCTGAATGACTTAGCTTCTCTATTGCTGCACTGGCGTCCTTTACATTCGCAGGCGGCGCCCCTTTCTCCTGGCCGTCTCCTGGGGAGCTATGGCGACAAAGAACTGCTAGGCTAGCTACTAGACCAGATTCTCACAATTGCGCCCCCTACCTGGCTCGCCAAAGATGTCGGGGAAACGACACCTATGGGATCATAAGAATCCCTACTACGGTTGCCGGGGCGCAGGGTTGCGAGAAGAGCAGGATTAGTAATCAGCACAAGGATCGTTTACCCAGGTTCGGGCCGCGAGGATGCGTAAAACCCTAGTTCTGCTTTGGTGGGTGTATTTCAGAGAGTTCTTGAGCTCTCGAACTAGCTGTGGTGAGTGTGTGGTTCGAAAGAGCCGAATCCTTCTCCAGTATGCCATGGGCCTCCTTTTATAGTTGAAAGGGGCTGCCACAGTGGCACATAGGAGGTGGAAAGACGCACAGTGCTATGAGCTTATCATTCATATTAAAGGACAAGACGCATTTAATGCGTAGCTTAGGTGTCCCCTTGCTTTATCAGGGATGGGGTGAGGCCCGTCCCGTCCGTCCCCGCTCCTCCTTGCTTAGACACGCGCCCTGGCTAGCGACGCATGCGGTGCCATGTAGGCAGGCAGGCAGCTGAGGTGGCGCGGTGGTGGAGCCTCCACGAAGATCTGCATGCCGCCATGAAGGCGCTTGATGAGTTGGCCTGGGAGCTGCATGTTGCCATGCAGGTGCCCGCCCAGCTGGTTGGGCCGGCAGCTGCATGTGAACGGTGGTGGAGACTTGGTTGGTGCGGGTCTGGTAGTGGCCCTGCTGGCGTCCTTGGTGAGGGCCTTTTTGGGTGGCCCGGCAAGGGTCTTGCCATGGCGCGCTGTCGTCCCCGGCAAGGACCTTGCCGGGGGTCTGGTGGCCTTCCTCGGCAAGGATCCTGCCGAGGATCGTCGTCTTCTAATCCTCATCTGATCTTGAGTGTTCCTTGTCTTCACAAAGATCTGCATGCCACCATGGAGGTGCCTCCCGAGCCCTGGCCCAACGTGACGTCGGAGACCGTGGGCTCAAGGGTGGGTCGCTCTGTTGGTGTGGGGCGAGCTGCCCCGGCAAGGACCTTGCCGGGGGTCTAGTGGCCTTCCTCGGCAAGGATCCTGCCGAGGATCGTCGTCTTCTAATCCTCATCTGATCTTGAGTGTTCCTTGTCTTCACAAAGATCTGCATGCCACCATGGAGGTGCCTCCCGAGCCCAGGCCCAACGTGATGTTGGAGACCGTGGGCTCAAGGGTGGCTTGCTCTGTTGGTGTGGGGCGAGCTGCCCCGACAAGGGTCTTGATGGGGCTGCTGAGGCTGCCCCGGCAAGGGTCTTGCCGGGGGAACCTCCTTCGTCCCTCTGCTCTTTGTGGTCTTGGCCTTGGCGTTGCTCTAGTTGTCTTGGGCTTCGGTCTTACCTTGGCTCACCTCCCCTGTTCTGCTTGGTGTGACTGTATGCGGGTTCATTGCTGTGCAGCAGGTAAAGGGGTACAAAAGTGCGCCCCTCCTTTTGTACACCGACACAAATCCTATGGGTATGCCTCCATATAAAACGGTTTATGGAAAAGCATGCCACTTACCTTTCGAACTAGAGCATAAGGCATATTGGGCCATTAAAGAGCTCAATTATGATTTTAAACTTGCCGATGAGAAGAGACTATTTGACATTAGCTCACATGATGAATGGAGAACCCAGGCATATGAGAATGCCAAACTATTTAAAGAAAAGGTTAAAATATGGCATGACAAAAGGATAATAAAGCGTGAGTTTAATGTAGGTGATTATGTTTTACTATACAACAAGTGTCTAAGATTTTTTGCAGGAAAACTCCTCTCTAAATGGGAAGGTCCTTATGTTATCGAGGAGGTTTATCGTTCCGGTGCCATAAAAATTAACAACTTCGAAGACACAAATCCAAAGGTGGTGAACAGTCAAATAATCAAACATTATATCTCAGGTAACCCAATAAATGTTGAAACTAATGTTATTGAAACCGTAGCCCCGGAGGAATACATAAGGGACACTTTCCAGAACGTTTCAGACTCCGAAAATGAATAGGTATGTGGTACGGTAAGTAAACCGACTCCAAAACTATTTTAATAGCAATTTTTCTCCATTTTGGAATATTTAAGAAAATAGAAAAATAAGAAGTAGTCCGAAGAGGACACAAGTCATCCACAAGGGTGGAGGGCACGCCCTACCCCCCTGGGCGCGCCCCCTACCTTGTGGACATCTCATGTGTTCTCTGGACTCCGTTTTCTTGCACGATACTTCTTTTGGTTGGTAAAAATTCATTATATAATCTCCCGAAGGTTTTGACCACCGTACCATGCAAATATCCTCTGTTTTTGTTTCGAGCTATTTTTCTGACAAATCTAGATCACCATGACGCTCCAAGCGCTCCAAGGACAAGTTCTTCGAGAAGGTCATCAACCTTTACCATGGAGGTGCTGCAACACCCTCAAACCATTGAGATGCGTGAGGGGTTGCTGCACATCCGCGATGTTGAGGAACCAAGGAGGACCGGAAGCATGGAGACAAGACTCGAAGCAATGGAGCAACAAGTTTTCAAGCGCCAGGAGATGGTGGAATGTGGACTCGACGTCAACCACATAATGATCATGGAGTTCACCAATAGCCACAAGCTAGAAGCCAAGAACATTGGGGAGACCATCTTGAAGCTTCACGAGAAAATCAAGCACCTCCAAGCCCAGATCTATGACCTGCAAAACCAAAACTGTGAGTATGAACATAGATTCAAGAGGATGAGTTTGGCTGCATATTTGAGGATCTCGGAGACTCGATCATCCTTCTATGATGGAGAGCCTATGCCCTGGAAGATGGATGAAAAGCCTACATCATCAACAACTCCATCATCACCACCTCCGAGGAAAGAGACATAATCACATGGGTATGGGCACTCCCCTTGGCAACTGCCAAGCTTGGGGGAGGTGCCCCGGTATCATATCACCTTCGCACTCCTATCTTTACCATTTTTCTTAGTTCGATCCTTTTGGTAATATCTTGATCTAGTAGAATATTGTTTTAGTATGATCTAGTTTTGAGCTTTGCTTTATGATCCTTCTATGTAATCGAGTCCGTGAGCTATTTATAATAAAGATTAGTTTTGAGTCAAGGGCTTGGTTACCTTGCTATGATCTTGAGGGAATAAAAGAAAGAATAAAAAGAAATAAAGAGATCATATTGATCTTATGGAGAGTAATGACTTCGCATATAAATAGTACGATGAATAAAAGTTGTTGAGAGTTGACAAACATAGTTTTGGTCATCATTGCAATTAATAGGAAGTAATAAAGAAAGAGAGGTTTTCACATATAAATATACTATCTTGGACATCTTTTATGATTGTGAGCACTCATTAAAATATGACATGCTAAAAAGTTGATTTAGACAAGGAAGAAAATGTAATGGGTTATGTTTTCTTATATCCGAAATAAAGTATATTGTCATGGATCATCCAACATGTTGAGCTTGCCTTTCCCCCTCATGCTAGCCAAATTCTCTGCACCAAGTAGAGATACTACTTGTGCTTCTGATTGGATGTAAGTTATCATGAACTATTGTTGTTGACATTACCCTTGAGGTAAAAGGTTGGGGGGCAACACTATAAGCCCCTATCTTTCTCTGTGTCCGATTAAAACTCCATACCCATAAGTATTGCGTGAGTGCTAGCAATTGTGAAAGACTAAATGATAATTGAGTATGTGGACTTCCTGAAAAGCTCTTATATTGATTCTTTCTGATGTTATGATAAACTGCAATTGCTTCAATGATCGGAATTATAGTTTGTTAGTTTTCAATGAAGTTTCTGATTCATACTTGACATTGTGAATAGATTGTTACTTTAGCATAAGAAATCATTGACAATACTTATATATGTTGCTGTTATAAGAATGATCATGATGCCCTCATGTCCGTATTTTATTTTATCGACACCTCTACCTCTAAACATATGGACATATTTTTCGTTATTGGCTTCCCCTTCAGGACAAGCGAGGTCTAAGCTTGGGGGAGTTGATACGTCCATTTTGCATCATGTTTTTATATCGATATTTATTGCATTATGGGTTGTTATTATACATTATGTCACAATACTTAGAAAAATGCATTTTCTCTCTTATTTTACAAGGTTTACACGAAGAGGGAGAATGCCGGCAGCTGGAATTCTGGGCTGGAAAAGGATCAAATATTAGAGACCTATTCTGCACAACTCCAAAAGTCCTGAAACTTCACGGAGGCATATTTTGGAATTAATAAAAAATACTGGCGAAGGAATCAACTGAAGGGGGCCACCAACCATCCACGAGGGTGGGGGGCGCGCCCTACCCCCCGGGCGCGCCCCCTGCCTCGTGGGACCCCTGGCAGGCCTCCGGTGCCCATCTTTGGCTATATGAAGTCTTTCGCCCTGGAAAAATCAGAAGGAAGCTTTCTGGATGAAGCGCCGCCGTCTCGAGGCGGAACCTTGGCGGAACCAATCTAGGGCTCTGGCAGAGCTATTCTGCCGGGGATTCATCCCTCCGGGAGGGGGAAATCGTCACGATCGTCATCACCATCAATCCTCTCATCGGGATGGGTTCAATCTCCATCAACATCTTCACCAGCACTATCCCATCTCAAACCCTAGTTCATCTCTTGTATCCGATCTTTGTCTCAAAGCCTCAGATTGGTACCTGTGGGTTG
The DNA here is from genome assembly GCA_021605205.1 of Aegilops longissima. Taxonomy (NCBI): domain Eukaryota; kingdom Viridiplantae; phylum Streptophyta; class Magnoliopsida; order Poales; family Poaceae; genus Aegilops; species Aegilops longissima. Next base: position 154,614,945 of record CM038677.1, read on the forward strand.
CTAGTAGTGTTGATTACTCCTTGTAGTTGATGCTAGTTGGTTTATTTGGTGGAAGATCATATGTTCAGATCCTTTATGCATATTAATACCCCTCTGATTATGAACATGAATATGATTTGTGAGTAGTTACATTTGTTGCTGAGGACATTGTCGTGGTTCTAAGTTTGACAGTAGAATAGGGGGTAGGTGATGTAGAGGCAAGATCTCAGCTATGGAGGAGTTGTACATGCAAGTTTTATGAGTTCAGGCCCTTCTCGGAGGAAGTAACAGCCCCACGCCTCGTGAGCCCGGAGGCGGTCGATTTGGATTATATGCGTGTGAGTTCTGGGTGTGAACCCTTGTCCCAGGAGGGGGTGGCTTATAGAGTGCGCCAGACCCTAACTCCCTCCGCTACATGGGGTTAAATGTACAACAAGAGGGGCGCATCGTAACGCCAGAATAAAAGATACATAATGACCATAAAGCTATGACTTAACTCCCGACCATTGCAGTGCAGAGTGGCTCTAGGTCTTCTGATAGTCGAGTGATAGTCTTCACGGTCGAGTGACTTCAAGACTACCGAGTGGAACATAGCTTCATGGTCGAGTGGATGATGATTCTTTTGGATTTTTAAGAGATGTCCTTGGGGAGGGTATCTTGGACAGGTCCATGACCCTACCCTAGGTACATAGCTTCATCATTAGCCCCTGAATGGATCAGGGTTTGAGTGGGGAAGGAGTTGAGAACATTTCCGACTTGTTTTCCGTGCTACGAGTTTATCTTGTTCTAGATCAATGAACCGAGGTGACGATACCAACTTATTTTTCAGTCGCCTTGATCCATTCCTAGTTTTTGTCGAGTGAACTTTTACTGGGAGAGTTCCGATTGATGATATGGAGGAGATCTTCCGTCTGACAAGTTGTTCTGTTGTCCGTTGATTTCGCGGGATCCAAATTTTGGGAAGTGCGCGGGCGGAGGAGGCCGCAGTAATCGGGCTGGATTATGTAGGGCTGCCTCGATTTTCGCGCTGCCTTTTTTGCCACGTATCACGCTGTTGCGATTGCTAAGGGATGGATAAGATTGCCGGGCCTACAAGTCATCCACCGAAGTAACCTTATATAAGGCGCCGGACCAGGGTTTTTGAACAGTGCGCTCTCATTTTTCTTCCTCTTCCTCAGAGTCCTCCACTGCGCTTGCTTCCGTCCTAGTGTCGCCGTTCCGTTCAAGATCCATCTGCGGCGATGGGGAAAGAGAAGACGGTGGCTCTCGAGCGCGGAAGAAGGCAACAGCAGCGGCGGGGAAGAAGTCAGCCGGGCGGATCTTCCTCAGTAGGGCTCATGGCGGGCTGGATCTGGCATGGATTCGCTCGTCGATCAGCCAGGACGACATCATGAACTGGTCAAAGGGGGGCTGATTCCCCTCGAATCGATGCGGCTCCCGGGGAACGAGACCGAGCAGCAGCCGCGAGAGGGAGAGTGCGTCCTCCTCGCCACTCACATTGACCGCAGGTTCTCCTTGCCTCCTGTCGGGGGTTGGGTGCGACATATGCCAAAGGATGGCTTATCATGGAGGGGGCGAGTAGAACGTCGCCGGTGCTCGAAACAGGATGAGGCGAAGACATGCAGGCAGGCGAATCTTACCCAGCTTCAGGGCTCTCGAGGAGATAACACCTATCGCTGCTCTCATGGAGTCCGCATGATCACTATGGCAAAGTGGGTACAAGAGGCTCCTTGAGCTGTTGGTGAGGAAGGAGAAGGGCACTGCTTGCTCTTCTCTCCCTCTATGTGTGTGTCTAAAACTACTAGCTTCCAAACCTTTGCATGGGTGCCCGGGGGGTTTATATAGGTCTACCCCGGGTACAAGCAGTAATCCGCTGAGTGTGGGTCCAAGCCGTCGATCTCTAAGTCACCGTCTTCTCCGTGACTCACAGGGGCCCTTGACTAGTGGGCCCAGCCGACGGCTCAAAGATGGGGCCGACAGCCCTTGTCCGCCATGTGAGGCGAGTCTTGCCGACTGCCGACATCTTGTGGCAGTGCTTCTAATGACGTGAGCTTGGTCATGGGGTTATGGCAACATGCCGCCTTTGGGCGATCACTGTGCCATTCCCCGTCTTGTCGAGGTTAATGGCGCGTGGATCCCTTGGGAGGCCGGCCGACTCCCGGAGGCCGACTCCATCGGGTCCTTCCTTGGGGTGATGTCGCCGTCTTGGTACTCACGCCGTGGCGGGTCCCGCCAAATCTTCGGGCGCACAGACAGCCATCGTGGGGTGCAGGAATCTGCCCACGGTCGCGATGTCGTGGCCGGCATGGCAACAAGGCTTTGCCCGGACGGAGATCTCCGTCGATCTGGCGCCTGTAGCCATACCTGCCTTTTATGGACTGGGGCAAGGGATGGGCATGAGGCGGCTTTACCCCTATAGTCACCCAAGCGTGAGGTGGTGGAGGTCATGGCCGACTCCTTGTAGCCGGCCTCGCAGGAGGTCGCCGGCTTGGAGTCGGCTTGTCTGAAGGCGGCCTCTCAGGACTCGGCCCGGAGGGGTGGTCGGCGACTTCTGCTGCCGACTATCTCAAGACTCTTTGTCTTGGGGTCTTGAGGCGCGATCTGCCTCGATGTTTTGAAAGGTTGGGGCTCGGTTCTACCTACCGTAGTCCATTACTCCGGCAGTACTCCCGAGAGCCGGGAGGCGCCGAGGGCAGCCGTCCCGAGGAGCCTCGGCAGCTTCATCCTTTGATGGAAGAATCTGGACTCGCCCGCCGTCTCCATCTAGAGTAAACTGCAGGGGGCCGTCTTGCTCTTCAAAGGTTTCGAAGGTCGCGAGGGATCGAGGCGGCATGCTCCGATAAGCTTCCGGCAGCCGTACCGTTATGGGCCGCCACCACGATACTACGCTGGCAGCAGCTCGCCGCCAGCCCACGCTGTGACAAGACAGCCCGTCAGCGGGCCGCCACTACCATGCCCGGCGCGCAGCCAGATCCCACTCGCGATCGTGCGGGCGGTTGGACTCCCACGCCGTTCTCGCCGCTAGATAACGCCGTGGGGTTAAATCATGGGGCGTGAGGACATGGCGCAGGTTAATCCCATCGCCGCCCCTGGCCAGAGCCTAAGCGCCTATAAGTAGGCGGGGAGGGAGAAGCGGCGCACGCCGCGCTCTCTCTCATCCCCGCTCCTGCCTCGTCTTCTTCCTTGCTCCACGCTGGCCGAGCCTCGTTTCTTCCGCGCCGTGGAGATGAGCTCCTCATCAGCCGCGCGCCTCTCCCACCCCTTGCGCACGGGCGTGTGGGACAGCTCCATCATCGGCAACGACATAATCAAGTTCCTTCGTCGACGCTAGCGCGCATCCCGGCAACCACCTAGTCGCGAGCCAGCGCCCAGCGGAAGGAAGGAATCACTTGGCGCCGGAGGAGGGTGAGCGGGTGATCCTCAGCTTCGCACCTCACCCACGCGGGCTGGGGCTGCCGCAGCAGCTTCTTCCGCAGCGTTCTTAGAGTTCTTGGGCTCGGCCGCACCACACCACCCCAACACGGTGGTGCTGCTGGCGCCTTCGCATCCTCACGAAGGTTTCCTCAGTTCTCCCCACCATCGAGCTGTGGGGAGTTCTTTCAAGCGAAGCTTCGGGACCCACGTCCGCTCACGTCGTCGGCCTCATGCGGCACGCTCATCGCTAAGAGGAGGCGCGTGCGAGAATCCTTTCCCTGCCATCCCCCTCATCAAGTCGGTGAAGATGTGGCGCCGCATTTCACGTTAAGAACGCTGCCCGACGGGCGATTGGTAACTTG